>CM070036.1:6750406-6769562 GCA_036250615.1 Ptychadena robeensis | reverse complement strand
GCTTAGACTCCCTGCTCCTGGTACCCCCGTGTCAACCCAGGACCTGCGGCATAACACCTGTGTAGGGGGCTTAACCCCCCTAGTCGTGGAGACAAACCCAGTTTATTCGCTGTTTAAGTTTGTCCCAACCGCTAATGGGACGGGCATCAGGGAATCCCGATATACCTCCGGAAGGCTGCAGTGATTCTCTTTATTGCCTCAGCATTTCTGGCGTTCCACTTGGTCCCTGTTACCCCCAGACCCCCGAGACCCAGCGGGGGGGGGGGGGGGTAACACACTGACTACTGTACATCATATGAAAGTGTCATAGTGTAGTGGCCCGAGAAACTATGATCTATGAAAAATGTATTATATGCTGTATATACTTATAATGTATGTGAATTACTTAGTGTGTCCCACTAAGGGTTACACTTGATGTGTACGTGCTGCTCTGACCATGAGGCATGGCTGGGTGTTTACTCTTAAGTTTCCCTCCAAAATGTAGCAGAGATAGTCCTGCCCAAGGAACAGGCCTTATGCCAGTCCATTAAGACCAAGGACAGAGGCGCACAACCTAGTACAACAAATGGTGAAATAATGTGGAATAGGATAAGATAAAACAAATTGAAACAAAACAACAGACAAGATACTCCCATTGAGAGAGGTTTACAAGGGTGGATCTTTCAGGGCCATGTGTTTTCCAGGAGGACCACACTTCCTGGTTGGGAATGAGATCACTTCCTGCTTACAGATACTGGGGGGCTCAATAGGAACAATGGGACGCGTTTCGAGCAGATGCTCTTTTTCAACCATAGGGGCTATTTGTTGTACTAGGTTGTGCGCCTCTGTCCTTGGTCTTATTTGTCAGTTACAGGGGGCCACACTCCTCCATTTTGAGAGCTGCACACCTACACACAACTTAAACACCCATCCCTCATACTGACTCCATTTTACTCTGTGATCTTTGCTCAGGCCCCATACACCAACTGAGGGCCTTTCTGGCCACTGCTATCACTATAGCTGTGTAATCACTGCTGAAGGTTGTGTGCAACTACCCATCATCTTTCTTATGCCAGCCCCTGTCTAAGGACATAAATAGGCACACCTCAGAATGTTCTGGGCTCTCTTGTTCTCTCTTGCTTTCCTGTTCTCTAATTGATCAACAGCATCAACAACTCCCTGGAGTACCACAGCTTCCAGCCCTGGACCCAGAGGAAAAGTCCGTAACATACACCCAGCGAAATGGTTTCAGCACCATGAGCGTGGTGCAGCAACGTAGTTACCCCATGTATGAGCCCCATCCCTGCCTCCAGGTGATGGTGCCAAGCATGTAAATATCCCTAAATAAACTATAAATTGCCCCTACGGGTTGGCCTGGACCTTTGTGTATTGGGGTGCAGTGACGGCCGAACTGCCTGCAAGGCGGACAGTTCGGCGGCGAACATACATGTTCGCCCTCCTTCTCGCCGGCGAGCAGTACGGGTGTTCGACCCGCCCCGTTCGCCGGCGAGAAGAAGATCTCTATTCTTCCTCCGGCAGGATCAGAACCTGAGAGAACGTGCCGGAGGAAGAATCTTTTCACTAGAAGACCGGGCATGAAGCCGGTCTTCTAGTGAAGAAAACAGCTCGGAGCAGGAAGTGACATCAGTGATGTCACATGCGGCTCCCTTAACCAGGAACTATGCGTTCCAGGATGCGTTCCAGGGACTGGATGTGACGTCAGTGACGTCACATCCTAGAGGCGGGGAATTTGAACGTGTCCGCGAACAGGCGGACGCGGACTTCTTTAAAAGTCCGACCCGCCCGTTCACAGACAGTCCAGGCCGATGTTCGGCCATCACTATTGGGGTGCGAGCGGAACCTGGAAAGTGGACATCCAACCTTAAAGAACCTGGCGCCGTGAGTACTTGTGCACCACATACTTGCACGGTGATACAATATCTTCAGCGTCATCCCAAGAAAAGTTATTATAAACTATTTATCACAATGTGAGGGGTGTACTCACTTTTGGAAGATACTGTATGTATGACAACTGACCTGACTATAATACGTGTGGTTTCTAGGAAATAAAGTCCTTTACACTGTATTACTCAGTAAACCACACAAGTCACTTATTAGAATTTCTGTAACACTTGGAACATGCCGTTTCTCGCTGTACACGCCGTTATCGGGCCGTCCGTCGGATCACAATGGGCCGGTTAGCTGATCCATTCTGCGAATTTGGACAATGTTGTGGAAAACTGATTTCATTTGCCCATCAATTATGTTTCAGCATCCCTTTATGTTCCTTTCATTTTATGATGATGCAGCGAAATGAAGATCCGTTGTATTTTTCCACGCTTCATTAGATTTGCAGATACAATTGCATTAAGCTGGAACCCCCAGCGTGTTTGATTGGAATGAGGTTGTGTTTCATCGAAAGGACGTTGTGTGTAGGGATGGACCGAACTGTTCGCCGGAGAACAGTTCGGCCGCGAACTCGGCATGTTCGCCGTTCGCCTCGCCGGCGGACAGTACGGGTGTTCGACCCGTCCTGTTCGCCGGCCAGAAGAAGATCTAAATTCTTCCTCCGGCAGGATCAGAACCTGCGAGATCGTGCCGGAGGAAGAATGTCTTCACTACAAGACCGGGCATGAAGCCGGTCTTGTAGTGAAGATTCCGGCTCAGAGTAGGAAGTGACGTCAGTGACGTCACATCCGGCTCCCGCAACCAGGAACGATGCGTTCCAGGATGCGTTCCATGGACCGGATGTGACGTCACTGACGTCACATCCGGTTTTTCCGATTCAAATTCCCCGCCTAGAGGCGGGGAATTTGAATGTGTCCGCGAACAGGGCGGACGGCGGACATCTTTAAAAGTTCGACCCGCCCTGTTCGCGGACACTCCGGGCTGGTGTTCGCCCATCTCTAGTTGTGTGTGCTCCCCATGACGGACGTACTTGTACATTTAATAATGGGAATAACAAACGCAATTGCGTTATTGTGTCTGGACATTGTGTGGTCATCTTTAGCAAAGTCCATCATTTTATTGATGATCTTATTTGCTGTTTGCGGTTGCTTTGGATGCCAGAGAGCTGATGATTGGCTGGGAAATGTTATATGAACTATTCGTACATGGACGGCTTCTGAAGGATGATGACTTTTTAAATAAAGCATGTTTTTGTTTACTGTAAGGGTCCCCACTGAGTCCTCGCACTGCGCCCCCCCCCCCTGCACTTAGTACAGGGGTCCCGACAGAGCCGATACACATACCCTCCTACCAGATCGGCTGTTCTCACGGTGTTCTGCCGATCTGCCGTACTGCACTATGTTGACCTTCCGGACGGCGAATCAGCAGAAGGCCGTGAGAACAGTCAATCCGGTAGAAGGGTATCTGCTAAAGCAGGGTACTATTTGATATTCAAGCCGTCCCATGTTCCCTGCAGCAGCTTGATGACGTCATCATGCTGCTGTCAGATATCGGAGGAGCTGGGGAGAGATGGCTCTGCTCTCTCCCCGGCCCAGCTGAAGCTTTGCTTGAAGACCCGTGGTCTCTATGCAAAGCATCGCACATCGGCTGTAATTACGATCATGTCCGATATGGCTGTTTTCGAGCGGGATTTGTTTGTCCCACTTGAAAACAGCGGTGGGCGCAGATTATATGGGTCAGATAGATGGCCGTGAGTGCGCATGGCGCTCGAAACGGCCATCGATTTGACCCATATCTCCCTGTCTGTACCCTGCTTAAGTGCATTCCTTGGCGGGCGACCCACATTGAAGACATACCCTAAGTGAGAATTTGCTCTTGATACTATGTATGCAGTTGCTTGGCCATGCAAACCCCTTCCATTCCAAGCTCTCAGTGTACAATGTTGGTGCTGTGATTATTGCCAGAGGAAGTTGAAAACTCTGCTGTGTTAAAGAATAGACACTTGAAACGATTCATTATTAAAAATCAAATCCAAACGATAAAGGCTTAAGCCCCCCATACACCACATACAATTACCATGCAATTTCTGTACAACCAACTTTTCTTCTACCAAAACCATGTAATAGGAGCACCTTTCTACACCTTCCAATCACTATGTATCCTATCAGGGAGGTCACTGTACTACATAGTTGTTGGTAGGTCTCATGAAAGTTGTATGGAGGAATCTGAAGGTGTATGGGGGGCTTTAGGCTATACTTTATGTTGAGGATGCGCTGTGTTAACAGATTCAGTAAATGCAACCCATGTGTTAGGGGTGCCTCAAGAGATGTGTTTGTGACGTATCTGTTTTTTTTGTGTTAGTTTTTTGCCATGAACGGATCGATCTACACAATGAACAGGGCATAATTGCATTTCAACTGACTTGATTCATTTTCTATGGGTGAGACAACGCACCGATACTTGTTGCGTTAGGTCAACACAGTGCCCTGCGTTGATTTTAGCACAATGCAAGCTGATGGATAACACCAAAGGATGTGTAGATACATCTATTAGCTTTCAGTGGATGCGTCAACTTTGGGTTTTAACTAAAGATGGTCGCATTTTTTGACTTGCTAATTTTGTGAGCTTATTGCAAAGCCTCTGAAAATGGTATCATCACCGATTGCTGGAGATGTAGAGAAGGGTTGTGGGAACATTTGAAAAAAGTTTTGCTCTAGCACATGTAGTTTTTGCATAAATTAAGTTTAAAATCTAAGTCGAAATTCTGATTTTCGAAATTTTGACTTGACTTTGAACTTGATTTGTGCAAAAACTATTTGTGTTAGAGACATACATTTTTCTTTTGAGTATACCCCCAACCCTTATCTACATCTCCAGCAAGTTTGATGATGATACCATGTTCAGGGGCTTTGCAATTAACTCAAAATCGTCGAAATATTTGAATTTTTTAAAAGAAATTCGACAATCTCTAGTTGTGATTCCATGATGACATCATCATGCAACAATTCCCATCCAATCCTTTGGATGAGGACCCTGGAATGAGATTCAACCAGGATTTACGGACATGTCTGTTAGCTGTTCAACTAGACTGTCTTCCAACGGAATCAATTGATCCTGCTCAAAGACAAGGGTGGCCACAAGCGTTTATGGCGTGATCGAATGAGTCGTCGATGGTGTGCCCATCAGGGGCTTTGCAATTAACTCGAAATTGTCTAAATGGTCGAATTTTGAAAAAAAAAATTCGACCATCTCTAGTTTGCAAATAAGACACCCACTGATACCTGCCCCTGCCCAAATCTCCTATTTACAATGGTTAACTGTGTGCCTCCATGTGACTCCTTTAGGGCTGGCTGCAGTGCAGAGCGGAGCAGGAAGTGTCTACAAAGACCCACACACACGTCCGCACCAGTAAGGACAAACAAGATCCCTGCCGTTACGGAGTTTGTTACCATGCCATACCAGTAGAACCCAAAAAAAGTGAGTCAGTGAAGGGAACAATGATTGGCACAGAGTGATCAAAGGGGACAATGATTGGCACAGAGTGATCAGAAGGGGACAATGATTGGCGCAGAGTGATCAGAAGGGGACAATGATTAAAGGGGCCAATGATTGGCATAGAGTGATCAGAAGGGGCCAATGATTGGCACAGAGTGATCAAAGGGAACAATGAATGGCATAGAGTGATCAGAAGGGGACAATGATTGGCACAGAGTGATTAAAGAGGACAGTGAATGGCACAGAGTGATCAAATGGGCCAATAAATGGCACAGAGTGATCAGAAGGGGACAATGATTGGCACAGAGTGATCAAAGGGGACAATGTTTGGCACAGAGTGATCAAAGGGGACAAGGAATGGCACAGAGTGATCAGAAGGGGACAATGAGTGGCACAGAGTGATCAGAAGAGGACAATGAATGGCACAGAGGGATCAGAATAAGACATAGGGCATATTTTGCCTTATTTTCGGGGAAACAGGGTAGTTGTGTACCAATACCTTGTCCCTATAATAGACATAAAACGTGGCAATGTTACCGGTTATTGAATTATTTTATAACACAACATGCAGAGGTTTTCACCATCTACAATTCCGAAGAAACGTTTTGCGAGCTTCTTGTATGGCGATGACAGTTCTGGCCATCGGGATTTTGTAGAACCTGAATTGGTCACATTGAATTCCTTACCGAGAAAGGTATACGAGTTCCTTCTACACATGAAGAAGCAGCTGCAAATAATTACCCGAACCGTTCTTCAGGGAAAATTATCAACGGCGCATCTGAATTTAATTAAACTGCTCGTTCAACTCATGTTTATAATCCGGGTTATTAATTACAAATATTGTTTCAGCTCGGCATAGAGATGTGTTCTGTGTGACATCGCGGTCCACTTACTGGAAACATTCAACTCATTCTTAACGTTTAATATTTGAAATGCCTGGAGAAAAGTCTTGGAAGAGAAGCTGGACCTCGTACAAGGCACAATCATTCTGTTCTGTCGGTTCGAGCAGTGTGTCAATGTAAAGCTGGCCATACACCTTTAGATCTCTCTGTCAGATATCCTTTAGATCTACCAACAACTATGTAGTGCCGGGTCCTCTGGGATTGAACACAGGTAGACTTGATGGTTTAGAAAGTCCCTCATATTACAGGGTTTTATTACATGGTCAACCTACCTTCTACCAGCCAATGTCAATATTAGAGATGGTCGAATTTTTCGACTTGCTAACTTTGTGAGCTGATTGCAAAGCCAAAGATTGCAAAATTGCTGGAGATATAGAGAAGGGTTGTGGGAACATTTGAAAAAAAAAAAAGCTTAGCTCTAGCACATGTAGTATTTGCATAAATAAATAAACTTTTCTTTTGACTTGACTTTGAACTTAATTTGTGAAAAAACTATTGTGTTAGAGTCATACTTTCTTTTTTGGAGTATACCCCCAACCCTTCTCTACATCTCCAGCAAGTTTGGTGATGATACCATGTTCAGGAGCTTTGCAATTAATTTGAAATCGGTGAAATGGTCGAATTTTTTTTTTATAAATTAGACCATCTCTAGTCAATATGAGTTGATCTAGCAGGATTACATTAAAATTGGAGGTGCCCACGTCTAAAATGAAAATAAAGACTTATTATTCAAATAGTCAAAACTAGTTTCGTGGTTCTACAGTTACCGTTGTCCATGTGTATATATATCTGTACAACAATTCAACATAATTTGATACCCGTATTACTGATATTGCACCATATACACCACTATGGGTTTTCAGAGACATCAAACCTAGTGACGCCAGTTGGTCACCCTTCTTGTCTTTTCTTTTGCCTCCCTTTGAAGGACATTTTCCTGCATTACATCTCAAGCAGGGTACAGACATTAAGATATGGGCCAGATTGATGAGCGTTTCGAACGCTGTGCATGCTCACAGCCATCTTTCTGGTCCATATAATATTAGGCCATTACTGTTTTCGAGTGGGACCAGATCAATCCCGCTCGAAAACAGCCATATCAGAAATGACCATTAAATACGGCCGATGTCCGTTGCTTTGCATGGAAACCGCGGGTCTCCAGGCAAAGCATCGGCTGAGCTGGGGAGAGAGCAGAGTCTGCCCAGCTCTGCCGATATCTGACAGCAGCGTGATGATGACGTCATCACGCTGCTGCAGGGTACATCAGACAGATCAAATCTCAAGCCGTCTGTACCCTGCTTTATTCTTATCTCTCCATCTTCCAATATTTTAATGACTCGAGCAGGGATGAGCTGTAGAGGAAAAACAGTTAAAACATATGCCTTCTCATTAGTGATGGCCGAACTGCCCGCAAGGCGGACAGTTCGGCTGCGAACAAGCATGTTCGCCCTCCTTCCTGCCGGCGGACAGTACGGGTGTTCGACCCGCCCTGTCCGCCGGCGTGAAGGAGCCCTCTATTCTTCCTCCGGTGGGATCATACGCAGCGAGATCCCGCCGCAGGAAGAATGTTTCCACTGAAGACCGGGTAGAGAACCCGGTCTTTCAGTGGAAAGCCGGCTCGCACACCCGGATATGACGTCAGTGACGTCACATCCGGTAAGCACACCAGGAACTATGCGTTCCAGGTGCCGGATGTGACGTCACTGACGTCACATCCGGGTTTTCAGATTCTTATTCCCCGCCTAGCAGCAACAAAGTACGGTGCCTTGGTGCCTTGGCTGGGGGTGATAATTCCCATGTTGCTAAAGAACTGATAGCTTCAATGAATAGAACGTTTAAGAACCCCTTTACTAAACTTAAATTTCTCTTTAAATTAAAACAAACTAAAAACTAAAGCTGTCGCGATGACATCAACACGCTGTGGGAGAGCTGTCCCGATATCGAGACGCAGCACTTCTGCGGCTGCCAGCCTGTCCAATACTTTAAAAGGGGACCCTCGATCCCCATCCAAAGTAAAGGAAATCAAACAGGGTTTACCAACATGTTAGAACTCTGTTCAATCGTTCCCACTTGAAGGAAGGCTGGATGGCTCAAAATGTTTATAGATTGGAGCACATTCGAGCTCGGTGAACACGCACGGTGCTCAATTGTGCTAGAATCTTTTAAAAATTTGTGCCATGTATGCCCAGCTTAAAGGCCTGGATGTCTGAGGCTATGTTTCCACTGCCTAATGGATGCGTTACATTAAGGCATATTCCTTAACACAAGGGTTGTATTAGGACGTGTTGGGACATGCGTCAAGGATGCTTTATTGACGCATCCGTTTTTTTTAATACATTTTTTCTCTTGACTGATGCGACATGGATATGCGTTTTTTATGCATCCAATGCAATCTCTATAAGTGTGTTTGCTAACCCATACTTGTGCCGGGTTGCGTTGCATTAATGTAGACGCAGGGCTTTGCATTGACTTGCAACGCAACCCAACGCAGGCAATCAACGCGTGTGTATACTAGCCCATAGAGGTGGTCGATTTTTTTTTTTTTTATTCGACCGTTTCGACGATTTCGAGTTAATTGCAAAGCCCCTGAACATGGTATCATCACCAAACATGCTGGAGATATGGAGAAGGGTTGGGGGTATACTCCAAAAAAAGAAGTATGTTTCTAACACAAACAGTTTTTGCACAAATAAAGTTCAAAGTCAAGTCAAAATTTCGAAAATCTGAATTACGACATTAAATTTGAACTTAACCACCCTAGCGGTTTGAGGTTTTCGCGCCATTTTTCATGACACGAAAACCTCATGTCACTGGCAATCGCATAGTGTACTCCGCCGTGCTGCCGGCTCTCCGCCCAGCTCTCTGCACGCCGCCGACGTCAAATAGACGCCGGCGGCGTGTGGAGAGGAGAGCGGCGCCCCCTCCATTAACATGGAGGTCTATGGCGCCGCCCCCACCGCCCCCTTCGGCGTCACAGATGACTCAGCGATCAAACTGTGCCTGAACTGAGTTCGGGCAAACCGCTAGGGAGGTTAATTTATGCAAAAACTATATGTGCTAAAGCAAAACTTTTTTTTTTAAATGTTCCCACAACCCTTCGCTACAATTCTGGTGAGGATACCATGTTGAGAGGCTTTGCAATCAGCTCCCAAAGTTAGCAAGTCGAAAAATTTGACCATCTCTACTAGCCCATGGATTTACAATGGATGCATCAACATTGAAGATGACGTGGTGGAAACATAGCCTTAGCATAACGTTTAATATTAAAGAGCTCAGTGTAGAGCACTGAAATGCAACAATAGTTAGAAATATTATTATTTTTATTAATTATTTTTATTTTATTTTACAAAATGGCAAATGTAACACAAGTCCTTATCTGACAGCTCAGGTGAGAGATTTGTCATTCTTTCAGGAAAGTTGAGCGGTTAAAAAACACAAATAGGGCAAAAATAGCTTCTGGCAACAAATACGAATTAGAGAAAAATATGGTCATGTGGTTTACATACCAGTATACAGAAATGTATTTCTGACAAAAAAAAGGGAATTTGGAAATTCAAAAGACACAAAAATGAAAAACAGGCAAACATAAACAACAGCATAATGTAAAAATGAGTTTTTTGTGTACTTATAGATACACACCAGTGAAAAGGAATCATCTCTCCCATAAAGAGCTTTGCCCATAACTTGTCTAGGTGAAAAGATCAGCCAATTAATTTCAGTGTTCCAAAAGTCAGCATGGCCGTTTAAAACAATCCCCTACAATGCAGGGCTAGAGGCCTTCCAGTGTATGTAGTATACTCAGGTATAAGCCTATTTTTTCAGCGGCGAATATCTTGTGCGGGTGCGTGTGATGCTGGGCCCTATATGGCTGTTAATAGGTCTCTGTGCATGGGTAGTCCTAGGCAGATTGATGCCCTGGGTGAGCACCCCCCCCCCTGGCACCTCCCCCGGATGATCTCTTCTTGTTCCTGCTGGGGGGGGGACTGCTGTGGAGTCACAGGTTTACCTGCTCTGTGACTCATCGAGACAACCTTTTCTCTCCTTGGGTGGCCCCAGCATGATGCTGGGCCTACTGAGCCCCCAGTATCTGAAACCAGGAAGTGACACCTGGTAGCCACGTGGCCTGAAGAGATCACTCCTTGGGAAGTCGGCATTCTTCCTCCTTTAATGTGATTTTCATTTTTAGTTTATAATTTACATTACTTAACTTTGTTGCAATAGGTTGTTCGCCTTGTGTCCTTGTTCCTAACTGCACACTTTATCCCCTTACCACCAATGCCAGGGGATAAGTGTGAATGCTGTTTTCCAGGCTGCATGGTACTGTATTTGTGGGAAGGTGGACTGAGAATTGTATGTAATGTACCATGATCAATAATGAGTTATCCATGTTCCACTAGAGATGTCAGCAAATGTGTTTGTGCTGTTGTTGAGCAGAACATAAGGTGGTGACGATGTAAAGTTTCTGGAACATGTTCTAATGTGACCTTGCGAGCTATTTGGGAGGAGACTAGAAGGTTAAATAAGGATAGAGTTGGAGGTTAGAGGTGGAGGGAGAGAACAGTGACAGAGGTGTGATGTATCTAGTGGGGAGTAGGCCTCTATTTTCACCCAGACCACAGGGTCGCGTCTACCTTCTATAGACTACCACTTAGCCAGTGGCATTTAGGATCACAGCATCCTGAGGAACTTCCTCTGTTTCTG
Source organism: Ptychadena robeensis (assembly GCA_036250615.1). Taxonomy (NCBI): domain Eukaryota; kingdom Metazoa; phylum Chordata; class Amphibia; order Anura; family Ptychadenidae; genus Ptychadena; species Ptychadena robeensis. The sequence goes on along the minus strand of CM070036.1, from coordinate 6,758,577 downwards.
GACCTTTTAAGGACCGACATTTTGATTTTTGGACCATTTGGACTATTTATTTTGGACTCTTTGGACTATTAAATTACTGTATTTTTAAAGTTCTTCTCTTTTTATATATTATTTTGTACAACTAATTGTTTGAATTTTACAGGATACACCAGAAGGGCAGAGTTACAAAGCTCTTTCCAGATGGGTGGTATTTGCTGTGTTCTTATAGACCAGGAGAGTGCTGAATTCTGATTGAGACTTTATCCTTGTTCCCACGTCTGGGGGCAAAGGCATCCCTAGCCTAGAAGAGTCACCTGGGTGAAGATGGCTAGGGTAAAGACTTTTACCGGCAGAGGCTGCTCCCAGATGGCTCCCCAGGAGAGGATGGAGTGTAACCTGGCATTATGAAGGATGTACAATAACGAGCACTGTATTCACACCAAGCTGTTGTGTTCTGGACCTTTATTGAGGGATGTGCGCAAGGACCTGCTAACTAAAGAAAGCCCACTCAGCCGCTGTTACACTGAGAGGACCGTGCTGGATGGAAGGGAGGTGTATGCCTGTGAAGGGAGTCTGAGGTAACCGAGGTGTCAGATCATATTTGTCCCCTGATTCGCCCCTGTATGTGCGGTGAACCTGGGTGCTAGCGAAGGGTGGTTCACTTTCTTACATATTAATAGAGTGGCACCTGTATGTGTGACTCCATCATGTCTGGGGCAAGAAGGCATGATGATGAAGTTGAGTATATACAGTAATTAAGACTGTCCGTAGACTTCCTACACGTCAGAGTGCTAAAGGAAGGTTATGGGCATTGGAGACCATGAAAGCACAAGAACAGATAAGCATTTTTTTTCTTTTTTGGGGTTCCGTCTTTGTTTTTTAATGAATTTCTATGAAATCTGCTCAAAATTACAGATATACTTGAAGCCCATTATGTAAACTTTTGGTATCGTTTGCAGCAAGGCCAGAAGGTCTCACTTCCTCCATCCAGCCCTTAAGCCTTTACTGATTTGGCATTTGATTTTGAACAGAAAAGAGAAACCCTCCATAACGAATCAGGAAACACAATGGAAATCCACGATTCCTTACTGACACTTTTAATACAAGTTAAAATATTGCACGGGTTATGAATTCGATGCTTCAGTTTCCAGACCAGGAAATATTTAGATTGGAACATGAGCTCTGCCACAGCTGAAGCACTTGTGTTGATTTAAATTATAATCAAATAATCTTTCAATACTTCTTCTATTTGTAAAAATGGACTGCGCACAGTGAGAGAGCCTTCTGGGTATATCAAATGTAATGTGTAATGTGATGTTATCTGGATGCTGAACCGGCCCTGTGAGTTACCAGCTCTAGACTAGCCAAACGTTTTCAATTAAATGACATGGTTAATAATGTTTATTGTGTTATTGGGCCAATTAAGCATAAGTTGCCGATATAGAAATGGAATGCACCACCAACAGAATGCCCATTCACATTTTACTGGGTACAATCTGGTTGTTCTCCATAGATCTTCCAACCTGACATTTTATGATTATGGTACTTTGGTGGTTGAGGATGGAGGGACAATATCTTTGCTTCTAGTGTCCTCTAAGGTCTTTGCGTACCTTTATACAGTTGTGTTCAAAATTATTCAACCCCTACTGAAATTGAGTGTTTTGACATTGATTTTGATCATGTCAGTCATCTTGTTTACAATGAAATGAAAGAGACGCTTGTAAGTAGAGATGGTCGAATTTTTCAACTTGCTAACTTTGTGAGCTGATTGCAAAGCCCCTGAAAACGGTATCATCACCAAAATTGCTGGAGATGTAGAGAAGGGTTGGAGAAACATTTGAAAGAAAAAAGTTTTGCTCTAGCACATGTCGTTTTTGCATAAATTAAGTTCAAAGTTAAAGTCAAAATTCCGATTTTCGAAATTTTTACTTGACATTGAACTTAATTTGTGAAAAAACTATTTGTGTTAGAGACATGCTTTCTTTTTTGGAGTATACCTCCAACCCTTCTCTACATCCCCAGCAAGTTTGGTGATGATACCATGCTCAGGGGCTTTGCAATTAAGTCGAAACCGGCGAAATGGTCGAATTTTGGAAAAACAATTCGACCATCTCTACTTGTAAGTCAGACAAAAATAACATAACATTAATAATGAAATAACCACAAATGTCTTTTCTGTGTCACATCTAGTGATGGCCGAACTGCCCACAAGGCGGACAGTTCGGCCGCGAACAAGCATGTTCGCCTTCCTTCTCGTCAGCGGACAGTACGGGTGTTCGACCCGCCCTGTTCGCCAGCGAGAAGGAGCCCTCTATTCTTCCTCCGGTGGGATCATTAGCAGCGAGATCCCGCCGCAGGAAGAATATTTCACTGAAGACCGGGTAGAGAACCCGGTCTTTAAGTGAAAACCGGCTTGTAATCCAGGATGTGACGTCAGTGACGTCACATCCGGGTTTTCAGATTCAAATTCCCCGCCTAGAGGCGGGGAATTTGAATCTGTCGGCGAACGGGCGGATGGCGGACTTTTTTAAAAGTCCGCTCCGCCTGTTCGCGGACGGACACGGCCGAAGTTCGGCCATCACTAGTCACATCATTCTCAGTTTTATTCAACCCCCAAGTGACATTCATTCTTAGTACTTAGTACAACATCCTTTTCCAGGTATAACAGCTTTTACACGTGAAGCATACCGTGACACAAGTGTCTTGCAGCGATCTACAGGTATCTTAGCCCATTCTTCATGGGCAAAAGCCTCCAGTTCAGTCACATTCTTAGGCTTGCGTGCTGCAACTGCTTTCTTCAAGTCCCACCAGAGGTTCACATTTCCTTCCAATATTTCCTGGTAATGAAGAGAATTCATGGAACCTTGCACACGCTGAAGCTTCCCTGGCCAGAGAAGAACGCAAGACCCATAGCATGTTTACCCCCCCCGCCATGCTTCACAGTATGCGGTCTTTTCTTCATATGTCCTTGTTCTTCCTCTCCAACTGATCAAAATCAATGTCAAAATGGGCCAAACACTTAAATTTCAGTGGGGGTTGAATATTTTGAAACCAACTGTATATATGAATTTACCCAACTTCAACCAACTTCTTGTGGATGTCATGAGTGATGATGGCTCGAACCACGAATTTGATGTTCGATGTTTGATTGCGATGAACTTCCGCAAAAGTTCGCGAACCCGCGGAACTTCAATGGGAGGCAATTTTAAAAAAAGAAAGGACCCTTTCTGGCCACAATAGTGTTGGGAATTTTTTCAAGGGTCTAACCCCTGGACAATGACATGACAGAGGGGGATCCAAACTCCCAAGAATTTTTTTTCACACTATAAATCCGCACCAGGTTTCTACATGATTTCAATGAATCAATGGGATTTGGCTGGAGAGCACTAAACAACATGGTTGGACACTGGGGGAGTGGTCAGTTTGGAGGACCTGGTGGTTAGTGATGCGCGAAACTGGAATTTGCTGTTCACGAATCGGCGAAACGCAAACCTCCGCAAATGTCCGCGAACCCGGCGGAACCCCTTAGATTTCAATTGGCAGGCGAACATTAAAAAACAAAGGGACCCTTTCTGGCCACAATGTGTTGTGGAAAGTTTATTTCAAGGGGACTAACACCTGGCAATGACATGACAGAGGGGAATCCATGGCAAATCCAAGAAATTTTTTTTCACGCAATAAATCCACATGAAGGATTCTATAATGATAGTCAATGGGATTTGAACATTAAGGTGGGAGCTGGAGAGCACGGTTGGTAAATGCCTGTGTGACTTCCACCTGAAACAACTGTGAAGATCTGCTTTCCACGTTGCCTACAGTCTTAAAAGGTGAATTTTAATTTTATGGAGGACACTGGGGGAGATGGACAGTGTGGAGGACAAGGGGTAGATTGTCAGTATGGCGGACACTGGTGGTGATGGTCAGGTGGGAGGACAATGGTGGACGATGGACAGTGTGGATCACTGGTGGTTAGGTCATTGTGGAGGACACAGGGGGATGGACGAGTGTGAGGACACTGGTGGGATGGACAGTGTGGGCGGGTAACTGGTGGTGATGGTCAGTGTGGAGGACACCTGGGGAGATGGTATTCCCCATGGATGGATGGATGGATATTCAGCGAAGGACTTGTAGTACACAGAAACCTAAGCTTAATGTTTCCCTCTATAGCATCCAGCGGGGCAGCTCTCTTTCCTAACTCTCCTTCTTCAGCAGAATGTGTAATGGCGTCTGTACTTGAGATGTTGTATAGGGGGATGTGGGGTCTGTGAGGTGGGGGGTGCTCATTGGCTGGATTGATTCTGTTGACTGTGACTCACAGGGGTCAAAGTTTTCTGCAATGTTAAAAAGATAGGGGGCGGATCGAACTCGCCATATGTTCGCGAACATGGGCGGACGCGAAAATGCCGATGTTCGCCGCGGATGGTTCTCCGGCGACAGTTCGCGCCATCATACTGGTGGTGATGGTCAGTGTGGAGGACCACTGGTGGTGATGGTCAGTATGGGGACACTGGTGGAGATGGCAGTGTGGCAACAAAAGTGGCACCATATCTGATGCACTGGCAGATAGCAATGTGGCAATATGTGGCTTGCAGGATCCACTGATTCACTGGCAAGCAGCCTGGCATGCCAGCCAGCGGCAACAGGGTAGCAAAAAATAGCCCCTAAAAGGGCTTTTGGGGTCTTTTCAGGACTCTGTCCTGACAGCAGAGTAAAGCGCAATGAGGAGTACACACTGTAAAAACAATACATGCCTAGCTAATAGGTCACTATAGCTCGCGCAGCTCTCTGATCACCTACTGTCTCCTTCTCCATCATCATGTGAAATGGCGTCCTCTATTCGCTATGCTATAGGGGGGTTGGATGGTGCCTTGAGGTGGGGTGTGTCTGATTGGCTGATGTTATGTCTGCTGACTGTGACTCACAGGGTCAAAGTTTCACACCAATGTAAAAAAGATGGGGGGCGGGTAAACGAACTCGCCATATATCTCGCGAACTCAGTGTGCGAACAAGCGGAACGAATGGATTCGTAAATGTCTCCGTGAATAGTTATCGCACGCGAACAGTTCGGGCCATACCTAGGTATGAGTATGTTTGATGTCTTAAGCTAGTCCATACGTGTCGGATTCATGGCCAATTGTATCACTATCCCAATTGATTCCGTGCGATTCTTCAGCAGTGGAATGGGAGATGCACATAAATCAGCCACTTAAGTAGAGATCCGATCACATCGGTCGACAGAGAACCAATGTTTGGTTCTCTGTCGAGATCCAATTTGAGCCCCCGATCAATTGGGACGCGATCACTCGGACAAGGGTGGTATGTAGCGATCGGATCCTCTTAAGTGGCTGATGTAGTTTGCAGCCCCATTCCCGCTGAGATCGCCGGAATCAATTGGGTGAGTGATCAATTGGCAATGGAATCCGACAAGTGTATGGCTAGCTGGATACTAAAGGATGACTCATTATCCAGGAATAGGCAGGTGATAGTAATATTTGATCTTGAGAAATTTATGAAAACCAGACCACTATCTGCTCATACTGATGCCAATTCCTCAAACAATATCCTCACCTAAATTTATTTCCACACCATTAAAAAATTGTCAACACAGTTCTTGCAGGGCTCTTATCAGATGGAACCCCTGGATAGATGTTCACTCAGTTCTGGTAGGACTTTTATCAGATGGCACTCCTTGACAGATATCCACTAAGTTCTTTTAGAACTCTTATCAGATGGCACCCAGGACAGGTGACCACATAGGTCTTGTAGGACACTACGTAGATGGTACCCCTGGACAGTTGTCCAAATAGTTTTAGTAGGACTCAAATCAGATGGAATCCCTAGACCAGTGGTGACAGTTCAGTAGGAGTCCAGCTCCGGATTACCACTTTCACTTTCGGTTAACAGAAAGAGCCTCTTTCTGTCACCCCTCCCTCTGGGGGAACCACTGCCTTAAGCCCCCCATACACCTTTAGATCGCTCTATACAATTTCCATGAGATCTAAGAACAACTATGTAGTGCTGGGTCCTCCCTGATAGAATACATAGTGATTGGAAGGTATATATCACTGCTGTGTAGTGCCAGGTCCTCCCTGATAGAATACATGGTGATTGGAAGGTTTATAAAGGTCCTCATATTACATTGTTTTGGTATAAGAAAAGTTGATTGTACAGAAATTGTATGGAAAGAGTGCAAGGTGTATTGTAAGGGGGGCTTTAGGCAGATGTAAACATAATTCTTGCAGAACTCTTATCAGAAGGGACCCCTAGACAGATGTCTACATAGTGCTTGTAGGACTCTAATCAGAGGGCAACTGTGGACAGATATCCACACAGTTTTTGTAGAACTCTTGTCGGATGTCTCTCCTGGAGAGTGTTGATCTCGAATATTCGAATCTTGAATTTTTATTGCGAATATCAGCATTTCGAGAAGATATATTGGCGATATGTGTTCGTAATGGTGAATCTTCAAGATGTTCAATCAGTAGTGTTGACCGTGAATTTGCTCATTTTTATTGCAAAAATCTTTTCCGCAATTAAGGTTATAATGACAGGAGATCACAAATTCTCAAATTAAAAAATTTGCTTTCAATATTAGGTGAAAAAGTTTCGATATTTTGCGAATACGGTTATTGCCTATGCTGCTCATCACTACTCCTGGACACATATGCACACTGTTCTAGTAGGACACTACTCAGATGGAACCATGGAACAGTTCTTGTAGTACTTGTAGAACTCTTGTCTAAAGTCTTTCCTGGACACATATCCACTCAGTTCTTGTACAACAATAGTCAGATGGAACCCCAGGACATTTGTTCACACAGTTCTTGTAGGACTCTTGTCTGATGTCTCTCCTAGACACATAGCCACTCAGTTCTTGTAGGACTCTTTTCTGATCTCTCTCCTAAACACATAGTCACTCAGTTCTTGTAGGACTCTTTTCTGATCTCTCTCCTAAACACATAGTCACTCAGTTCTTGTAGGGCATTACTCCGATGGAACACCGAGACGGCTATCCACACAGTTCTTGTAGGACACTATTCAGATGGAACCCTGGAGCAGTTTCCACACAGTTCTTATAGGGCTCTTGTCTGATATCTCTCATAGACACATAGCCACTCAGTTCTTGTCGGACATTACTCAGATGGAACCCCAGGACAGTTGTCCGAACAGTTCTTATAGGACTCTTGTCAGATATCTCTCCTAGACACATAGCCACTCAGTTCTTGTAGGGCATTATTCAGATGGAACCCTGGGACAGTTGTTCACACAGTTCTTGTAGAACTCTTGTCAGATGTCTCTCCTAGACACATAGCTACTCAGTTCTTATTGGACAGTATTTAGATGGAACCCCAGAACAGTTGTCCACACAGTTCTTGTCAGATGGCACTCCCAGACATGATATCCACGCAGTTCTTGCAGGACTGTTATCAGATGGCGCATCAGATGAACTATTAAAAAAATTGGTAAAAACAAAAAAGCTTGGTAAAATGTAGAAAGACTAACTTGTAAAAAAAACTTTCCTTATTGTGCAACAAGGACCCAAATGTTACAGGGAAGTATATCTCCAAGAACATAAATGTTGGCCACTAATAAAAACCTTCATTAAAATGTAACACTATCAGCCCAAACTTGGCTACAGCTAGACTTTATTTAAGTCACTCTTTAAATGTATCAGCTGTCAACTAAATCACCATTCAGTTGCTACTATGTTACAGTGCTTGCGTGTTTCTAGTTCCGCCCGGCCTTGTTAAAGTGATTGTTTAACTATCCTAGACAACAGACACACTGAAATCCTCTGGAAACCATATTCAAACAAATAACACTGTGTATGTTGACGTGATACATCCTCGCAAGATAAGTCCGATTCCCAACGGGTATATACTGTGTTTGGTCATGATGGAGAACAGCCCGGTCTATCAAAGGTGTGAATAACGTTGAATGTCAAATGCAAGACGCTAGTGCAAGCAGAAGTGTAGACATGAGGCAGATTGATAGAGGCTTATTCATCCAAACTGGAAAAAAAATCAACATGAAACCACAAAATTGTAAACATTTAGTTTTACTTTTCAGTTAAGTATAGTCTTTTTCCGCTAAAGGCTTAACATACAATCCTTGCTTATGATAGATGGATCGATGAATGGATAGATGGATGGATAGATAGATAGATAGATAGATAGATAGATAGATAGATA
>CM070036.1:6725631-6741813 GCA_036250615.1 Ptychadena robeensis | reverse complement strand
TCATATTACATGGTTTTGGTAGAACAAAAGTGGATTGTACAGAAACTGTATGGTAAGATTCTAAGTTGTATGGGGGCCTTTAGAGAATGCATAAGAATAGGAACACAAGAGGTCATGCTGCTGACTTGTCTCCTGATGATGGACTGTACATAGTCAAATAACAAAATATATAACTCTGAAACAAGGTCCTCATTGAACAACTTCCTATTGCCTCTCCTCTTGGGGTCAAATCAAAAATGTTTAATCTCATCGAACACAAAAAATATCTATGTAAAACACATGAATATCTATGTAGGCTTCGAGACTTCTAGTTGGTGAACTGGACGGTAGAGGAAGGTGTGGGAAAGAAACATGAGTAGAGGACTCTGACACTTGACATAAAACAGGTCCACTCTGAAACTGCTTTGAAAATGTCATTGAAATTTTAAATCTGCGTCCCCATTTTGAGGGTTTAATTAGCTGTTTTGAACTTCTGATAAGCAGATGGCCTAGAAGGGAGTTATGTTATCTCCTGGATTGTCACATAGACACAGAAGGAGCTCTACGTGCATAATGTGTTACTAAATCCGGACTCCACATATTTACACCGGCTGATGAAAATAAAGTGTGAACTTCTCATGTGTTACAGAAAGAAACATATCAGTGAATAATACAAGTCTGGTAGTGTTCTTTAGCACTAAAGGTCCCCATACCCGGTGATGTGGAAATTTTTATTAAATCTTATTTCACCGCATGGTCGTCACCGATGCAGAGACTATCATTCATATATGCGTCTTTATGACCGACCTTTGCACAATCGTCCGGTCATTCCGACCTTCATCCGATCTCCATTTGTCAAGTACGACTGCAGCATACTGGATAACATGGCGCCGTTTGGTTCTGAGAAGTCCGGGCCATTGAAGACAGATGTTCCTTTCAAAAGACAGCCTGATACTCAATACATTTGCATATGTATTACCTGGGGAAGGGTCTTTGTCTCTTTAGGGAACTAGAACTTGTTTAGCAGGTTCTGTCTCCCCCTTCATAACATGTGCATGTGTGTGAGATGAGGTTCCAGACCTTAACCAATCACTTCAAACAATAACCTGTTTCCCTATTGGTCATATTGTAAGACCACATGCTGTCTTTATGTATAAATAAACGAAGCCTGCCATCTAGAGACAGGCAGCATACTGACCCGACCTAAGAACGACTGCTGTGATGTTATTTCTGAGGGACTGCGCATCATCACCACACACTACACGAGGTCTTCCGGATCGATCGCTTGGAGCTTATAACCAACTGTGAAGGGGAGAGAACTTGGAAATTGCAATATCAACAGGTCGATACCCACTCAATCAATGAACAATTACGTCACCATTCTGCGCTCAAGTTTGTAGAATGAACAGAGAATGGCTGCTGGTCCCCATCCAAAAAAATGAGATCAAACAGGGATTTATGAACATGTTGGTTCCCAGTTCGATCGACCTTTCCTTGAGTGAGAGCGATAGAGATGGTCGAATTTTTCGACTTGCTAAGTTTGTGAGCTGATTGCAAAGCCCCTGAACATGGTATCATCACCAAACTTGCTGGAGATGTAGAGAAGGGTTGTGGGAACATTTGAGAAAAAGATTGTTGCTTTAGCACATGTACTTTTTGCATAAATTAAGTTCAAAGTTAAAGTCGAAATTCCGATTTTCGAAATTTTTACTTGACTTTGAACTTAATTTGTGCAAACACTATTTGTGTTAGAGACATACTTTCTTTTTTGGAGTATACCCCCAACCCTTCTCTACATCTCCAGCAAGTTTGGTGATGATACCATGTTCAGGGGCTTTGCAATTAACTCGAAATCGGCGAAATGGTCGAATTTTTGAAAAAAAATTAGACCATCTCTAGAGAGCGATTGATCATGATTAAATAAACCTCCAACACGTCCTATTCTATATAAGCCTGGGTGCACTGTCTTTGATAGTGTATACATAATTGCAAGATGTGCTCTCCTTATCTGATGATATGTATCCTATGCGCCTGGCCATGCTCTGTCTGCTGCCTGCCCTGACCCTACGTGAATATGATTATGCTTTTGCCTAACCACTTTGGATACCTTGTTTGGAGTCTGACCTCTACTATGTATGATCTTGGCTCAGTCCTGACTACGCTCCTTCTTTATTGCATCCGGTATTGTGTTCGTGCAGTGGTATTTGCCGTTAGTACCCATCCAGCCTTGTTTGTTCGTGGGCTCCTGGTCATTTGACAATCCCAGTACCTGTAGACGGTATTCTTTGTGCACTTAAGACCTGCACTAGCCTCCTGAGGCTCAGTATGTTCTTGCCTACCTATGTCCAGTGGGTTCAGAAAGTATTTAGACCCCTTTTATTTTTTACTCTTTGTTGCAGCCATTTGCTAAAATCTTTTATGTTCTTTTTCCCTCATGAATGTACACACAGCGCCCCAAACTGACAGAAAAATGCAGAATTGTAGACATTTTTTGCAGATTTATTAAAAAAAGAAAAACTGAAATATCACATGGTCCTAAGTATTCAGACCCTTTGCTGTGACACTCATATATTTAACAAGGTGTGGTCCATGTCTTCAGATCATCCTTGAGATGGTTCTTCACCTTCACTTGAGTCCAGCTGTGTTTAAGCTGGATTTAATTAGGAAAGCCACACACCTGTCTATATAAGACCTTACAGCTCACAGTGCATGTCAGAGCAAATGAGAATCATGAGGTCAAAGGAACTGCCTGAGGAGCTCAGAGACAGAATTGTGGCAAGGCACAGATCTGGCCAAGGTTGCAAAAAAAATTCTGCGGCAAGAGCCTCCGTAATCATTAAATTACGGGACAACCAGAACCCTTCCTAGAGCTGGCCGTCTGGCCAAACTAAGCTATCGAGGGAGAAGAGCCTTGGTGAGAGAGCAAAATAAGACTCAAAAAATGATTTTGGCAGAGCTCCAGAGATGCAGTCGGGAGATGGGAGAAAGTTGTAGACAGTAAACGATCACTGCAGCCCTCTACCAGTCTGGGCTTTATGTCAGAGTGGCCCTAAGGAAGCCTCTCCTCAGTTCAAGACACATGAAAGCTTGCATGGAGTTTGCTAACACCTTCTAGAAAAGTCTGACATCCACCTGTTTGCAGGGAGATTTGAATTGGAAAACTGGAAGTGACAACACTGATGACACTTCCGGTACATGGAACGCATAGATCCTTGTTCAGATTACCGGATGTGACATCATTGACACCACTACCAGTTTCCAGAGCAAATTTTTTACTAGAAGACCGGGTTCTCTACCTGGTCCCTAGTGAAAAGATTTTTCCTCCGGCAGGATCTTATTGCTCCTGCCAGTGGAAGAATAGTAAGCTCCTTCTTGCTGGCGAACAGGGTGCCCGGCGGAGAGTTTGGCCGTCACAATATGGCATAGGACCATAGCCTCACAGCTTTGTGAAATGCAATGAGGGTTATGCTAGGTAAGGGCTTGTTTCCATTTCGTCGGGACCCCTCCCGACATAGCAGGCGGAGGATCTGTCTACAAATAGTCAAGTACGTTCAGCCTCTGCACCGGCTGATGTGTAAAGAGATCATCCGCTGGCAGGCAATGTCAATGTGCTACGTCGGGATCCCTGCTAAGACTTAGCGGAGGGGTCCCGACGTATAATGGAAACAAGCCCTAACTGACTCTTCCTGATGTCATAGGATTACCCAGCAAGTTAAGATATACATTAAAGGCCAATCAAAATGTTTTACATGGAATTTACAGGAAATCTCTGCAAATAAGCAGCTAAAAACTATTTTCTAGGTACTTTACGTCTGATGAATGTGAGTACTTAGGTATAGTTTTTTATTATTTTTTTATTAATATTTTTAGACTTTCATGGCAGATCTTTTCTTGTGTAGGTTATGCTGAGCTAGTTGCAACACAGATAGAGTATATTACTTTTTCATACATGCATCACTGAAAATAACATCACTGGATGAATAACTGTGACATCATTCTTTGGTGTCAACCAAACCCAAAACCACAACTTCTAACAAAGATATTACTATACACTTCATCAATACACCAACAACCAATATGGGAGGCCACGTCTCCTTCACATTCGTCTTTTGGAATTCCAGACATGGAAGTATGATTGGTCATTTCCCTTTTTCTCCTCGTTTCCACCAGTTAGATTGTACGTTTTTGTAATAGACGTGTTTAGCTGTTGAGTTTAAGTACACTTCAGTATTCCTATCCTCCCAAGTGAGCCCAGACAATGTATTGCCAAGGGTAGTAGAGTATTTTGTTGCCAAGAATGACAATAATTCTTTTGTATTTCTGGAGGTGGAGCCTGACAGTCGCTAGTTGTTTGTTAATATGAACTTTATGACAATTTGGAGTCCAGCTGGCATGGCAGGTTAGAGACTGGCACTCAGAAATGGAAAAAAAGATTTCACCATAACTTTAACGACCAAATCCCAGCAACGCGTGCTGTTATTACAGGAAATCCAGTCTATGATATCATACTCTGCTACTTAGTGGCCATAAATGTTTGCAGATAATTAAATGTTATATTTATAATAGAGTCTGCAACTACAAAACACACAATCCACAATCCACCAACTTTCCTTCCACAACCTGGCAAGTCCAAGCCATTTGCTGCTCCATCTTGTCATCGTCAACCATCCATGGTATGTGTTTTGTCATTGTACAAGGTTTATGATGTCCAAGTTCATTACATGAGCAGATGAAGAAGACTATATCTGTAAATCTTCCCATAGACTGAAATGGATTGATGTAAAGCTTTAAGCTGGCCATACACCTTTAGATCTCTCTGTCAGATATCCTTTAGATCTACCAACAACTATGTAGTGCTGGGTCCTCTGCGATTGAACACAGGTCAGACTTGATGGTTTAGAAAGTCCCTCATATTACAGGGTTTTGGTAAAACAAAAGGAGATCTAAAGGAAATCTGACGGAGAAATCTAAAGGTGTATGGGGACCCTTAATGGCTAAGGGTAAGGTTGATGATGCTGTGCTTGCTCATGTGTGCTCTTTGTGGACTCGCTGATGTAGGTGTGTAGGTTTAGATTTTTATTTCTCTCCTTGCTTCTGGCTTTGGAGCTCATTAAAACGTCTTGTTCCTGGTTTTAGGGCTTTTTCCCACTAGCCATGTTTGCATTGTAATGCCGCAATGCAGCGCGGCTAGCGATAATGAAAGGTATACAGGCTTCCATAGGGGTTTGGTGTGGTTTTTTATGCCAACTTACAGTCATTGCAGGGAGTATACAGAATTACCACCCCCAGCCAGGGCACTGTGGCATAGGGGTGCTTGATGAGGGTGGGATAGAGGAGGATCATCATACCGGAAGTGACGTCGGCACCAGGGGCGGAGCTGTGCAGGCTTAAAACCTGCCGGCAGAAGAGGACTGGCCTCTTCATGTGGAAAAGCCGAATCTGGCCCTCCCTCCCTCACTTTCTTCTCTTCCTGTTGTTTCTCCATTTTCTTTTTTTGTAGGTTCCGTGTTAGGTGGTGTTGGTGGCTGGATGCTTTGTCACAGCAGGTAAGTCCGGGCAGTGTCCAGGAATTGTGGTTAGTGTAATATTTTCGGGGGGGGGGGGGGGGGGGGGGGGGGGGGGCGACGTGCAGGTGGGAAGGCAGTTGCCAAGATGGGAACATTGATCTCTTGCAAGGGTCCCATTCAGTTTAAGGAACCTTGATAATTTAAAAGATGGCTGGGAAGTACCCTTCAGGCTCTACAGGTTAAGGCTGGTGGCTGGTACAGGTGGTTTTATGGATCTGGAGGGGCAGTTTCCAGGGATCTCTATTGTTATTTCACTTGTTAATTATTTAATAAAGCTGTGGCCAGTTTATACCCAAAATTTAATTGGATATCCTTGTTTTTTATTAAAGGGGAAGTGGGCTGGCAGTGAAGTGAGGTTGGTTAGGTAGTGTATCAGTAGGCATGTTTTAATGATTTTTCCTACACAGCTAATCCCTGCCCAGGTCATAGTCAACCAAACTAAAAAGGTGTGTTCATCAGTAGATGTACTGTATCCAAGCAGAGCTTTGTGGTTAGATTATTACTGAACCTGGTTTCTGGGACAATTCAAATTTTTTTTTAAGATTTTGTTCTATTCCCCTTCTCATGTTGTATGCCAAAGCTACCTGATACCTGTACCTGGTTGTTTATCCCGATCTATAAACCATCTGTTACTCTAATATCTCACCTGATCTGTTCCCACATAGGCGATTAATCGCCTCCCTCTTGTGATTTTAATAGTTGATCGTGTCCATTCAGTTGAATGGACTTGTCCCCACTCAACTGATGTCCTTGATCGCGTGCAGGCAGTGATTGGACCTGCAATCAGAATCGCTGTCCCTGATGATTGCGCCCATAGACATGAATGGACACAATTTTTGATCGCCTGCCCACGATTACGCACATGATTAAAATCGTAAAAGTGGGAGTGTGTAGACAATAGACATGGTCATGAAATGTCATGAACTTTTTTATTTTGGAGCTACTGTAAATTTACATGGGCAGTTGCTGACCATGGCTGGAAAACCACACTTGCCTTATATGATTGATATGGGGGCATTCATGAACGTCTCCCAAGTCCCTGACCAAAGTGTGCAGGCACCTGCCCACAGGAACAGACAGTCACTTTTTGGGGTGCTGCCCAAAATTTCTTTATTATGAAGCCCCTGAAATATCACCAATATTAAGTTCAAAGATAGATGGAAAAAATGGCTAGATAAATTTAAACTTGACTTTGAACATAATTTATGCAAGCTTTACATGCTCTATACTTATCTTTTTACCTACAAGCCTTATCTACATCACCATAAACTTTAATGATGATACCATGTTCAATAGCTTTGCAATTAACTCACAAATTCAGGTAGTCAAAACTTCAAAAAACCATTTGACCTTCTTTACTATTAAGCCAGGCTTGAAGCTGTCGTCCTGTAAGTTGCCGATCATGCAAGCTGTCATAAGCCTCTCATAAAGCTGTCACAAGACTCTCATAAACTTATATACTGATACTATTGTGGCTTTGGGTCTACTAATCACCGATATCTTGAGTGTTATCTCGAGTCTGTCTTTTTCAATGTTGATTGCGTAATGGCGCTAATTTATGCAATACAGTACTGTTTAATTAATGCTCACCAAGGTATGATACCACCGTGTGTTTCAACACTACTTGTCCCTGAATAAATACATTACCATATTTTTCAGACCATTAGATGCTGCGTTGTATTGGATGAACGTTTGCTCTTCTTTCCGCAGGCGAACAGTACAGGTGTTAGCCCCACTCCCTTCACCGATGAGAAGAAGTCTATAAAGCTGGCCATACACGTGTCGGATTCCATGGCTAATTGATCACTCACCCAATTGATTCCGGCGATCTCAGCGGGAATGGGAGCTGCAATCAATCAGCCACTTAAGAGGATCCGATTGCTGCATACCACCTTGTCCGAGTGATCACGTCCAATTGATCGGGGGCTCAGAATTGGATCAGAATTGGATCCGACAGAGAACCAACATGTTGGTTCTCTGTCGGATCCAATTCTGAGCCCCCGATCAATTGGACGCGATCACTCGGACAAGGTGGTATGCAGTGATCGGATCCTCTTAATTGGCTGATGGATTGCAGCTCCCATTCCCGCTGAGATCGCCGGAATCAATTGGGTGAGTGATCAATTGGCCATGGAATCCGACACGTGTATGGCCTGCTTAAATCTTCCTCCAGCTAGACCATTACGTGCCTGGTCCGCCGGCTGGGGGAAGTAAATTATTTTTTACTAGAGACATCCGATCTCTAGTATTGTACCGGGCACAGACCGGACATGACGTCAGACCGACATCACTTCCGGTTTTGTAACCAGGAACTGTGCGTTCCATACACCGGGAGTGACGTTACAGCATCATGTCCGGTATATTTCCCATTCAAATTCCCTGCCAACAGGAGGGCAATTTGAATTTCTCCGTGAACAGGCGGACGGTGGACTTTTTGAAAGTCCGATCCGCCAGTTCGCGGATGGACATGGTCGATGTTCGGCCATCACTACTGGGGATGATGAATATTCGAATTTACTAATTTTTGGTGAATATTAGTCAAAACATTTGCAATATTTAGCGAATATAAATATTGCCTGTGCTACCCATCACTGGTTGTAAGCTATTCAGTATACTTGAACTGCTTGTGTTTAAAAAAAATCCTCTTACTGGGTTTGTATATGACATACTGTATAATAATCCAGACAGAATCCAAAATCACCATACATAAAAAATCCCAAACTCCTAATCGCAAATAAATACTGTTCTATACCCAAAGTGTTACGATTGGCACCATTTCCATTTAGATTTGAAATTTGTTTGTGAGCGGGTTTGTAGTTGTAAAGGCCCCCATACACGGGTCGGATTCCGACCGGATTCCGGCACGATCGATTCCGGGCGCGTGCACGCGAATCGATCGTGCCGGAATCGTGTGAAGCCCACCTTGTCCGATCGATCGCATCCGATTGATCAGGGGCTCAGAATCGGATCCGACAGAGAACCAACATGTTGGTTCCATCAGATTGATTCTGCACACATCAGGGGGAGTTGCCATTTGTGAGGTGGAGTCGGAGATGGAATCGGACACGGAATCGTCCCAGAATCCCTTGGACAAGGTGGTATGCAGCGATCGGATTCTCTTAATTGGCCGATCGATCACACCTCCGATTCCCGGCAGAATCGTCAGAATCGATCGGATGGGTGATCGAGCGGCCATGGAATCCGACTGTGTATGGCTGGCTTAAGATGAGAAGATTGTAGGTTAAGGTCCGTATTGTAAAGCTCCCCTCTGTTGTTTCCAGGAACTTGGTGGCTAATCCAAAATTAATAATGGGCTTGAAGACATTTTGTTTTCAAAACAATTTCACAAATGCCTGTTTCCCTTCACAATTCAGCCTCTGAGAAGGCAGCGGCGTTTGTTGCCGGATAAATTGACTTCACTTCCTCTGCCGTTTGGAGTCATTAGCCTGACGTATTCACAAATAAACTACACAATCCACAAACCCTGAGGCATTTACATGCAATTTAATAGCAGAGCTTCACTACGGACATATCATTCAAAATTAAAAAGCTGGCAATTTCTATGATAATAAACATTTATATTGAGAGTTTATGCCGCCAACTTGACAAAAAGCTGAAGATAAGAGCATATGAAGATCAAGTATGTTGTATGCTTACTACATAAATGATGTTGAAGGAAAGGAGACAGGGAATATTATAGAGCAGTCCTCAACTAAAAAAAAAAAAACACACACACATACATTAAATAAACATAGCACTTTACAATCTGGAAAACTGCTACACAAACAAAAACATACTTCCGCCACTTCCAGATGAGCACCTCTCATCACTGCAGCCATCACCCCCCCCCCTGCTGCATCTGATGAGAGGTGTGCATCCTTGAGAGAGAGAGACACTCCTCCCGGAAAAGCAACTCTTATCACCCATCACTCAAAGTCTTGTAATCCCACGGGACTGGGCACGTTCAAGGCAAGGCGCGAAGTCACACAATGATACTGCAGAGTGGCCTATGAGATGGTAAATGGCAATTTAGGACCCAAATTAGGTTGTGAATGGCTTTGTAATGGACTCTGTGATGGATTTTGTAATGGCCTAGCTTGTCAAGTTGGTGTTGGGCCCCAAGATGGTATTTAAAATTTTTACAATAGTGTATCACCTTGCAGTTGCAAAATTTAATTCAAAAGGGTGAAACCTTTAGTGTGTTTTGAATATTATGTTCTCATATTTATATGGTGGCAAAATATTACTTTAAGTTATTGATTATTTTAGGTTTATGGTTGCAATGTGATTTCTTTCGCACTTATATGATGTTTCATTGTTATATTACCGTGGCATTTATTTTAAGGGGCTTTTTGACCTTGGCAGTTCCTATAGAAAAATCTGCTGTATTGATGGTATTGGTGACGTGCTGGTGAAAGGGTCCCACTAGATGGTTTAATATTAAGTTCTTTAGAGGGTTCGCCCATCTTCTCGCCGACGAGCAGTGAGGGTGTTCGACCCGCTCCGTTCGCCATCGAGAAGATGAAGTGTGATCCTGCCGGAGGAAGAATCTTTTCACTAGAAGACCGGGCATAAAGCCGGTCTCCTAGTGAAAAAAACGGGTCGGAGCAGGAAGTGACGTCAGTGACGTCACATCCGGCTCCCGGAACCAGGAACTATGCATTCCAGTATGCGTTCCAGGGACCGGATGTGACATCACTGACGTCACATCCGGTTTTTCAGATTCAAATTTCAAAATCTGTCCGCGAACAGGCGGACGGCGGACGTCTTTAGAAGTCCGACCTGCCCGTTCGTGGACAGTCCTGGCCGATGTTTGGCCATCACTATTACTGAGCACCCACCAAGCTGGCTGATGACTGGCAGTACTAGTACTGTAGCATTGGGGTCACCCTGGAGAGGTTTAACAGCAGGTGCTGTCTCACCTCAAGCGTTTAGGCTTCACACTCCTCTATGACAGGTGCCCCCCCGATTAACCAGATTCTTTAGACAGTGTATGTCATGCTCAAGCTGCAACCAATCACAGAGCATTCCAATAATGAAGGAATTACTGTATAGTTAAGGGGATAACTTTACAAAGAAATAGAATATATACAAGCTTTCCCTGTTGATGAGTCCATTGGCAGGGTCCAATTCATGGGATAAGTCCAAATATACAGTCCAATATATACACTCTTTTAGCAGGCAGATCACAGGAGGCCTGGAGCTTCTCCTATCAAACACATTGTGTCCGTGACTCATCAGCACCTCCCCTGTTACTGGGCATGTCAGCGCATTGTACAAGGGAATTTCCTGCACATGCTGGAACATTCAACACAGTTCTAGCAATTTAAAGCAATAAACAGTTATATACAAGCATAACAAGTATATAGAGCTTTAACTGTCTTATTGCTAAAAGAACTTTAAAAATGACAATGATTTTGATGTCTGGTCATGATGGGTTGCCACTAGACTTAAAATTTAAATTAACTTAACTTAAATTTTTATTTTATCTGATCGAATTTGATTCGATTGGGAATTTTCAACTTATCCTTTTTTAAATTAGCCTTGTGTTTTCATGTGATAGTGTTGATTGAGTGAATTTTTGCGAATATTATTGCGAATTATTGTGAAGTTTGGCACTTAACAAAATTCATGATGAGCATTAGTGATGGCCAAACAAGCATGTTCGCCCTCCTTCCCAGCTGCGGACAGTACAGGTGTTCGATCCGTCCTGTTCGCCGGCGAGAAGGAGCCCTCTATTCTTCCTCCGGTGGGAATATAAGTAGAGATGTCCCGAACTGTTCGCCGCCGAACTGTTCGCGGCGAATATCTTTTCGCGTTCGCGCGATATCCGAACACATGGCAAAAAACAGTTCGCCCCCTATCTTTTAACATTGAACAAACTTTGACCCTGTGGATTCTCAGTCAGCAGCATAATCCAGCCAATCAGCACCCACCACCTCACGGGACCATCCTACCTCTATCATCACAGCAAGGAGAGATGCCATTTACATGCTCCTGAGAGAGTGGAGACACGACAAAGGTCTGACCACGGGCAATGGTGTGACCACTGACAAGGTCAGTGACACGGGCAATAGTTGTGACACCGGCAATGGTGGTGACCGGCAAAGGTGGTGACACGGGCAAAGGTGGTGACAAGGGCAATGCCATGAGTGACGCGAAAACGACGCGAAAACCCGCCAACTCGACGCGAAGAGACGCGAAAACCCGCCAACCGCGACGCCGATCCATTGACTATCATTTGAAATCTTTGGTGCGGATTTATTTTGTGAAAAATAATGTTTCTTGGAAGTTTTGCCATGGATTCCCCCTCTGTCATGTCATTGTCCAGGTGTTCTGCCATGAGCGACGCAAAACCGCCAACACGACCGAGATGACGCGAAAACCCGCCAATGCGACGCGCTACCATTGACTATCATTTGAAATCTTTGGTGCGGATTTATTGTGTGAAAAAAATATTTTCTTGGGAGTTTTGCCATGGATTCCCCCTGCTGTCATGATTGTCCAGGTGTTTGACCCCTTGAAACAACTTTCCAACACATATTGTGCCAGAAAGGGGTCTCTTTGTTTTTTAAAATTCGCCTCCCATTGAAGTCAATGGCGGAAAATTTGGGTTCGCGACATCACTAAATATAAGCAGCGAGATCCGCGCCGCAAGAATGTTTTCACTGAAGACCCTAGAAACCCGGTCTTTCAGTAAAAACCGTCTCGCAAACCCGGATGTGATGTCAGTGACGTCATATCCGGTTAGCACAACCAGGATATCGTTTCCAGGTGCCGGATTGACGTCACTGACTAAGAGGCGGGAATTTGAATCTGTCCCCGAACGGGCGGACGGCGGACTTTTTTTAAAGTCGGCCCATCACTAATGACCATATTGTGCGATCAACACTATCACATATATTTAAGTTGCAATTTGATTTTGAAATTAAAATGCTGGGTAGATTTCAACTTTTTTATCGAAAAGTTTAAATGGCCCTATCGAAATTTTGACTATGCGACTTTTTAAGTGAGTAGAAGTTTTGAATTGCAAGTTTTTTGGACCAACCCTAGTTGCCAACAAGTTGTCAGGATCTTCTGTTATTATACGCTTATTACTATGGTTATGTATAGTAATATACATGTGAGGAAATAATATTTGACCCCTCACTGATTTTGTAAGTTTGTCCAATGACAAAGAAATGAAAAGTCTCGAACATTATCATTTCAATGGTAGGTTTATTGTAACAACGCGGCAGATAGCACATCAAAAGAAAGACGAAAAAATAACTTTAAATAAAAGTAGCAACTGATTTGCATTTCATTGAGTGAAATAAGTTTTTGACACCCTCTAACAAAAAAAGACCTTAATACTTGGTGGGAAAAACCCTTGTTTGCAAGCACAGAGGTCAAACGTTTCTTGATTGAATGACCAAGTTTGCGCACATTTTAGGAGGAA
The DNA here is from genome assembly GCA_036250615.1 of Ptychadena robeensis. NCBI lineage: Eukaryota > Metazoa > Chordata > Amphibia > Anura > Ptychadenidae > Ptychadena > Ptychadena robeensis. Next base: position 6,728,829 of record CM070036.1, on the reverse strand, counting down.
TGTTGGTCCACCTCCTCTTTGCAGATCATCTCTAAAATCCCTAGGTTTCGAGGCTGTCTCTGTGCAACTCTGAGCTTGAGCTCCCTCCATAGGTTTTCTATGGATTAAGGTCCGGAGACTGACTAGGCCACTCCATGACTAGTGATGAGCGACTAGGCAATATTCGAATTCGCGTAATTTCGCGAATAATCCCGCCATAATATTCGATTCCATATTCGTAATCTCGAATAATCCGCACTTACGACATGAATTGCGATCTAAACATCGCAATTGCGATCCAATATGCCCAATGCATGCAAGTCAATGGAGATGGCGGAATCCGAAATTGCGATTATCAGAGAAATCGCAATTGCGATCCACTATGCGCAATGCATGCAAGTCAATGGAGGTCGGATATTCGACTGGGAGAATATCCGTCATTTCCGTTTTAAAAAATCGCATTTGCGAATTATATAATCGCGATCCCCATTCATGCAATGGATCGCGATTAGAAAAGCGCAATAAATCGCGAAAAATCGCAATCGCGCCAGATATCCGATGATATTTGCGAATATTGCGAAATGGCAAAATGGCGATATTTGGAGCTAAATATCCGAAAATCGAATATTCGAGCTCAACCACTATCCATGACCTTAATGTGGCTTCTTCTTGAGCCACTCCTTTGTTGCCTTTGCTGTATGTTTTGGGTCCTTGTCGTGCTGGAACACCCATCCACGACCCATTTTCAGTTTCCTGGCAGAGGGAAGGAGGTTGCCACTCAGGTTCACGATACATGGCTCCGTCCATTTTCCCGTTAATGCGATGAAGTTGTCCTGTGCTCTTAGCAGAAAAACACCCCCAAAGCAAAATGTTTCCACCACCCATGCTTGACGGTGGGGACGGTGTTTTGGGGTCATAGGCAGCATTTTTCTTCCTCCACAACACAGCGAGTTGAGTTAATGCCAAAGAGCTCTATTTTGGTCTCATCGACCACAGCACCTCTCTCCCAGTCCACTCTCTGAATCATTCAGGTGTTCATTGGCAAAACTTCAAGACGGGCCTGCACATGTGCCTTCCCTGAGCAGGGGGAACTTGCAAAGCTCTGGTTTTCTTGTGAACTGTGGTCCCTGCTAATTTGGGGTCAATTAACTAACTCCTCCCGTGTAGTTCTCTAGGATGCTTTTTTCACCTTTCTCAGAAACCAGTTGACACCACCCCACGTAGTGAGATCTTGCGTGGGAGCCCCAGAGCGAGGTCATTGATGGTCATTTGTGTGCTCCTTCCATTTTCGAACAATCGCACCAACAGTTGTCCACCTTCTCTCCCAGCTTCTGCTAATGGTTTTGTAGCCCATTCCAGCCTTGTGCCAGGTCTACAATTTTGTCTCTGACATCCTTGGACAAGCTCTTTGGTCTTTCCCATGTTGGAGAGTTTGGAGTCTGCTTGATTGATTGATTCTGTGGCCAGGTGTCTTTTTACAGGTGACTAGTTAAGACAGGTGTCCTTAATGAGGGCGGGACTAATTGAGTAGAAGTGTCTAACCACTCTGTGGGAGCCTGAACTCTTAATGCTTGATAGGGGTTCAATACTATTTCACTCAATGAAATGCAAATCAGTTGCTATCTTTTATTTAAAGTTATTTTTTCGATTTTCCTTTGATGTGCTATCTGCCACTGTTACAATAAACCTGCCATTGAAATGATACTGTTCTGAGACTTTTCATTTCTTTGTCATTGGACAAACTTACAAAATCAGTCAATGAACAAGGCAGTCTCACAGGTGGGTATAAGCAAATTTCTTATACTCTTTCTTAACTTTTCAGAGACTGGTACTACAATATTTTGCTTTGATCTTCACTTCAGTAGTGACCATAAGCTTACCGTATTTTTCGAACTAGAAGACGCACCCAAAGTTTTAAAGAGAAAATTAGGGGGAAAAAACCAGAGACAGCTATTCAGATATCAAGTGAATATACAGAATGTCCTAGCAAAATAGGCAGGACTGGACCATGCAGTATTCACTCTTTATTCTTCTAGCCAAAAGGTCAGTGCCAGGAGGGCTGAAACTTTATCATGTGTCTATATGCTAGCCGTAGAAAAGAGAAAAATTTCCCAACTGGGAAAACGATCTCCCCTGTAAGACACAGGGGCAGGGGGACTTTAGCGGCTTCAATTACATTTAACTGGTATCAAAGTGTATCAGAAAATTTTAAAACTTGCTTTAATAAGAAAATGTCCTTATACCATAAATACAAAAACAAAATACAAGAAGCAACATTCAAGAGCGATACAGTTCATCAACATAACACAAGCCCCTTCACTTATGGACTTGATATTTTTAATCTCCACTTCAGATAAAGAGACCGAAAATGAAATACATCCTCAGGTTTTAAACGCCATCCCCACCTTTATTTCATTATATGCCAGCAGTACCCAATCTCTGAACACACTGATCAACTTATGAAGAGACACATTTTACAATCTTGCACTGAACAACTTACCAATGAGCAGCTATTTACATATGGGAGGAGATATGAGTCTTTGTCACAAAATTTATTTATTGCAATGCACAATGTTAATGTAAATGCAACTCATGTTATCTAATTGTAAAATGTGTCTCTCCACAAGTTAGTCAGTGTGGTCAGAGAATGGGTACTGCTAGTGCTAATGCAGATAAGAGCTGTTCTTGGCAGCGTTTTTTTGGCTTGGCTGGAGGGAGTGGAACACATTTCTGCCTCCTGGGATACATAGCTATTGCTCCCAGGATGGTTGGAACTAAAAAAACTAAAACATTTTCTTTACATATTTGGACCATAAGACTCAGGGACACTTTCCCATTGATTTTAATGGTAAAAACTGTGTCTTGTAGTCCGAAAAATATGGTACTTGCAGTTTTGCCTTGGGCTCTATTTATACAGTATACACTTTAGGCTGGCCCACTATTTCGCATAGCATAGTCAAGCATAGGTCTTGCCAAAACTCTTTTCCCATTGGCAAAATGTACTCTGGTTCTATTCTCAGCCAGTGGTAAAATTCACCAAAACAAAAAGACACAGGCAGATACAGTGAACAGTAAATCTTGACAGAGGTTGCAATTCTTTGCCAAAGCTACCTTAAACAACTGTGAATTTGCTTCCACCTTAAGTAGTGTAGTTCAGTCAATAGTACAGGGAGTGCAGAATTATTAGGCAAGTGGTATTTTTGAGGAATAATTTTATTA
>CM070036.1:6695285-6708414 GCA_036250615.1 Ptychadena robeensis | reverse complement strand
GGGGGGGGACCCGACACCACCCCAAACCGCCCAGGCATGCTCAACATGGTATATAGATATGCTCCTAACCACCCCCTCCGCTCCCAGTGACCAACTAATGACATCTCCACTAATAACATCATCACATGTCTGGCTTCAAGACTTCTCTAGGGCCGCTCCTACTCAATGGAACTCTCTACCTGATCCCCTTAGAATTTCTCCTACTTTTAACACTTTAAAAAAACAACACAAAAAACCCCCTTTCAGTCTGGTCTACTCATCTTCTCATTCCTAACATCACCACCCCGCCAGTCCCATCCCCCCACTCTGTTCCCCAACCTATTAGATTGTAAGCCCAATTGGGAAGCGTCTTTTACTCCTGCTGTGTCATAACCTGTATCTGTGTGTTATCTTGTGTTGCATCATCACGCAAGGCCGGTTGCGATGGCAATTGTTAGATTAATTTCCCGGTGGATTCATGGCCTAATTTAGGGTTTGTGCCTGTTTTTGCTGCAGATCTACTGTGCGCATGACGGTTGATCTGCGCCGAAATCAGTTGGAAATCTAACCGTCTAGGTCCAGCTTCAGAACCCACCTGGTGTTTACCAGAGCACCCCGCAAGTCATGGACTTTGCTGCAGATGATTCCCAGGTTGTGGTCCCCAGATAAACCCCTGCAGTTAGGAGCTGCCAATTACCAAGTCAAGATGCCAAGGGATGAGACAAAGACAGTCTGTGGATCCAGCCCAGGTTCAGAAGCAGAGTTTTAGAGAGTAAGTACAACATTCTCAGGATCCAGGGAGTGAAGACATGAAGACCTTCTTGCTCAGGCAACTGCCTGTTGCCCAATAATTCCTTAAGTATGTAGACATTAGGGAGGAGCACATCAGGTAGAGGAGTACTGTTAGCAGCCAGCAGAGGGAGAACTTCTGCTTAACACTCTCGTCCTCTGAGGACTGAGCCCCATGACATTTCACAGCAAATTCTCTATTGGAAGAGCAATCTTTTTTATGTGGAGTTGATATAAAAGCCGGCTCATGGGTCAAGTCTCAGCTGGGGCTGTCATCACATCTTGGGCATGAACAATGGCTGTCCACGTTCAGGACTCAATTTCTGTGTTATTACAACAATATGGATATGATCATCACGCATGCAATGATGGCAATTCCTTGCCTGCACGCGTTGATTGGTCTGAATATTAAAGGCTGACTTGTATTTTAGTTTGCTGGTATAAGTTTATTTAAAGAAGTTTTTTCAATGCAGTGTTCAATGTTCAGAAGAAGTAAAAACTGTGTATAACTTGCATGATAAATGATCACACTAATGTCACCATTGGGTATATACTGTACATTGTATGAAAGGCAGAGACGGTCTATTTGCTGGATGATTCATGCTGGTTGAGAAAATCTAAGCTCATTTAAAGGTAAAGTTGTTGTTTTTGGGGAGAATAAGGAGTCATGGGAGAAGAATCCCCTATAGGACTAGATGCAGGTCACTAGAGGTCATATTTTGTGTTTGAACAAGGTATCATCACCAAAATTACTGGAGATGTAGAAAAGGTTTGTGGGAACATTGCAAAAAAAAAATGTTTTGGTATAAATTAGGTTCAAAGTCTAGGCAAAATTTTGACTAATTTTGAAAATAAGGATCCCCATACACCTTTAGATTCCTCTGTCAGATTTCCTTTAGATCTCCTTTTGTTTTAACAAAACCATGTGATATGAGGGGCTTTCTAATCCATCAAGTCTACCTGTGTTCAGTCGCAGAGGACCCGGCACTACATAGTTGTTGGTAGATCTAAAGGATATCTGACAGAGAGATCTAAAGGTGTATGGCCAGCTAAAGTTATGCAAAAAACTATGTTCAAGAACAATTCCTTTTTTTTCCCCCACAACTCTTCTCTACATCTCCAGTAATTTTGGTGATGGTACCTTATTCAGAGGATTCGAAAATAACTCCCAAATAAACGTTTTGACCATCGTGACTAGAACAATACTGGGTCAATAGTAGAGATGGTCGAATTTTTCGACTTGCTAACTTTGTGAGCTGATTGCAAAGCCTCTGAAAAAGGTATCATCACCAAAATTGCTGGAGATGTAGAGAAGGGTTGGGGGAACATTAGAAAGAAAAGAGTAGAGTAAAGAGTAGCACATCTCGTTTTTGCATAAATTAAATTCAAAGTTAAAGTCGAAATTCCGATTTTCGAAATTTTTACTTGAATTTGAACTTAATTTGTGAAAAGACTATTTGTGTTAGAGACATACTTTCTTTTTTGGAGTATACCCCCAACCCTTTCCTACATCTCCAGCAAGTTTGGTGATGATACCATGTTCAGGGGCTTTGCAATTAGGTCGAAACCGTCGAAATGGTCGAATTTTTGAAAAAAAATTCGACCATCTCTAGTCAATAGTGATGGCAAAAAGTGTCAGCCCAGCACCTGGCTCACCGCAAACATCAGGTGTCTGTGGTCCTCTGACCAGACGAACACTTCCGATGTCCGCAGGGCCTCCCATACTTAAAATGTGTGAAGGGTGGGAACCTCTTGCCAGATCCAATATCAGCAATGGATCTGGTATGCTCTGGGGGGGGGAACCCTTGCTGTTCGTGGACCCCTTTTCCAGAGCATATGAGACCTAATGCCAGCGGAGGGGGGGCACAGTTTTGTTATTATCATTTCTGCCATTAGACAGTTTAAAGAAGTTAACGATTGACCCCCCTCTTATATGACACTGTCCAAGTGTTTCACCCTTATGACACTTTTTATTGATATTGTGGCTACAAATATGACCTGAAGGTTTCTGAATTTTGCCTATCATTAAAGTGAATGCGGCTCACATGAGAACATGAGAACTGTGGGTATTTGCGGAAAGGAAAAGTCAGCAATGTCTGTCCATCACTTCTGGTCAAGAGATACTCAAGGTTGTTTTCATCTGTCATAAGTTACTAAGTGGTCCTCAGTAATGCAACTAGTGCCAGTATGACATCAGCACACCATTTTAATGTCATTACGTCGTGTGAGTGCAGAGCCATGATGGCCTTTCTCCAGTGGAACCCTTTTATATATATATATATATATATATATATATATATATATATATATATACCGTTGTAAGAAAAAGTATGTGAACCCTCTGGGATTTTGTGGAGTTCTGCATGAATTGGTCGTAAAATGTGCTCTGATCTTCATCAGTCACACCAATAGAAACACACAGTCTGCTGAAAATAATACTACACAAACATTAAATGTTTTCATGTTTTTTACATAACATGTAAACATTCACAGTGCAGGGTGGAAAAAGTATGTGAACCTTTGGGCTTAATAACTGGTTGACCCTCCTTTGGCAGCAATAACCTCAACCAAATGTTTCCTGTAGTTGCAGATGAGACCTGCACAATGATCTGGAGTCATTTTGGACCACTACTCTTCACAAAACTGTTTCAGTGTAGCAATATTATTGGGATGTCTGAGTTAAGTGATGTTAAGACTCTCCAGAAGGTGTATTTTGTTCTGTTGAAGCCATTCTTTTGTTGAATGACTTGTATGCTTTGGGGCATTCTCCTGTTGCATCACCCATCCTCTGCGGAGTTTCTGTTGAAAGAAAAGTTTTTTTTTTACATTTTTTTTACATTTAAACATTCCTAGTTAATTACACATACAGCATCACTATATTTACACATCCTTAGTTAACCACTTACACATTATCACTTTCACACATACACAACATATTCACCATAGTATCCCTTATTGACAAATATTAACTGCACTACTTCTAATTACACACACAATGTAATTAAACTATTTTCACATACCCCACCCCCAAACACTAGTCTATTACCACATCTTTCACTCCCAAAACACTTATCTCTCTACCTCACACCTCCACTTTTACTGGGTCTTCACATTTTATTAACTCCATCACAGTCCCCCCTACACTATTTCTTATATTTTTTTTCTTTCCCTTGCATATTCTTATTATACTCACTTTCCCCTCCCCTTACTCACTTGACACTAATACAGTAGGTAGTCTGTGGTGGTATACATGGTGGTGTCTTTTTTTTTTTTTACTCTTTCGGTGTCTTGGGCACCCGTACACTTGCTCCTCTTGACGCAGCTGTTGGGTTGCGCCTGGTCCGCATTGGCTGTGCCCCCCCCGGGTGGTGGGCGCCTGGCTGGGGCCTCCCGGGGTCTGGGGGCGGCGCAGTGGCGGGTGTTTCCGGTTGGTGTTTCTCCCGGGATATTTTGTTGCTTTTTCACTGTGGCGTGTGCTTTGTGTCGTCGTGGACTTGCATCTGTGCGGTTTTGCATCGAATGTTGATGGGTGGGTTCGGGTCCTTCTGACTCGCTCGCATTGGAGGGTTGTCTTCCGCGTGCTTTTTGCCTTGGGGGTCCCGTCTTGAGAGGGCCTGGGGGATTCCCGTTGGTCATGCGGGGCGCAACTTCCTGTTTTCTTTTTATTTTATTTAATTGCTATATCCTGGGATGCTGGCAACTTACACTTCACTAACAGGGAACTATTAATTCTTTGCATATGTGTTACTTTATGTATGTATTTTTATGATTTGAAAAATAAATGTATAAAAAAAAAAAAAAAAAAAGAAAGCTCCTCATATTACATGGTTGTGGTAGAACAAAAGCTGATTGTATAGAAATTGTATGGTAAGATTGTAAGGTGTATGGGGGGGCTTAAGTGATATTATTATTATCTTGTATTTATATAGCGCCGACATATTACACAGCGCTGTACAGAGCATATATAGTCATATCACTAACTGTCTCTCAGAGGAGCTCACAATCTAATGTCCCTACTAGTGATGGCCGAACTTCGGCCATGTCCGTCCGCGAACGGGCGGATCGGACTTTTAAAAAAGTCCGCCCGTTGGCGGACAGATTCAAATGCCCCGCCTCTCATGTATAGTGACGTCACATCCGGCACCTGGAACGCATAGTTCCTGGTTGTGCTAGCCGTCACTGACATCACATCCGCATTGCGGGCAGTTCGGCCATCACTAGTCCCTACCATAGTCATGTATATGTAACTAACACATAAGTCACATGTAACTAAGATAGGAGAATCTTTATTTGGGGAAACCAATTAACCTGCTGCATGTCTTTGGAGTGTGGGAGGAAACCAGAGTACCCAGAGGAAACCCACGCAGACACAGGGAGAACATACAAACTCCTTGCAGATAGTGCCCAGGCCAGGATTTGAACCTAGGACTCTAGCACTGCATAGTCAGAGTGCTAACCACCTGAGCCACCATGCTACGCAATGATATAAGTGATATAACTATACTAAAGGCGTCTAGATTTTTCATTCAATCAACTTAATTAAATCCGTTTTTTTTGTTGATTGATTGAAAATCTATAGCAGCCCACGTGGTTAGATCAACCTAAAACAATTAAAAGTGGGAAAAAAATTGATGAAAAAATGATTGGACGTGCTGGTAAATTTTAATTGGTTGTATAAAAATTGATTACACTTTCAGAGGATCCCAAAAAAGTTGATCAAATATGGCAAACATACAATCAATCACCAATTTCCCTGACCAAAAATTTTTTTTTTAAGTTGATTGAACAGAAAATCTAGACATGTATGGGTGGCTATACTCTGTAAAGCGCTGTGTAATATGTCGGCGCTATATAAATACAAGATAATAAAAACACTAATGCCTGCCATACACACGCCGATGTGTGTAGCAGACTACCCCCGATGTCGCGCCGGGAGGCTAACGTGATGACGTCATCACGTTAGCCTCCCATTGCATTCTGGGGCCCCACAATCGGCCAGGCACCCTTTGTGTGCCGGCCATAAGCAGCGATGGAGACGCCGTCTTCATTGCTGCTTATGGCAATCGGCTCCCATCGGCTCAGATTTTCCGACATGTCGGATCTCTGGCCGGCCGAGAAGTGGGGCGACAGGGATCTGTCGCCCCATGTGGGGACATGCCGATAAACGGCCGGATTTTAACCTGACCGACGGCGAGAGCGCGCACGCCTGTCGGTCAGATTAAAATCCGGCCGTTTATCGGTATGTGTATGGCCAGCATAACAGGCTTCACAGACTCTAATGGGGTACTGGCATTCAACAAGACCATTTGCAATATTAGGGTGAAATTCAATATTGAACATTAGCAGATCTTCTCAGGCATCTTAGGTCTATTGCAGCACGGCAAGCTGTTCATCAGACTTAACACAGTGAAGTATGACTTGAGTGTTGTATGTGGGGTTGTGAAAACATTACAAGTCATGGACTGGATAAGGTTCATTGCTTCAATAAAGAGTCCCATAGCTCAAGGATACTGCAGATTGAGTATAACCCCCAAGTTGCTGTGAATGGCCACCATGGCCCTGTATTTTTTACATATTTACACGTTTATAGGAATATACAGTACACCGGGGACAGGCATTATTGATCTCATTAAACCTAAGTTTGCTTACGCAGTAAGTAATTTATTACAGAAGTGACCCTGCGCTCACCTACAGGCACATGGCTGTTGGCTGAAGTTTATTTATTGTGTTTCAATGAAAGTAACAAGGAGAGGAAGACCACCTGGATTGAATGGATTCATTGATAATTTTATTCTAAAAACATTATTGATGAACAGTACCGCCAAGGTTTAGGCAGCAAAGGTGATCTTGCCTGGCTTAGAAAAATTGCCAATTAGCAAAGGAAACTCAGTACGTTTACTGACACCACCTGGGTGGCTAAGGATCATAAAAGGAAGTTAAACTCCATAAAAACTGCTAAATACAGCAATGAAGTATAGGGAGGTTATGATGGGACAGTGACAGAGAAGATGTGTAGCAGAGTGACCTGTGTATTGTATGGTAAAACCAGTGTGTGGAGGGTTAATAAATACAGAGATGAACATGCCTTTAATATTGTGACGATGTGACCATGACCATGCCATATGGGAGCACCCTGCCTGTGAGTAGGTGATATAAGACCTGGAGTCCAGGTTGGAAGGGTCTGTACCTGGGTGCCCAAGCAAGTGACCTATTGTGGTCTGGAGTGTTGTGCTGGACACTAGCCCCTGTGGGTAATGAACACCACCAGTCCATTGGGTTAAAGACTAAAAATCTGCAGAGATCTAGCTGATGACAACCCCTTGTCCTCGGCTCGGGGCAAGAGTATCCTAGCACTGAGGAGTTATCGGGTAGATTGAGGCCTAGGCCAGAGATTGACAGAGTTGGCAATGACTGCTCCCACATGGCTGGCATGGAAGGAAGTGATTGCTGTACCGAGAAACCATCAATAAAGGTACAGGTTCTTACACCAACTGGAGCTCCAGGTGCAACAGTCTGCAGAGTGAGAGGTGCTGGAAGAAGCCAGATCCTGGTTCACCACGGTACATGTTTGTGCACTCATCACAGACACGGGCGGTACACAGGTTACAGATGCACTCAAAGGCCCAAATATAAACAACCCATTGGAGTTCAGTGAACATACTTTGTAAGTTGCTAAACCTATTTGAACAAACCCCTTCAGCAAACTCTCAAAAGTTGTTTCTACGGTAAGTAGAAAGAGACATTCCCAATGGCTGCTGGTTGCTGGAAGCCTTAAACTTTGCAGGTTTATTGCAGAAAAACAGTAGAGATGGTCGAATTTTTTTTAAAAAAAAAATTCGACGTTTTTGATGGTTTCGAGTTAATTGCAAAGCCCCTGAACATGTTATCATCACCAAACTTGCTGGAGATGTAGAGAAGGGATGGGGGTATACTACAAAAAAAGTCGGAATCGGAATTTTGACTTAAATTTTGAACTAAATTTATGCAAAAACTACATGTGCTAGAGCAAAACTTTTTTTTAAAATGTTCACACAACCCTTTTCTACATCTCCAGCAATTTTGGTAAGAATACCATGTTCAGAGGCTTTGCAATCAGTTCACAAAGTTAGCAAGTCAAAAAATTTGACCATTTCTACTAGTGGGTATGGAACTGTCAAGGTGGTGATGTTAGGAATGAGATGTAGGGTAGGCCAGAGTGAACAGGGGGGTTTCAAGGTGTTGAAAATAAGCAAGTTAGAAAGTAGGGATGGCCCAAAGGATGTCTCTGGCCAAGCTGAACATGATATGAGTAGAGATGTCATTAGTAGGTCACTGGAGGAGCAGAGGGAGGTTAGGGTATTTATGCACAAGGTTGGAAATATAAGTGCCACAGGTTTGAATTTGATTCTCTGGACAACTGGAAGCCAGTGTAGAGATTTGCAGAGAGGAGCAGCAGATGAGGAGTGGTTAGAGGAGTAAATGAATAGCAGCACCATTCATGATGGACTGAAGAGGTGAAAGTCTAGTTAGAGGAAGACCAGAGAGGATGATGCTGATTATTACTGGTCTTCACCCTTGGAAATCTTTACTTATCTGTACATCTATGTGTTGGCTGTAAAGTTTTTTGGGCCACATACTGTATGGAGATATTAATGATAGACAGAATTTTTATTTTTTCATGTAAAAGATAATCCTCTTAAGGAAAAAATAAATGAGCTTTGGTGTGGATGTGGGTGATCATGTGTGTAATTTATAACCACAAATTCGATAGAATGAAGCAAGGAAGTGAGTGTAATATTTGTGCCCTTGGTGTCCAGCCCATACTCTGCTAATCCTGAATGACACTGCAATCTACAGAAGCCAAGCAAAGAAAAACAGTTTCCTAACTTAATATATAACTTCTAATTTTCAAAGATAAGCTGAATGGGGTCAAAAAGGAAATGAAAGAATCTCATTCCAACCCAGATGTGCAAAATGATTTTTTTCTAATAGGTAGTGAAAGCTTAATATGTCTAATGCATCAGAACGGGTTAGTGTAGGAGCCCCACTGGACGCTACATAAACAACTCAGTTATTTCTAAATATCTGATGAACACAATTAAATGCAAATTGATGGTTAACATGGATACAAATCTCAGCAATCTAGTTCAAAATTCTCACATACTGTATAAGGAGACCTTAATACAAATACAAATAATAACAAAAGAGACCTATTTATAGGGATACAGTAACTGTACCACCTCTGGGACAAGGGGTCTTTAGCATGGGCGCAGTCATGGTGCTGAATATAGAGATACCACGGTGGTAGCACCTTGAATTGTTCACAAGACTTGCAAACATTTCAACCAATTTCTTTGACCGGCTTTTTCCCGCTTAAAGATGCAACTCAGTCACTAAAGCCTGCTATAGACACCTCGATCTATGGCAGACCTTTAGCAGACTGATTACAGCGTGGTGACGTCACCACGCTGTGAGCAGTTGTCAGGATCCGGGGCCATCCCGTCTTGCAGCGTCGGCCCCACCAGGGGTAGTCCCTTCCTCACCTGTACCTCCGGCTGTTGCTGGCGACGTTTCCACTGCGGGTTGAGTTTCGGAGGACAATCGGGGCCCATGGAGGGCCTCTCCTGCTCTTTCCAAGGTGGAGCCGCGGGACGGTGGCAGGTGCGCGGCACATGCGCCAAGGGCGCGTGCACGCGCCCTCACCCGAGTTGTAAAGGAATGGCAGGGGCGAGTGTTCTGGGTCCGTCCCTCCTCCTGGGCGGCTCGGTGAGGAAATTTCTATTTAAGCCTGCCAGTTCATTCCACCAGGCTGGTGCATACAGCTTCCTGATATCCTGTTAATGGTAGCGTTTGCTTTCCGCGGACTTGACATTTTTCCCCGCGTATCTCGACCCCATGCCCGTTCCCGACTACTTCTTGAAGCACTACGGCTCACGGACCTCCGCTTGTTCCTGACTCTCCGTATTGTCTGCCGCCTGCCACGACCAACGCTTGTCTATCGTTTACGTTTTGAACGCCGCCAGCCCCGACCAACGCTTTGGACTCTGACTACTCTTCGCGCATACCTCCTACCTGTTCCTGGTCACCCACAAACCTTCCTCCTAAAAGGGACACTCTCCAGGGCACCTGCCCGCACCTTCCTGGGGGGGTTTACCAGGGAAGCAGGACCTAGCCATCTGAGCGCGGGAAAAGACAACAGGGTCCCCTCAAGGGATTCCTGCCTATCTCCCGTTAGGGGGGCTCTGGGTGAAGACCCTCGGGTGGCTTAGACTCCCTGCTCCTGGTACCCCCGCGTCAACCCAGGATCTGCGGTGGTGACAAGCTTGACAGCATTCTGCTAAATGTCGGACAGGAATCCTGTGTGTTCCAGACTAGCCAATTAACTGGGACGGGGAGGAGACTCCCCCTCCGAGTTTAAAAGCTGCAGCTGTTCTGCCTGTCAGTCGTACAGAGAAAGAACCGGCATGTCGGATCCGTGTGCGATCCGACCTGCCGGCTTCTTTTCAACATAACTCAAGGTGGGCTCCCACATAGTTGCAGCAGACCAACCTTGATGTGCTCGGCGGGAGCGAGCACGCAGGTTGGTCTGCTACAACTATGGCCGGGAGTCTGCCCGTCTATGGGGGGCTTTAGATTCTTTTAGCAGTAATACTTTTACACACGCCTCTGTTAAATGAATAATGAATAATAAGTCAAGAACAATTTGCACAGGTAATACCTGCAGAAGTATATAAGTCTCCTACAGTCTCTGGTCCCAAAGACAGAGCACAGTCCATATAATAAAGATAAAAAAGAAGAACATGGCCATAACCCAGATAGTCGCATAACAAGAAATACCACATTACCCCAATAGGTGTGTGGCCAACATCCCAAATACAATATCAAAAAGGTTAATGGAGGGAAAGACCAAGGGCTCAGTCTATCCCTCCATTGAGTTTTTCCTTTACCTAAGCAAAGGCAAGGGGACTTTCAAGAGGCCACCCTATTTCTTTTTACTACATTACCTGGTCGGGGATTTTAAATGATGTGTCAAAAGGTATTAGGTCAGAAAAATTTAATAAAGCAAAAAGCACCTTCAAGAGTCAAGACATTGAATTACAGTAGATAATGGACACTAAAAAGTCCAAAAAACGAAGTTCATGAATAAAAACGTAGGAGGTTTTCCTTTTATTCTTCAAACGTAAAAAGGGAAAGAAAAAAAAAACAAAATGTCAGAAAATTCTCTAGACTCAGACGGCTACAGAACCAAATCCTATTAACCTGTAAAGTCAGTACAAACGTCCCATCAAACTCGATGCGCTTTTCAACAAACGTTTTCCTGAGGAGGTGTGGTTTTTCGGGTATAGTATGTCAAAACCTAAAACGGTCCGTCACGCCAAAAGGGTGTACAGGAGGAACAGGGAGCTACTGCTGGGATCAGGCAGGACAAGTGGAAGGGAGCACTGATAAGGGCTGCTAAGGTTTATTCAATGTCTTGACTCTTGAAGGTGGTTTTTGCTTTATTACATTTTTCTGACATGATACCTTTTAACATATCATTTAAAATCCCCGACCGGGTAATGTAGTAAAAAGAAATAGGGTGGCCTCTTGAAAGTCCCCTTGCCTTTGCTTAGGTAAAGGAAAAACTCAATGGAGGGATAGACTGAGCCCTTGGTCTCTCCCTCCATTAATCTTTTTGACATAACCCAGATAGAGAATCCTCCATACATCCCGTATATCTGGTGAGGTAGGATGATTGTAGAACATCAAGTCTTGACATCACCCTGTATGGGATTACAATGCAATGCATTTTATGTCTTTGCTTTTCCATGTAACGGTGTGGATGGAGGAATGGATGAGAGTAAGTATTTCTCCACATTAGGGAGCTATTTTATTTGTTTATTGTTGAACTTTTCAGACATTATGGACTTTTCAGACATTAGGGACTCTGAAGAGTACTGTGGAATACCTAGGTCCGCCATATTTAAATGCATCAAGATCATCAGGCACTCATAAATAGTGTTAAGAGACATATGGTTTATTCGAATTAGGGTAATTTTGTGAATATATTAGGGAAATTCGTAAAATTCTATTCAACTGTATTCTATTGCCTTATATCACGCGAGGCTGTTTGCAATTATTGGCAAAGAACCAGCTTTACAGTTTCTCTTCTTCATTCTGTGATCTCAGTCAGTACGAGCGCTGTGCGTATTGCGCGTACCCATTCGCAATGCGCACAAATATGCACAACTTCTAGATCTTTGGCTAGATAACACTTGACCTTTGTACATTCAGGCATGTACATTTAGCAAACTGTAAATTGTCTTACAACATGTTTAAATTCTTCCTATCCTAGAAGACAGGAGAGACCCCCATGTAGCTGTTATATTTACCTAATTACACAAACTACGTGCTCAGCCTTGAAACCATCATGTTTAGTAAAGTTGGCTGAAACTGCTGAACAATTAAGAGAAAGCCCCCCTTGAAATAACATCCTTCTTTATCTAAATGAGGTGTAATTCATCATTAATTATACACCCTCCCTGTCGGAGGAAACATGTAACATGATAGCAAACATATACTGAAGGAACCAAATGTTAAAATGTCTGAAAGAGGTCATATTCTGCGCTTTTTTTATCCAGTATTAATTAGGCTTCTTGGAACCGGGCAGCATCATGTAGAATCCCAAACAAAGATTCATGTTTCAAGGTCTAAAGTCTTTAGCCCATTACAGATTGTATTGGGTAGGATGTTTACGATAGAATGTAAAGCCTGCCATACACCCACCGAGGGGGTGCCGACAGAGGAGTTCCAAAGAGCGGTCTGACTGAATCGGCGAACACCCTTTGTGTGCCGGCTATTACCTTCAATGAAGACGCCGGTCTTCATTGAAAGTAACGGCATCGGCTGGAGAACATCAGACATGTCCGTTCTCTGGCCGGCCGAGCTGTGGGACGACAGATCCCATGTGGGCACACACCGATTGGCGGCCGATTTTGCTGCCGACCAATGGCGCGAGCGCGCATACCCGTCGGTCAGCGCCAAAATCAGCCGCTAATCGATGTGTGTATGGTAGGCATAAGGATGGCTGCAGTGTTTGTGGGGTGGACAGTCCGCAGCAAACACTGCATATTCAATTTTCTTCTCACTGACGAACAGCACGAATGTTCGACCCGTCCCCTTCACCGGCGAGAAGAAGTATGGGTATAATATTGCAAATATCAAAATTTCGCAATTGAATCGAAATTCACTCTGGAAAATGAAAAATTAAGTGGAATTGAATTTGCTTCATTTCAACCATCTCCAGTCTATACTTTACAATCCATGAAAAGGTGCACTAGCTAACACTAGGAAACACTAGGTAACACTAGGAAACACTAGGTAACACTAGGAAACACTAGGT
>CM070036.1:6661589-6675654 GCA_036250615.1 Ptychadena robeensis | reverse complement strand
ATCGCGATCGCGTCGGATATCCGATGATATATTCGCAAATATTCGCGAAATGGCGAAATATCAATATTCGAGCTAAATATTCGAAAATCGAATATTCGAGTTCAACACTACTCCTAATTAGTGATGAGCGGCATAGGCAACATTCGTATTCGTGGCATGCCGCAAATTTTATGGAAAACATTCGGGAAATATTCGCATTCGGCAATATTCTGTTTTTTTTTTTATTGCGAATATCGGCAGTTTTTATTGTGACTTTCGCACGCACAATATATGTTTAACATGGCACAAATTTTTATGCGAATTTTAAAAGTGACGATTTTCGCAATATTCGCATCACCCCAATATTCATTTAAAAACTGTTGATGGTCGCAGGGAGTGTTGCTAAGCTCTTGTTGCAGCCTTCCCATTCGTCCACTTGCATTGAGAGGCGTGTGTAATGGATAAAAAATACCGAATATCCGGAATTGCGAATATTCGGTAATATATTCACCATCTTCGCGAATTTCCGAATTGCCGATATTCGCGATTAATATTCGGAATCCGAATATTTGCGATCATCACTACTCCTAATGCAAGACAATGCTAGACCTCATGTGGCTGGAGTGTGTCAGAAGACGGAGGTATTGATGCTATGGACTGGTCTTCCATTCTCCAGTCATAAGGATATCCCTCAGGAAACCATCCACCACCTCATCAGGAGCATGCCCAGGCGTTGCAGGGAGGTCATACAGGCACGTGGAGGTCACACACACTACTGAGCCTCATTGTCACTTGGTGTAAGGACATTACATCAAAGTTGGATCAGCCTGGAGTGTTTTTTCCACTTTAATTTGGACTCCAAATCCTGTGTGACTCCAAATCCAGACCTCCATGGGGTGTGATTTTTTTTATCAGCACATTCAGCTATGTAAAGAACAAAGTATTTCATTCATTCAGATCTAGGATCAGTCTTATTTTTGCGTTCCCTTTATTATTTCAGCGGTGTATATTATACAATATAATATGGAGGTAGCAAAAAAGAAAAGAGGATTCGAAGAATTCACAAAGATATGAAATACTTATGTGGACTCAGAGAATCTGGTCTAATAGCTCAATTTGGTGTTGGTTTGTAACTATGACTTTCCCTTCCAACATCTGATCTGAATATTATTAACTCCGACAAGCCTGTCAGCACATGCCCATATACCAAGAGCTGTAGCCGAGCACTGTTGAGTTATGAGCTCGACCGTGTCGTTCTTGGTATTGGCAGTTGAACTTGGAACCTTTGAAAGCTGTCATGACTGAGTTATTTGAACTGAATTGTATCAAGAACCAATGTGTCCAGGTCCAATGTTCCATGGATGTGAGCTGGACTTTTGTTTACAATGGCCATGTTAAGCTCCCCCGAAATATTTACAACCCAAAGCCCTAAGGTGCAGCCAGTGTGTTACGGATCAGTAGATGGCTGGCTGGGGGAAAACTGTAAAACAAACATTTCCTCTATTCAATTTTCTTTTTACTACCATTGATTGTTACTACCAACGCAGTCGAAAAGGTTAAGGCGTCAAGTTCAATTCATCCTTTGAAATAATCATCTATGACTATCATTACAATTTCAGCATTAAACAAATATACATTTATGGCATAAGAATCTAATGTAAGGATGCACAGTGGCTCAGGTGGTTAGCACTCTGACCATGCAGCGCTTTTGAGTCCTAGGTTCAAATCCTAGCCTGGACACTATCTGCAAGGAGTTGGCATGTTCTCTCTGTGTCTGCGTCTTCCTCCCACACTCTAAAGACATGCAGTAGGTTAATTGGCTCCCCCAAATAAAGATTCTCCTATGTTAATTACATGTGACCTGTGTGTTAAGCAGGTTACTGACGGCTTGATATTCGAGCCATCCGAAGTACCCTGCAGCAGCGTGATGATGTCATCACGCTGCTGTCAGATATCGGAGAAGCTGGTCCTCCTCCTCAGCTTAGCTTTGCCTGGAGACCCAAGCAAAGCACCGGACATCGCTGTATTAACGGTCATGTCCGATATGGCTGTTTTTGAGCGGGATTGATTTGTCCCGCTCAAAAACAGCTGTAGGGGCAGATTAT
This sequence comes from Ptychadena robeensis, assembly GCA_036250615.1. Classification (NCBI taxonomy): domain Eukaryota; kingdom Metazoa; phylum Chordata; class Amphibia; order Anura; family Ptychadenidae; genus Ptychadena; species Ptychadena robeensis. The sequence goes on along the minus strand of CM070036.1, from coordinate 6,673,570 downwards.
ATAGGTCAGATAGATGGCCGTGAGCACGCACGGCGCTTGAAACGGTCATCGATTTGACCCATATCTCCACGTCTGTACCCTGCCTTAGGGACATTAGATTGTGAGCTCCTCTGAGAGACAGTTAGTGATATGACTATTAGTGATGATCGCGAATATTCGGATTCCGAATATTAATCGCGAATATCGTCAATTCGGAAATTCGCGAAGATGGTGAATATATTGCCGAATATTCGCAATTCCGGATATTCGGTATTTTTTATCCATTACACTTCCCTCTCAATGTGAGTGGACGAATGGGAAGGCTGCAACAAGAGCTTAGCAACACCATCAACAGATTTTTAAATGAATATTGGGGTGATGCGAATATTGCGAAAATCGTCACTTTTAAAATTCGCATATTCGCAATAACAAAAAAAAAACTAATATTGCCGAATGCGAATATTTTCCGAATGTTTTCCATAAAATTTGCGGCATGCCGTGAATACGAATGTTGCCTAAGCCGCTCATCACTAATGACTATATATACTCTGTAAAGTTCTGCATAATAGTATAAGAACCTTTATATTTACCTTGGGACTTTTAGACATTAAGATTTAAGTCAGACAATGTGTCTGGGCTGACCAGTGTGAGGGTCTCCAGGACACACTGCTCCTGTTATGTTAAAACTACTATATTGTTGGCAAAACACAGCTGAACCATGGTGGTCCCGTCTTTGGCACCCTCCCACATCCTTATTCTCAGTTAGTCTTAAGTTACCCATACACGGTCCGATTTTTGCATGATCAATCTTAATGTATCCATAGGCGTTACGATCCCTGCCCACCGAGCAGTTGCTTGGCTGCAAAAATGATGCGCCCACCTGGACAGATTAATAAGAACAAGGACGCACAACCTAGTACAACAAAGTAAGGTACTGTAAATGGTAAACTAATATGGAATGGAATAAAATGAACAAAACAACAGACAAGATACTCACACTAAAAGAGGTTTACAAGGATTGATCTCTCAGGGCCATGTGCTTTTTCAGGAAGACCTCACTTCCTGGTTGGGGATGAGATCACTAACAGATGCTGGAGGGCTCAACAGGAACAATGGGATGCGTTTCGAGCGGAGGCTCTTTTTCAACCCCGGACAGATTGACCAGGATTGCGCCGCACATCAAATCGCACGGTGATCCGACATGTTGGTAAAACATCCTCTGATCGCATTACTTTGGATGGGGAACAGCATCACGCTTCAATCCAGGGTCGGCATCAGAGCTCCAGAAGCAGACAGGCATGTGCAAGACTGCCGTCAGAAAAGTTGTTGGGGAGGGGGATGGGGGTTGTTGCGGTGGAGCTAGCAACACCACCTTCATGCTTCTACTTCCATAGTCAGTGTGCAGAGGCCGATTAAATAGATTGCCACCAGGGCCCTTGATGCTGCTCGGGTCTGGGAAGGGAGTGTCCTCTTTCCCCCCCGACAGGGTCCCAATTGAGTAGGCACGCCGGCCTGACTGGGCGGGCCTGTCTTCCCATCGCTCGCACATAGCGCCGGCACTAATGCAATCAGTCACTGGAGAATCAGACAGGGATCTTATGTGTATGGCTACCTTAAAGGTCCCCACAGACGTGAAGATTGCAAACAAATCGATGTTAGATGCGATAATAAAGTTCGATTTTCTTTTAATCGAACATCGATTATTTTTTCAGGTTCGATTATTTTGTCAAGTTCGATTATAATACAATCGATTTTTCAAGAACATCGAAAGATTTTATTAATTTGATAGGAAGTGATGGGGTAGGTGTATATTTTAACATAACTCGATCAAAGAAAAAAATCGTTTTAAAAAATTCTACTCTAGATTATTGTTAAATCGATAAAAGTTCACAGACAGGCCCAATAATTGTTACATCAACATAACGTCCGATAATCATAAAATTCCATCGATCTCACTAATTTTTTAACATGCAATATATTTGCGATTACGATTATTATTAATCTTTTTAATTCGATCTAACTATGAAATCTTCACGTCTGTGGGGACTCAATCATGTTGTGCAATTTTATGATCATAGATCGATCCTACTACCACTCAGTGTGATCAATCTAAACACGCACAATTTACAATCATATTATGGAGCACATGCTTAGTAGAGATGGGCGAACACCGGCCTGGAGTGTCCGCGAACAGGGCGGGTCGAACTTTTAAATAAGTCCGCCGTCCGCCCTGTTCGCGGACACATTCAAATTCCCCGCCTAGAGGCAGTGACACCACATCCGGTCCCTGGAACGCATCCTGGAACGCATAGTTCCTGGTTGCGGGAGCCGGCTGTGACGTCACTGACGTCACTTCCTGTTCTGAGCCGGTATTTTCACTACAAGACCGGCTGCATGCCCGGTCTTGTAGTGAAAAGTTTCTTCCTCCGGCACGATCTCGCAGGTTCTGATCCTGCCGGAGGAAGAATTTAGATCTTCTTCTGGCCGGCGAACGGGGTGGGTCGAACACCCGTACTGTCCGCCGGCGAGAGGATCGAACATGCCGAGTTCGCGGCCGAACTGTTCTCCGGCGAACAGTTCGGTCCATCCCTAATGCTTAGTATGATCATAAACAAATCAACCAAAATACCTAGAAAACCAGTCAGATACTTGTACAATCGACATGTCTGATCACTTTATGATCAATTTTATGTTTGATTTGACCTTTGGATGATCGTACCAGGTGTGCATGAATCGATTTCCCTGCGATCGACTTAAAAACGATCATTTAAAGTTGATGGAGGAATATTGAACCCTTTGGTTGATTCTGTTTTAAACATCCTGATTGTAACCCATGCCAGGGTATTGCATATAACCGTGTGTGTGTCACAAACCGTGTTATATTATTGTAAAGTTGCATACGGATTTTTAAATTGTTTTTTATTCATTTTGTATATCAATAAATATGTTACCATGTGACACACTATTTTGGCCTTCAAAATCCCTATGTCCCAAAAGGCCCCCATACACGGGGTCGGATTCCGGCCGGATTCCGGGCCGATCGATTCCGGGCGCGTGCACGTGAATCGATCGTGCCGGAATCGTGTGCAGCCCACCTTGTCCGATCGATCACGTCCGATTGATCAGGGGCTCAGAATCGGATCCGTCAGAGAACTAACATGTTGGTCTTTTTGATCCGATTCTGCACAGATCAGGGAGAGTTGCCATTTGTGAGGTGGACAATCGGACACGGAATCGGACACGGAATCGGACACGGAATCGTCCCGGAATCGTGCCGGAATCTGTTGGACAAGGTGGTATGCAGCGATGGATACTCTTAATTGGCCGATTGATCACACCTGCGATTCCCGGCAGAATCGCCGGAATCGATCGGATGATGAATCGATTGGACATGGAATCCGACACGTGTATGGCTAGCTATAGGGTTAGGGGAGAAATTCTATGGAGCGGGACATTTTCTCCCTCTTTCCCTCCTTTTAATTACCAATTACTGTATATATTTGAGTATAAGCCGAGGTACCCAATTTTAGAAGAAAAAAAATCTGGAAAAACTGAATGGCTCGAGTATAAGCCTAGGGAGGGAAATGCAACAGCTAAGGCTCAGAAACACACAGCAAATGTACTTTTGTTTTGAGGTGTAATTATTTAACCTCCTTAGCGGTTGAGACGAGCCTAGCTCGTCCGAGCTTCTAGCTCGTCCGAGCTCCGCCGGCGGGGAGACCCTATGCCTCCCCGGAAAGCTGCAGCATTTCCGGGTTGGCGGCACCGCCCCGATCGCATCACGGTGACGCGGAAGGGGGCGGGGGGGGGGGAGCCGGCGCCATAGACCTCCATGTTAATGGAGGAGCGCCGGCTTTCCCCCTACCGCAGCTGTTGTCAGTAATGACAGTAATGTAATGTAGGCGGTGCGCTAGGGAGGTTAATTCAGCAGATTTGTAAGTAAATGACAAAGCCCCTGAACATGATATAATCATCTCATATCATGATATCATCACAAAAATTGTAAGAGAAGAGATGTGGGAACATTGTAAAGAAAAAAGGTTTTTGCACAAAATAAGTTCAAATTTGACTTGACTTTGAACCTAATTTATGCAAAAACTACATATGCTAGAGCAATATTTTTTTTTCTAATATTCCCACAACCCCAACCTATTAGATTGTAAGCCCGTCCGGGCAGGGTCCTCTACTCCTCCTATGTCATACCTGTACCTGTGTGTTATTGTGTGTTTGTATCTCCACTCTAATGTATTGTACAGCGCTGCGTAATATGTTGGCGCTATATAAATAAATGATAATAATAATAACAACCCTTTTCTACCAGCAAATTTGGTGATGATAGCATGTTCGCAATTCACTCATAAAGTCCACCTACAAAATGTCGCATTTTTCATTTTTGGATTCGAATATAAGCCGAATGTCATTTTTTTCATTTTCATTTTTTGAGCACATTTCAGGAGCTGAAAAATTCGGCTTTTACTCGAGTATATACGGTACTCATTAAGATAAAAATTTACCATTAATAACATATTTTTCACTTAACATTTGATTGGAGATAAAGCAGAATGATGGAACGAAGTCTCTGGGTGTGTGTGTGTATGTGTGTGGGGGGGGGGGGGGGGGGGGGGGGGGGGCGACGACGACACTGCAGCCTGCTGTATAGCTTCAGAGTATTACATCAAGCCCGGTCAGTTAAGAAATGTTGACAATTACCAAGGGGCTGTGATACAAAAACTAGTGGCTTCCATATGGTCATCAGTCTGCAACACATGGATATAATTACTTTGGTCTCTGCCCTTGCTGAAATGAAAAACTTCAGCAAATAATGTCAAAAATATGACCTCATGGCAAATTTCATTTACTCAACCTGGTGAACTCCTCGTAACCTTGAGATGTGTTCTAGATCTCAGGGCTGATAGTTTTACACAAAACACGTTTAAAACCCATAGTCATCAGAGGGGCGGCCATTACTGGGGCACTCTCGGCCAAGGCCTACCCGACACTTATCACGTAGCCGCCCTTGATCAATGGGCTCTCTACATCAAACAGTTAAGAGGAAGTGACTTTCTTGACATTGCAGTGATTTACTTTGAAGATGGTGCAAGTTGAGTAGTCGTGGCTTATCTCAAACCTTATGTGAGCATGCCTGACGGTGTTAATGGGTCCTTGTTATTAATCAATAAGAACAATACAAATGAGGTTTTGGGGCTATGAAATATGTTTAACACGTGTGCTCATTCATTAACAACACAAAGTTTATATTTTATATACAGAATCATTAGAATACATGAAGCCAAAAAAGTCTGAATGTTTTTTGTATTGATAAGATGCTTTTTAGGGGATCCGCATGCCAGTAGCAGCCAGACACACATGGAACACATCCAATGACTAGTAGCTGAGTGGGATTATTACTCCGCAGTATGCCAAGGATGGTCAGGGCCATAAACGTATCCATATGGTACCATAACGTACATAATTCATCCAATGACTAGTAGCCGAATGGGATTATTACTCCGCAATATGCCAAAGATGGTCCGGGCCATAAACGTACCCATATGGTACCATTATGTATATCAATTATCCAATGACTAGTAGCCGAGTGGGATTATTACTCCGCAGTATGCCAAGTATGGTCCGGGCCATAAACTTACCCATATGGTACCATTACGTATAATTCATCCAATGACTAGTAGCCAAGTGGGATTATTACTCCGCAGTATGCCAAGGATAGTCCGGGACATAAACTTACCCATATGGTACCATTACGTATATAATTCATCCAATGACTAGTAGCCGAGTGGGATGATTACTCTGCACTTGTTACGCCTCCACAGGGGTATTGACAGATGTTACCAACGACAGAGGGAGGAGTCTGTGTCCGTAGAGCCTGGTCTTCTACCCAGAGCCCCCCTAATGGGAGATGGGCCGATGTCCCTTGAGGGGGCACCGGTGGTATTTCTGCTGCAGGCAGGACAGGTCTCCCCCTATCGCCAGTACCCCTATGTTCGACGGAGGTACGAATGAGAAGTCGGGACGAGCAGAAGGTCAGGGCAGGCAGCAATTAGAGGGTTATCCAGTAAGCGTGCTAAAGTCGGGATTCCAGAAGTCAGGTCAACGAGAAAACAAGCCAGGGTTCGGTACACGGGAGGTCTATCAAGAGAGGGGATAAGGAATCGCATAAAGCACTTGGACACAACTGAACTGCAATCAACAGCACCCTCTCTATGCTGAGACAGATCTCTTATAGCCAGTACTGATTGTCCACCCCTCCCCTCTGCAGGAAGTGACTGCAGAGAGGAGGGGTGTATGTTTCTTTAAATCGTGCACACTCGTGCGCATGCCCGCGTAGTATCGCAGGCCCGCGCATGCGCACAAGCGCTACTCGGCAGTGGCCATCTCCAGGCCCGGGGACCCCATTAACCATACTGGGGACCCCGACGGCGCCGCACTCCCCCCAGGGCTATCAGGGGGCTGACAGCACTGCAGTATGCCAAGGATGGTCTGGGCCATAAACTTACCCATATGGTACCATTACGTATATAATTCATCCAATGACTAGTAGCCGAGTGGGATTATTACTCCGCAGTATGCCAAGGATAGTCCGGGCCATAAACGTACCCATATGGTATTATTACGTATATAATTCATCCAATGACTAGTAGCCGAGTGGGATTATTTTTTCTCAGTATGCCAAGGATGGTTCGGGCCATAAACTTACCCATATGGTACCATTACATATATAATTCATTCAATGACTAGTAGCCGAGTGGGATTATTACTCCGCAGCATGTCAAGCATTGTGCGGGCCATAAACGTACCCATATGGTACCATTACATATATAATTCATCCAATGACTAGTAGCTGAGTGGGATTATTACTCCACAGTATGCCAAGGATGGTCTGGGACATAAACTTACCCATAGGGTACCATTACGTATATAATTTCTATAGAATATGAATTGCCGGTCAGCCAAGGAGACAGACAGAGACACAACATACAGTGCATCCGGAAAGTATTCACATCATTTTCCCCACATTTTGGTATGCTACAGCCTTATTCCTCAATGGATTAACCTCCTGGGCATTTTTTTAAAAAGCGATCCACAGGTGATTTCCTGGACGCTGGGAGGTCCCGAACACACCTGCAGCGCCACCGGTGATGCTGGGGGTGTTCTTGAAAAAAGCAGAAGGAGGTCAATGGCGCCTCCTATCCCCTGCCCCTCTGGCGTCACCACTGATGTCATCAGGGCAGCATGGAAGCTGCTCTGATAACCCCGAGTTATCTTGGGCAGAATGCCCAGGAAGGCGTTACATTTTTACTTACCTCTGAACTGTCCCAATGGCTCAAAGTTGCTCAAAAACTTAAAGAAATATATTTACCTACCCTGCTGTCGTCTGTAAAAGTTGCCATATTTACTTCCAGTCTTTCAGGTAAAGACTGCAGTTACATGAACGGCCACCGGGGCCCGCCAGATACAATGTGGTTTAATGGACATAAAATGAAAGTAAAAATAGACATGAAGAGCTGTGGTTTAAGCATGAGCCATCTGACACAACGTTCTAGCAGCAGCGTTGTTCAGAGGAGGCCAGAGAGAGGAGGAGCGATGGGGAAAAAACACAAATAACTCTTTACAGGTAAGGATTTTTTTATCTTTATATATAATAAATATTTAAATCTGATATATTAATCATTTTATCTATATAAATAAATGTTAATAACACTACTACTAATTATAATAATAATAATATATTTTATTTACAGATTGCCCCAATAAAATGGGATTGGCCAGCTAGGTACAAAAAGCACACCTAAACCCACTTAAAAAGTTTAAGTTACATTTTTTCCTCAGAATTCTACACACAACACCTCATAATTACAAAGTAAAGGTTTTGGCAAATTTATGAAAACAATTGCGAAAGCACATTAACAATCCAGACTGTATACAGTCTTTCACTCTCCCTGGTCCCAAAGATAGGGTACAGTCCGTAGAGTAAAACGTAATGAAAGTTGGCTGAGGCTCTGGTGCTTATATTAGAAAGCGGAGAATAGTCTTTAATCCTTAGGCTCTATATAAGGGGAAGTCCTCCTTACTCAATCCCTAGCTCGGTAGGGAAATCAGACTTATGTAGCAGAGATGATCTTTACCGCCACTCAGGCCTGGATACAAGTCTAACTTCCACAGGGGCGTTATGAGTGAAGACACAGGAACTTGAGAGCTGCAAAAACACCCTAGGCTTCCTACCAATCATATATATACCCTGTCTGACAGGTCAGCACCTCCCCTGTCCTGGGCTGAACCCCATACTGTACAGAAGGTGATTAACTTATTGTCAAACTAACATGAGTTTCTAGTAGCGTATTTTATATTGCATTTCAAAAACTAGAGTTTGGAATATTGGTGGGTATCTGTGCCCATTGGGTGAAATTTTTATGATTTCCGGTCAAGGCAAAGTGACTTGCATTCTGCATTTTAATCAACCCCAAAGTTGTTCAATGTCTTTTCACATGAGTGCAGGCACGGGGTCACTCCACATCAGGCGATACTTCTGTTTACAACTACACTGTTTCCCCTATAATTAGCCATCCCCATCAAATAAGCCACCCCCTGATTTTTGCCCAAAAGGTTAAAATAAGCCACCCCCCGCAAATAAGACACCCACCAATACCTGCCCCTGCCTGAATCTCCAATTCGGGTGGTGCAATGGGTAATTGTGTGCCTCCCTGTGACTCCAGGGCTGGCTGCAGTGCAGGAAGGACAAGCTGCTTATTCCTTGCCGTAACGGAGTCTGTTACCCGGCCATACCGGTAGAACCCAAAAAGGTGAGTCAGTGAAGAGGAAGGAAACAATCATTGGCACAGAGTGATCAAAGGGGACAATGATTGGCACAGAGTGGTCAGAAGGGGACACTGATTGGCACAGAGTGATCAAGGGGCACAAAGATTGGCACAGAGTGATCAGAGGGGGACAATGAATGGCACAGAGTGATCAGAAGGGGAAAATGTTTGGCACAGAGTGATTAGAAGGGGAAAATGATTGGCCCAGAGTGATCAGAAGGGGACAATGAATGGCACAGAGTGATCAGAAGGGGACAGTGATTGGCACAGAGTGATCAAAAGGGGAAAGTAATTGACACAGAGTAATCAGAAGGGGACAATGATTGGCACAGAGTGATCAGAAGGGGACAATGATTGACACAGAGTCATCAGAAGGGGACAATGAATGGCACAGAGTGATAAGAAGGGGACAATGAATGGCACAGAGTGATCAAAGGGGACAATGAATGGCACAGAGTGTTATTGAAAATAAGACCTAGGGCATATTTTGGCATTTCAAGAAATATAACAGTGCGTTATCATTGGGGAAACAGGGTATGTAGTGCCGGGTCCTCTGCGATTGAACACAGGTAGACTTGATGGTTTGGAAAGTCCCTCATATTACACGGCTTTGGTAAAACAAAAGGAGATCTAAAGGAAATCTAGAGGTGTATGGCCAAGTAATGTGTATGTATATATTTTTTCATTCGTCTATTCAAACCTAGATAGAATGACCCTTTAAAGAACTAGAACAGACTTACAAAACAAACATTTACTTTAACAAATAAATTTTTGCTTAGTTTGAAAAGCAGTTCAACAAAACAAGCGGAAAATGAAAAAAATTTTTAAAAGTAAAAAATAGAAATATGATGAAATTCTTTTCTTTCAAAATATTGTGGTTTTAAAGGGAATATGGTAAAAATGAGTGGAATGTGGCTGATGATAGGACGGTTAGGCCCCCCAACATCTCTTCTCAGCATTTGGTGCCAGTTCCTCCATACCACCGAGCAAACAGGGTCTCCGCAGAACATTAAATAACTATGGGAGACGGTGTGAACTGGTCATTTCTGGCAAGAGCCGAAGTCTGTGGGCACACCAGGAATGCCGCAGGCTCATCTTTTTTTGCTGAGTTGGTTGGAGCTTAATACAGCTCTTCAATCTGTTTGGTTCCTCAAGTCTTGTTTTGGACGATCTTCTTTCTCAGGTTACCTGACACATTAAGATGAAATCACACTAACATTCTTAGGATAATAGATACTAGAGACAGAGAAATGTACCAAACACAGACGTCCCGATCTATGGCCGGATTGTAGCAGATTCCTCACAGCCTGGTGACGTCACCACGCTGTGAGGAGTCGGCTACAGAACTGACAGGAATCCTGTGTGTTCCACTAACACAGGAGATTCGCGTCAGATTGTAGCCAATTACCTTGGAGGGGGAGGAGACTCCACCTCTGAGTTAACTGCCTGCAGCAGGATCGGAGGATCGGCCATAAAAAGAATCAGCAGGACGGATCCGTGTGTGATCCGACCTGCCGGCTTTTTTGATCGGATCCTCAAGGTGGACTCCCCTGTAGTTGTGGGTGACCTTTATATTTTTGGCGGGAGTGCGCATGGCGGTCGGTCGTCCACAATTATCGGCCCGTCTATGAGGGGCTTTACTGTTATCAGTAACTCCACTGACTAAAGCCGGGTAGGGATGGACCGAACTGTTCGCCGGAGAACAGTTCGGCGGCGAACGAGCATGTTCGCCCATCCTCTCGCCGGCGGACAGTACGGGTGTTCGACCCGCCCCGTTCGCCGACGAGAAGAAGATCTAAATTCTTCCTCCGGCAGGATCAGAACCTGCGAGACTGACTGACGTCACATCCGGTTTTTCCGATTCAAATTCCCCGGGGAATTTGAATGTGTCCGCGAACAGGGCGGACGGCGGACTTATTTAAAAGTCCGACCCGCCTGTTCGCGGACAGTAAATGGCGATGTTCGCCCATCTCTAAAGCCGGGTACAGAGATAAAGATATGGGCCAGATGGATGCCCGTTTCGAGCGCCATGCGAGCAGAGCTGTCTTCCCAGATCTGCCGATATCTGACAGCAGCGTGATGACATCATCACGCTGCTGCAGGTAACATCCGATGGCTCAAATATCCAGCTGTTTTTACCCTGCTTAAAACTGGTCATACACCTTTAGATCTCTGTCAGATATCCTTTAGATCTACCAACAAATATGTAGTGTCCTCTGCAATTGAACCCAGGTAGACTTGATGGATTCAAACAAAAGAAGATCTAAAGGAAATCTGACAGAGAAATCTAAAGCTAGCCACACATGGTTAAATTTTAGCAATCAATCGACATTAGATTACATTTTGTAGTTTGATTAAAAAATCGTAAATCGATTTTAATTTAATCGATGTACACCACATAGTGAGTACGATTATGGTTCAATTTCGACTGAAAAGTTAATCGAAGTCATCAAAAATCATTGAATTAATTCCTCTTACGATTTTAGTTTCAATCGGAAGTGATGTGTTAAAGGGAAGTAGCCACGCACATCGAGTATCGGTGACTCGACCAAAAATAAACGGCAAGGAATGTAGTTCAATGATTTTACAATCGAGCAAAATTTTTCCAACCTGTCCGATCACGATTCAATTGATGATTTGACAAAGAACGATCAATAATCGTCGATTTACCTATGTGGGCAGCACAACGTTTTTCTTTCAATCGATCAAATTGTTCATCGAAAAACGACGCTTAAACGCTAAAATCGAACCATGTGTGGCTAGCTATAGGGTGCATGGGGACCTTAATCCTTCACTCTCACCTCAATCAGTCATATGTCTAGAGAAAAACAGTTGTTTTTCTTACCATATTTATGCCCTTGTAACGTGTGTATAAATGTGAGTTTCTAAAACCAGAATTAGTGATGGCCAAACATCGGCCGTGTCTGTCCACCAACAGGCGGATCAGACTTTTAAAAAGCTGGCAGGGAATTTGAATCAGAACTATAGCAGAAATGACGCCACAACGTCACTTCCGGTATATGTAATGCACGGTTCCTGGTTCCTAAACCAAAAGTGACATCGGTTTGACATCCCTTCCGGACCGTGTATCACTAGAGATCAGGTGTCTCTACTATGTATTCTATCAGGGAGGACCCGGCACTACATAGCAGTGATATATACCTTCCA
>CM070036.1:6639628-6652794 GCA_036250615.1 Ptychadena robeensis | reverse complement strand
CGCTATGCTTCACGTGTAAAAGCTGCTATACCTGGAAAAGGATGTTGTACTAAGTACTAAAAATGAATGTCACTTGTTGAATAAAACTGATAATGATGTGACACAGAAAAGACATTTGTGGTTATTTTATTCTTAATGTTATGTTATATTTGTCTGACTTACAAGCGTCTCTTTCATTTCATTGCAAACAAGATGACTGAAATGATCAAAATCAATGTCAAAATGGCCAAAACACTCAATTTGAACACAACTGTATATTCTGCCCTTCAACAGACCTACCTGCACTGTTGTAAAAATGCCCCCCACTGTAATCCATTTTGAACAGATGTCTCTTGAAGAGAGCACTTGCCCTCAGTCCTGGCCGGCTACCTATATGTAAATATTTAGAAAACCCTCAAGTACGTTTTTGGGCATTCGCAGTTGCATTTGTACTTTTTTCCCACACTGCTGCACATGCCCAACAGGTCACTTAAAGCGGGCCTACCACATCTGTATCTGCCTTCTATTATTGGCACTAGTGATGGCTAGTGATGGCCAAACTTCCCCAAGGTCCGTCCGTGAACAGGCGGATCTGACTTTAACAATAGTCCGCCTTCCACCTGTTCGCAGGCAGATTCAGGGAATTTGAATCAGACAAACCGGAAGTGACATCACATCCGGTACCTGGAACACATAGTCACTGAATTCACTGACGTCACTTACGGTTTTCGGAGCCGGCTTTTCACTGCGGTTCTCTTCAGTAAAAAGATTCTTCCAGGAGCAGTAAGATCCTGCCGGAGGAAGAATAGTGAGCTCCTTCTTGACGGCAAACATGGCGGGTCGAACACCTGTACTGCTCGCCGGCTAAAAGGTGGGGCAAACATCCATGTTTGCGGCAGAACTGCCCGCCCTGAATAACGGCCAGGTCCGTTCACCAGGTTCCGACTGTTCGCGAACAGGTGGATCTGACTTTTGAAAAGACAGATGTCCGTCTGTTCGCACGGAGATTCAAATTACCCAACTGTTCATGGGAAATTTCAATTGGAAAAACAGGAAGTAATGTACGTGATGCCACTTCCGGTACATGGAACGCACAGTTCCTGGTTACGATTGCCGGACGTGACATCATTGACATCACTTCTGGTCTTCTGAGCCTTTTTTTCTCTACCCGGTCTCTAGTGAAAGAATTCTTCCTGCGGCCGGATCTTTCTGAATCCGATCTGGCCGCCGCAAGAATAACAAACTTCTTCTCGATGGCTAACAGGGCGGGTCAAACACCCGTACTGTTCACTGGCTAAAAGGAAAGCGGAAATCCATGCAAGGCTGACAGTTCAGCCATCACTAATCGGCACCAGAGGTCCTCCATCTTGTCGTGGAGGATCGGACACTCCATAGAGTGTGGCATTATATTATTTTTATATTTAATTGTTTTTTTAGCTATCAAATATAAAAAAAAATACTTTAAGGTCACAATTGACAATTTGAAATGTCTAAATTTCACAGTGAAAACAAATTTTTGGTGAAAAAGGTCATCCTGCAGAATTTCAACCTATCAGAATTTATTATTTTGAACATCTCTATCCAGGCCTGAAAAAATAAGAAGTTTTTGGTAGGGTTGCAAACTTATCTCATCCTTTGGCCTGAAATACCATTTATATGCTGATGATACCCAAATCTACCTATCCTCCCCGACCTTTACTCCCTCTGTCTTGGACAACATCTCTCAGTGCCTATCGACCATCTCTTCATGGATGGCTGACAGATTCCTTAAACTCAACCTTAGCAAAACAGAACTCATCATCTTTCCTCCATCACCTTCCAAGCCTCCTCCCCCCAACATCTCACTTACAGTAAAACCACCGCCATCTTCCCCATTCCTCAAGCTCACTGCCTTGTTGTCAACTTCGACTCTGCGCTCTCCTTTACTCCCCACATACTGCTAGATTCCTGCATTCCATCTCTGACATCTCCATGATCCCCCTTCCTCTCCCATAGACCACTAAAGTCCTGGTAATGCTCTCATCATCTCACGTCTGGACTACTGCATACATCTCTCTCTGGTCTTATCTTTTCACTAGACTGTCGCTCTTTATTCCTCATGAATGGTGCTGCTGGATCACTCTCTAACGTCCTCATCTGTTCCTCTTCTGCAAATCTCTACTTGCTTTCAATTGTCCGAGATCAATTTAAAGTTCCTTGCCTTGCTTTTTATCATCCACACCTCCTGGTCCCCCCTAACCCCCCCTCCGCTCCTCCAGTGACCTACTAATGACATCCCCACTCATAACCTCATCACCCCCAAGGCTTCAGGACTTCTCTAGAACTGCTCCTACTCTCTGGAACTCCCTCCCTCGCCCCATTAGACTCCTACTTTTGGCACTTTTAAAAACCCACCTCTTGTGTGTTTGTATGGCACTATATAAATGAATGATAATTATAAAATTAATAATAATAATAGAGTTCCTCTTTTGCTAAACTGAACCTATGATGCACTCGCCATTCATAAATTCATCTATTAAATGAGTTACGGACACAAAATAGCAAAAGTTGAAATAATGAATTCTTGGTAAACCACATGCATTGAGATTTCCAATCTATTTTCCCTAGAATTTACCCAACAGAACGGGAGATCATATGGTAACAATCATCTGTGAAATTTGCTGGGGAGAGCTGAGCACATGGTAATAACATGCTATGTGCGTAAACTCTGCAACCGACTCTGTTCTCCCTTTTTCAAGCCATATATATGGAGTCACTCTGTTGACAGGCCTGTTAAAAAGTAATGTGACCCCCAGGTATTAAAAATTAGAAAAAGAACACACTTGAATACTAAGTGATTTGCTGCTTTGTATTTGTTGTGCTGGCTTTGAATCATAGGCACATCCTCTGCTGCATGTTAAGTCTGAATATATGATAAAGTCTTTAGAAGTTTAAAGTGGATATCCAACCCAGATGTAAGAAGTTATTGCCTAGTCCAGTACATGAAGAATTTAAAAATGAGGAGCAGAATATGAACAATTTTTTTTCTTATTCTCCTTCCTGTTCTGACTTGTGGTAGCCAACCAGCATGTTGCCTAAACAGAGTGTCCTGGTGTCACCGGCATAGGATCCACCATGGGACCCGTTGCTCCTGGCTGACTGTTCACAGCAGTACCACATAGGGGCAGGTCCGGGGTGGTGGGGTTGGATTGCATTGGCAGGTCGAGGAGGGGGGAATTGTAGTGGCAGGTGGAGGGGGGGAATTGTAGTGGAAGGTCGGGGGGGGGGGGGGTAGTAGCAGTAAAAAAACTCGTTATGGGGCCCAGTCATCTCTAGCAAGTACTGGGTCTGGTGTACTTAAATGCGTTGGTGATGGGTCTGCCCAGCTCACCCTTCACTTTTTGCAGACTGGGGTAAGTCTTCCAGCAAATGTCCCTGGGGGGTTGGACTATCTGAAGCTATATGAGCTTTTTGTTTTGAATGGGAACCTGACTGCAATTTAAACATTAGACCAGGAGAGATGACTTGAAAGTTAAATGACTTAGTTTCAAGGTCACAATGCTATTTGGTTTCAAGCATTAAGAGATTCTCTAGAAAAAAAATACGATTTAAAAAAAATATTTTTGTATTTTTTTATTCTTATTAAAGCCTTCCATGTGTATGCACACATCATCAATAAATACTTAATCCACAAGACACACACTGGATGTTTGTTGTATGGTAGGCTCCTGACAGGAGAAGGGCTAAAGAAGTTCCAACAGGGAGTGCAGAGCTGGAATACATTGCATATTGATATTTACTAAGAGTAGAGCCCAGAGATAGCTAATAGAGACTTACATAACACTGGCAGCTCAGCCTCGAACATACTATTTACATATTCATTTGGAATAAGTGCATCTCCGGCTGTCACAGCAGGTAATATATTTTCAATTCTGAATACAGAATGAGCCGTTTGCTAAGCATGGACATTGTCTGCTGTGACAGCCGGAGACTCACGCCTACCCAGGTATGAATGGATAAAAATAATAATCTAGGGTGAGCTACTAGTGTAAAGTAAGCCTCTATAAGTTAATTTGGGGAGGGGGGGGGGGACTAAACCCAAGGGGCGGCCAAGCCCTGTGGTCTTTTAAGGTGGGTATCTAATCAAATCGAGTTCCAGTCAAGGGATTAAGGTTTAACACTTTTATTTGCAAAAAACCTGACCCAAACAGGTACAAAATGTTGGCATTTAGAAGTGCCCTTATTCACAGTACAATAGTATTACATTAAGTTACATTGTTGAAATTACAAGGTTAAAAAGTCCAATGTCTTGGTAGTCCGGAAGTAAGGTCCTATGGCCAGCTCCAGATGCTCCTACGCGTTTCGTCCACTAAAGGGACTTCATCAGGGATCTCTGGAGATCTTCCGGCATATTAGGTCGTTTTGTGTTGCCGGCGATTGAATTGCATCAGATCAGCGACCCTACAGGGCTCCCGTCCTTGGTGATGGGATCACGCCGGTAGATTATAGATACCTGGTGTGCACCCTCCACCGGGCAGCACTTGTCCGGGCTGAGAACTGCCCCTCTATTCAATTTTCTTATAGTCGTCCAATAGTCATAGATTCTGTCAATATGTCCTTTAACCTCCCTAGCGCACTGCTGAGGTTTCTGTACCAAAAGTGCACCATAGACTTCAATGGTAAATTTTTATTTATGTTGTAGGCCTGTAGCTTCCCAAAATATGTCTGTACAAGGGTCTAATAGACATCCCGAGTATAATAATGTTTGAAACAAACAATTATGTAAAATAAAAATAAAAACTTCAAAAATCATGAGAAAACATAAAAATTAGGAAACAAAGCTATGCTGCTATGTACTAAACATCACTACAATAAAGTCACTTGTGCCCCAGATGTGCCCATTTGCAGTTAACCCTCTCTAACCTGGTGTGATGAAATCACACCAGGGAAGAGAGGGTTACTGCAAATGGGCACATCTGGGGCATCAGGGACTTTATTGTAGTGATGTTTAGTACATAGGGGGAGTTTGAAAGCAGTTTTCTACATAGAAAACTGCTTTCATGATATTTACTGTTCAAATCTCCCACCGCCTCCGCGAGTGACGTGATGGGGGGAGGAAGACACGAGCATCCGAAGAGGCATCGGGGACACGGGGACACCGGGACAGCGTGAGTATGCTCTCCCGGAGCCCCGATTTGTGCTGGACGGCATCATCTCGTCCAGTGCTATACTAGCAGCTGCAGCGCTGGACGAGATGATGCCGTCCTGACTGCTAGGGCGGTTAAGGTCCAGTCTTATGGGATTAGAGGTCTATTCTCTGGTCCACATAGTGCTGTGAGGGTCCTGGGGAGTCTTTTTAGGTGTCTGCAGTACGTCCCTCTATATGTTAGTCTCTGGGTTCTGAGAATAGGCTCTAATAGTGAATACCAGTATACAATATGTTCCAGCCTTGCACAGTCTCTTCGGAAATAGGACATATAAACAAACGCTAAAACATCCTGCATTGTCCAGTTCTGTACTCTCTGCTAGAACATGCTGTTTATTAAATTTTTATGTGAATGAATCTTTCTGTGAGTGTTTTCATTTGTTTCCTTTTTTCCTACCCAATACCATGGAACCAATGCTTCTAACTGTGCATGAAATATGGTTATTACATATTTTCTTAACATGGTATTATCACCTGGTAGAAAATGGTAGTAGGAAAACAGATTTTTTTCAGAAGATAGCTTCTGAAAAGATTAAATTCAAAGTTACCATATCTCATGCCAAATCTCTGACCAGTCCCTGCTTTCCCTTCTGTTCATAGGTGGCCCCTAGGAGGGAGGAGATCAGTGAGTGATCCGAGCAGAGAGGAGAAAAATGCACCCCTGTTTACAGAATGTATACACTGGCAGAGTTACTCTGCTCTGACCACTCACTGCTCTCCCCCCTCCTAGGTGGCTTCTATTGACAGGAGGTAGAGCAGGGAGTGGTCACAGCTAGACATTGAACTTAGAGACACTTGCGGCAGCAGACAGATGACTGTCCAGGCTTTTGCTTTATAAGATTCAAAGACGCACCCCTCCCAATCTTGAGGGGTAAACGTGCTTCCTATAGAGCAAAAAGAATGTAAGTATTATGTATGTATGTATGTATGTGTTTGTGGCCTGCTTCTCTCCCTGTGAGGGGGTTAGGTGGGGAGGGAAGGTGCTAGCAGCTCCTCCCTCTCCCTTTGTGCTAGGCTGGCAGCTGACTGTTCTCACAGCTGGCATACCCAGATGCTGTCTGCTGGGTCTCCCTAGCTGTCGGCGTGCTGACAGCCCGAACAGTTAGGGGGACCCGACGGACAGCACTGGCACACAAAGGGTGCCCACGTCGATTGTGATGCAATGTTTCGGCCGCGTCACCCATGGTCGATTGGCCAAAACATCGGGTCACAATCTAAACGTGAATGGGGGGCTTTAAATGTACCAACAACTATGTAGTGCCGGGTCCTCTGTGTTTGAACACAGGTAGACTTGATGGTTTAGAAAGTCCCTCATATTACATGGTTCTAGTAAAACAAAAGGAGATCTAAAGGAAATCTGACAGAGAAATTTAAAGGTGTATGGGGGCCCTTAGGCTTATACTTGAGTATATTTGGTACTTTGTATTTTTAATGATTTAATCTTTTTCTGTCAGCTTCCTCTTCTACTCTGTAAACTGTTTACATCTTATGGATGGTTTTCCTGCCTTCTCCTGAGTGATTATTATATATTTAATGACACCTTTCATAGCCCATGTAAAGTAATCAGCTCTAATAAGTAGACTCATACATTACTCCTTTGGTAGAACCAATTGTGTATAATGAACTTTTCCCCTTAGCCACAACTTCGAGTTATTCAGACCCTCTTAACCTTTGCAACAGCCTAATAAGTGTGTTAATATTCCCCCTAAGGGCTCTGCTGAGCAGAGATTAATTCAGGAAGGAAGCTGTAGGAGATGTCACTAGGAGCTCCACATATACCCAGGTCCTGCTGGCCACCGGGAGGTATATGAAAGAAGCGCTGTCTACGCATCAAGACCTCTTTCGCAGTGTTCAACATAACGCTTTTTTTGTTCTACTTCTAAAAAATAAGTGTTGGAATATTTTTTTGCATGTAAGTTGGTTTCATCGAGTTGGGGCCAGATGTTATTTCTTTTTCATGAATAAGAAAGTTTACGTTTTTTTTGAAGTGTAAATGTTTAAGTTCTTTTGATGATGAACATTAAATGGAAATATTAGGCTGTACTTTTCATACTATTCATAGAATATATTAATTTCAGTCTATTGAATCAATGGGCTCATGATCGAATTTATTTTAGATATGTTAATATATAAATCTACAATGTACTGTATAGACTGTAAGCATTATAAAAGGTGATAATCATCCAAGCTTTATCTAAATCTAGACAAAATACAAAAAAACTTAAAGCTAGGCACACACGGGTAGATATGTAAAAACATTTGAGTAAAATGAATCAATTAACGTGCGCGGTCACGGTGCTTGATTGTACGCTAATCTGTTTACAAATCTACCCGTGTGCCTTCCTTGAAGCAGAATCAATAGAGCCCGCTGGAAGAAACTCGATTAAACAGGGTTCCAATGTTGGAAAACCCCATTCAATCTCCATTACTTTGCATGGCGACATGAATCTTCATGCAAAGTATTGGAGCAGCTGCTGCTCCTGCCTCCTGCACAGCCGTCCACTGTCAGTGTGAAGGGGGCGGAGCCAGTACTCCTCACTCTGAAGCTGTGAGGCTGCCTGGCTGGATTTCTCCCCAGCTTGTAGTGTGCTGTGATTCACACTGCGAGCTGGGAAGAACGGGTCCCCATGTGGTGCACATCGATTTCCGTTCAATTGATCTCCGATCAATCACAGCGTGGGGACGTCACCATGGGAATCTATCCGTGTGTGCCTAGCTTTAGTTAAAGAAAATGTACTACACGTAAGGGTCGTCACTCTTAGTAGACAGTCAATGATATGTAGAACTGTAGCGTTGCCCGGGGTAACTCACCAGAGCTACCAGGTCCTTTTCGGATTTTGGTTGCCTGTACTGTCCTTCAAAGCTGTCACACAGGAAACAATTGTCCACACAAGCTAGTTAGGGGTAAAATTTTTACTAGCAGGAATATTTCATTCAACATTCACCATCACCCATGAGGCAGGGATAGGGTCCAAGTTTAAGATCTAGGTTTCAAACAGTCCAACCAGCTGCGGCTGAGGCTCTAACCCAGAAAATAGAAGAACTGATGGTCCAGACGGAGGCTGAAGTGGCGATATACAATTCTGCCTGCCCAGGCCTGGTACGGCACACTCCTTTGGAAAACCATTGCGCCCACTATTCTTTGTGTATTCAGGTAGATGTATCATGTCTCCCCTTCAAGTGGGGGCTTGGCTTAAGGTCAAGGTGAGACTGGGGTATCCTACCTGAACTAAAGACTGGTGGTTCCGTTGAGAACCACAAAAATATGGGTTGTGGTCACGGATGTCTTCTGTGTAAGGAGCCCGGAAATAGAAAGGAGCAACATAGTAGGAGGAGTTGGAGGAAAAGAAATGGGTGGGTCTTCCCATTACACCCAGGCACACACGAGTGGTCAGAGAGAAGGGGTGAACATTAGGAATAGTGGCCAGGTGGCTCATCCATGTGGAGTTCATCTCTCTCTGCATTAGAGTGTGTGCCCACATGAAACACCCAGGAGGGCTTGGAGATTTTTTAAATTCACTGCAAACTAAGCCTAAGGGCTTGTCCCCACTTGTGTAGGCGTGGGTGAGCACAGCCGTGATTGCCCACGATCTAAAACTCAGCTCACCATGTTTCTGATTACAGGCCATGGGTGGGCAAGCCCGATCGCCCCTGATCGCGCTCTTAGAGAATAAATGGGGACACGTTCAAAAATGTTTTAAACACGTCCCTATTCATTCTCAATTGGCGCGATCCAGAGCGATCATAATTAGAGATGGTCAAATTTTTGGGCTTGTTAACTTCGTGAGCTGTTTGCAAAGCCTCTGAAATGCTATGATCACGAGAATTGCTTGAGATGTAGAGAAGGGTTGTGGGAACATTAAAAAAGAAAAGTTTTGCTCTAGCACATGTAGAAATTAAGTTCAGAATCTAAGTCGAAATTCAGATTTTCGAAATTTTGACTTGACTTTAAACTTAATTTGTGCAAAAACTATTTGTGTTTGAGACATACTTTTTTTGTAGTGTACCCCCAACCCTTCTCTACATCTCCAGCAAGTTTGGTGATGATACCATGTTCAGGGGCTTTGCAATTAACTCAAAAAAAATTTGACCATCTCTAATCATAATCACGTCCAAAAATGATTGCTCCCGATCGCTTGCTATAAAAGCCACTAGCGATCACCACCCAATGATTAGAAGAAGAGATCGCCAAAGTGGGGACAAGCCCTAGTTGGTGAGCATTGCACACTAAAACCAGTGGATGGTTGTTTGATGTGCTGTGTGCTGGTGGTATCCTGGAAGGAGTTCGGGATATTATTGCCCAGCACCATTAGGTTGCTGAATGTGTTTTTTTTTTGTTTTCCTAATGGGTTCCCCAACTCTGGGATAGAGAGAATGGAATTGGGTGGGCCTCCCTATTCCCCCAGGGTCCACTAAACAGTTAACACCTGTTTGCAGGTGAGTGGAGCCAGGTGTGTCTCCACAAAAGGAGGCTGAAGTCAG
This sequence comes from Ptychadena robeensis, assembly GCA_036250615.1. Classification (NCBI taxonomy): domain Eukaryota; kingdom Metazoa; phylum Chordata; class Amphibia; order Anura; family Ptychadenidae; genus Ptychadena; species Ptychadena robeensis. The sequence continues at coordinate 6,643,148 of CM070036.1, read as the reverse complement.
GGCTCCCAATGTGGTTGGAGACAGTGGTGCTAGGTGCAGCAAATACAGGGCCCACAGAGTGTGTGTGGCCTCATGCTGATGGCTGCCAGGAGGCAGGCCAGTAAGGTTTCCTAGAGGTAGGAAACTTTGTTTGATCGGTGCCAAGACAGGAGGCTTTTGGGACTTTTTGTTTCATTTGGATATTAACCCCTGCAAGGGTAACTTATGTTTTGGAGTGCTGCTAATAAACGGGGGCACGAGCCCTTAAATGAGAACAACGTGTGGATTGATGTTTTTGGAGCACCGTTTGAGCTGAACCCCCACAGCTGCAAGATTTGTTTCTTGTTTTTGGTGTAAATAAATCTGAGCTTCTCGCTGGCGAAGGGGGCAGGTCGAACACCTTCTACTGTTCACCGGCGAGAAGAAAAGCGAACATACAATGTTTGCCCCGAATTGTCCACATGGTGCACGGTTCGGTCATCACTAATCCCAAGTTTGGGTTGAGGGCGTTCAAAGGTCACTTGGTGAGTACAGTATGCATAGAATCAACTGTTGGTCACAGGAGTGCCAATGCAATGAGCTATTCCTAACTCTTAAGAGAGACAAAACATTTCAGGATAGTTTACACAGTACACGGTCTAAATTAACACTCTGCCACTCGTTTTTTAAATAAAGCCTCGTTCAAGCATATTATTTCACTTCCTCTTCCCAGCATATAACAAAGAACATGCATTGTGTGGGTCACATACACCAGTAGCTCTCATGAATATTTTAGCATACAGTCTAGCACGGCCATATATCACATTTTTCCTCACGCCGTTACATACTTGTTGAGCTATTCCATCAAAAAAAAAAAGTCCATTCTTAAAACTCTCATTGATGAAAAAGTCCTGCCACACAAGTGTTTGAATTATACGATTGATGACGGAACTCAAGCCGGTAATTAACGTTAGATCGAAGCGCAACATCTTGCTCGGACGCCCTGCCAGAACCAAAAGTCTAAACAAATCTGGATCATGCATTAAACATAGATTTGGAGCTGATCGGCGTCCAAGATTTTGTACACTTTGCTTTCATGCCAAGGTGAAAAAGCCAGATATAACCTGGGCAAGAGTCATTTGTTTTCACAGTGTTTAGTAATGTAATATTGTGAGATACTTCATGGAATCTGGTTATTAGGAGATGTTGTCATCGTGTGGAATTATGTGTAATGAATAGAGATGGTTTGCAATAGTTGGCTTTGTGATTTAAAAAAAAAAAAATTTCAACTTAATTTATGCAAAAACTCCATGTGCTAGAGCAATACTTATTTCCAGGGCTGCACATAAGTGGTACTCAGGTACTCAAAAGGGGCCAAAACCTAGCTCTGCGTACCGGCATTATTGTTACACAGCTCATATGTGTACTAACAACTTGGAGGCGCTCCGTGTCTGGGCGGCCGCAGCTCAATGTTACATGTATACAATTTATGTCACTTGGATAACTGCAGGGAAACATATATAACTATGAAAGGTTGCAGTTAGGGGGGTGACATTGAGAATGTAAACTACTAATCCCCCCAAAAATTAGACTTCTAATGGTGTTGGAGATCTGGGGGATGAAAGTCAGAGTAGGCATATGTAAGGGTAAAATCTGACAAGAGAAAAGCACTGTGTGACAGCTGAAATATGACTATGAAAGGTTGACATTTGGAAGACAGGTAGTCTCAGGGGTTAGTTACTAAACCAGAAAATGTCAGGGTTGCACTACTGAGGTATGAGATCTGGGGTTCAAATGTGTTGTACTGTGAGAGTTACATGTGACCCAAAGCCAGCTGGTGACCTGTGGATGGAGACAGCTAATCAGAGGCTCAATCAGGAACAGGGAGGCCCATCTTCAGCAGAATCTGCCATGCAGAAGGCTGGCGCAGAGGACAGTGAGGAAGACCACCCTACATATGGGGAAAGTACCAAACACCATGTCCTGGTACACATCTAAGGAGCTCACTAAAAAATGTGCACCCCTGCTAAATTTATATATATAATTGGTAAAACCCTTCTCTACATATCCATTTTGGTAATAATAACATGTTCAGGGGTTTTGCAATAAACCAGTCGCAATTTTAAGAATTTCTGAGTCCCTGTCTAGTAGTGATAGATTGCAAATAGTAATGCGCAGCATAGGCAATACTCGAATTTGTGACATTTTGCTAATTTTTCTCCAAATATTCAGACCCCACGGTCTCCATGCAAAGCAATATGTCCGATATTCCTGTTTTCGAGTGGGATTGATTGGTCCAGCTCGAAAACTGGGATGGCCGCATTAGATATGGGCCAGATAGATGGCCGTGAGCATGCACCACTCTTGAAGCAGCCATCGATCTGTCCCATATCTATACTTGTGTTTCCTGCTTTAGGCTATATCTCATGACTGCATTAAAATTTGACATGCTTTTCAATGGACATGTTCACACAGGTCAGTTTCTAAGGCTCCATGTCAATGTCAACACAGGTAACCACACTGGCATGTGTACTGTGGATGTGTGTTAATAAATCCATTGAAAATGGGCAGGTCAAAATGGCCGTTTTTTCGGATTATAGGTTAAGTCAGGTTAAAGGAAATCTGTGGAAATGCTTCAAAAACACGCCAGCCAATCTGACACCCAATGGAGATGCGACCTAAACATCTTTAAAGAATGCAAACCTGTCATCACGCGCGGTCAATCGGCCAAAACATCGGGACACAATCAGCCCGGGCACCCTTTGTGCTAGGGAGACCCGGCAGACAGCATCTAGCCGGCTGTGCTGTGTGTCAGCCTAGAGGGAAGGTAGCTGCCCCCCCCTTCCCCCCTCAGAAGCAGGCAGCTGATTCCTCAGCACGGAGCTGAGAAGAAGACATACTTTAGACGGGGATACTCTGTCCCTGTCTAAAGTATCAGACCGATCTAAGAATTATAGACATGTCCGTAATGGCTTAGATCGATTTGGCTGCTAAGCTAAGCTTAAGATCGGCATCCGATTTGTTGGTCGACCGATCGGCGAGAGTGGGCACAGCGATCGGTTAGCCATAAAATCTAAGCGTGTATGGGGGGCTTTAGGCTTTTTTTTCAGTTATTATTAAGTAATCAGGTGGTCCTGTGTGTGTGCCAAGTGTGCAAGTGCTCAGGGGTCATTTAGATAACAGCTCTACCCTCCATGACAGCTCTACCAGGCAAAAGCCCAAACCACCCATGTTGAGGTCATTAGGTGGATGCGCTTATTGGGCATTTACCTTGTCGAGCAGACTGCAGGTCCGTGACCCTGACAGTCGTCACATTGGGCCTACTTGGGTCATTTAATGATGACTTTTCTTTGGGGTCAGATCATAGCATTCATCAAGGCATTGAGCCGTGATTAAAGCAATGATGAGTAACTTTATAAAGTGCTGACAAAAGCCCCCCATACACTTTACAATCTTACCATACAATTTCCTTTAGATCTGCCAACAACTATATAGTATAGCAGCCTCCCTGATAGAATACATAGTGATTGGAAGGTACATATCACTGCTATGTAGTGCCAGG
>CM070036.1:6604789-6623254 GCA_036250615.1 Ptychadena robeensis | reverse complement strand
TGGCGTCACTTGGTCCCTGGGACCCCCAGACCCCCGAGACCCAGCGGGGGGGTAACAATACGCATAGATATGGGCTAGATCGATTGCCGCTTCGAGCGCTGTGTGCCCTCACGGCCATCTATCTGGCGCATATCTAATGCGGCCTCCTTGTCTTCATGCAGGATCAATAAATCCCGCTCAAAAACAGGGTTATCAGACATAAGATGTCTTATTTTTTCTTGAAGAAGAATACGGCACTGGGGTATCAGGGTGGGGGGATCACTTAAAATGACACAGGGGGATCAGAGGGGGAATCAAAATGGCACAGGAGACTCAGAGGGGGGATTACCATGTTAGTAACCCCTTCTAATCCTCCTGTGTAATTTTGATTGTCCCCTCTGACCATCACTTACAGTCACCTCTTATGCAAAAATCATGTATTTAATATTATAAAGGTATAACATTTCACTCTTGGTCCAGATAAAATCTTGGCATATTAAGTGGCTGTTTTAAAATTTAATAAAATCCAAATGACATTACCAAGGGTGAGTCTTCCAAAAACCTGTCATGCCATTCTCCTGTAGAGACTTTGCCTAATCATTTTGAATGCAGTGTGAATGTGTATAAAATGTAAGGCCCTTCATACTATGTAATCAGTGTCCTATGACATTTATCTATAGGGTGGTTTCTCACATGTTGGTGTTTACTTCCCTTTTTTATGATGTAATTTGCACTTAGTGTTATTGTTACACAGCTAAACAAATATGCTTGGCAATCATGACTGGTTTGCCCAGTACTTGAGAAAGGGTTAAGCTTTGAAGGCAATCCCAGTAAATGTATTTAAGAGGTCTCCAGCTGAAACTTAGACAATTTCAAATCATAAAAATAAAGAAAAGAAGAAAGATGAATTAAACCCTCCTGCCATCTACAGTAGACCCAACATCTCCATTATCGTCCAATTCAAGTTTCATCCACTCAAGAGTCACATTGGACCAGCTGTAACAACTTTAAACAGTTGTAAACGAGAGATGAAAATATGAAACAGTTTCCCGTTAAACAGATCAGATAATAAAAGTTCTTGAACCTTTGTTATAAGAAGTGAAAATAAACATAAAGACTAATTCATGTTTCTTTAGATAAATTTGTTTCATTTTATTGGGTCATACAGTTGGTGTCGGGTTTGGGGGTCATAACAGCGCATGACTAGTAAAAAACGATGATAAACCAGTAAAACTTTCAAACATGTGGAGATCAAAAGCTTTGGAGTTCAGTAAATTGAGTTCAATGTGATGTTCAAAGACTAAGCAGTAAAAGTCCTTGAACCTCTGAACAGTGGTGGGCAATGCAGCCAAACACAAATACTTGGGAGTATAGTATGAATTCTCCCATTGTTCCTAATGCAGTCTAGGGTTGTCCAATAGTCTACAGTTGTCTTCCATCGTTCCTATTGCAGTCTATGGTTGTCCATAGTCAATTGCAAACCAAAATTGCAAAAATTGTCACCAAAACTGTTTGGGGTTTAGTCAACTTGTAGGAACCCATGCAACAATTTCTGATCAAAACACATATAAGCCGCAATCCTGGAGATCTTTGACCGAAAAACACAGTGAACCTCTTGACAGTGATCTCCGTTCAATTGGACCTGATGGCTTTTTGGGTCGAAACCCAAGTGTGGGCATCCTTGTAGTTGCGGGCAACTGACCACCATGCGTTTGGCGTGAGCCAGTTGATCGCCTGCAACTATGGCTGGACTCGGCACGTCTTTGGCCGGCTTTTAGCAGACTCCTCACAGCATGGTGACATCACCACGCTGTGAGGAGTCGGCTACAAAGAGGACAGGAATCCTGTGTGTTCCACTAACACACGCGATTCCTGTCAGACTGTAGCCAATTAACTCGGAGGGGGAGGAGACTCCTCTGAGTTAACAGCTGCAGCAGGATCGGGCAGAAAAAGAACCAGCAGGACGGATCCGTGTGCGATCCGACCTGCCGGCTCTTTTTGTCAGATCCTCAAGGTGGGCTCCCCTGTAGTTGCGGCCTACTGACCTTTTTGTGCCCGTTGGGAGCGAGCACGCCGGTTGGTCGGCTGCAACTATGGCCGGGAATCGGCCTGTCTATGGGGGGCTTTAGGCTGCAATAAGTTGATACATATGGACAACTCCGGTGCTAGAACCACCACAACATAAATAAGTCCTGCACTCGGAAATAAAAGTCCAAAGCTTTCTTGTACTCACATATAATACATCATCAACACGCCCACCTTTGGATCACCTACCCTCTAATGCCAGGGGAGGAACCATTGTGGGAAAGCTATTCCACTTTTTTATGGGACCCCCACTGACACTACTCATTGCCCACCCAGGTTCCATAAAAGGGAAAGGGTTACATAAATTTTTGTCTGTCTTTTAAGGCCGATGTATACTCAAAATCTAAAAATATATATGTAAAATTAAAGTTTGACTTACCTCTGAGCTGGTATGATGGTGGTGTAGTGCTCCACAATCTTAAAAAAATATACTTACCTGCTGTTTTCTTTTGGACAATTTGTCTCATTAGTTTTAATGGAAAGCAGAGACTAGAAATGTACCCTCTTATCTTTGTGGTAAGTACCATGGCACAAGAGAGGAAAAGGAGGGGCTGCGATTTTTTATGCGGAAAGTGCAGGAAATTTACAGAGATAACAATGTCCCTGTCACACTTCACCGCCATCATTACTGATGTAGGCAATGCATTGAATTGCCACACATATGGGGGTCAGCTGTTACAGGCTCTTGGTCCGGCCCCTTTTATGAAATTTAGGAAGCCAATGTGGCCAACGAGTCAAAGTCAAAAAGTTTGCCCACCCCTGATCTAGATATTACGACTTCTCATTACAGCCGTTGGGTCTTCACAATGAAGATTAATTTATTTACACTAGGTGGCAGTATCAAATTCTTATATGGTGAAATTAATACTTATAAACAAGCAAGAACATATGGAAGAAGAAAGACACAGATACAAAGAGGAGTAGCCTGCAGCTAGAAAAAAGATGCCAATGTTAAATGCAGCTTTTGATATACCGTATTTTCCGGCGCAAAAGATTACTTTTGAACACAGGAACATGTGTGCAAAAGCCGGGGGTCGTCATATACGCCGGGTGCCGCCGTCAGGGGGTGCAGGGGGCACTCATGCTCTAAGGGAGTTTGTAGGTCTGCTCCCTGGATCTGTGCTCCCCGCACTATGCGCTGGCCGACAGAAGCAGAGGTAGAAATCTTCTTCATCCCCTTCGCCTCCTTCCCGATGTCTGTGAAAGTAGCTGGCTGCTACTGCCGGCAAGGGCTCACTAGCATTATTGTGGCTGACACTGGTATTGCAGGGATATTGAGATTTATTGTCAAATGTATACAATTTATGTCAGTTGGATAACCGCAGGGAAACATTCATAACTATGAAAGGTTGCAGACAGGGGTGTCAAATTGGGAATGTAAATTACTAATCCAAAAACAATATTGAACTTCTAAGGGTGTTGGAGATCTGGGGGATGAAAGTCAGAGTAGACATAAAAATGTTTATTTGGTCGGAAGAGGGGTGCTCTTATACGGCAAGAATATCCCAAACTCTATATTTTAACTGGAAAAGTTGGGGGTTGTCTTATACGCCGGAAAATACGGTACTAATACATATATATATATTGTGACAGACTAGTCCTCTGTCAGGGTGTAAATGGACCAGCAGGTGGGGTATCTGGAAGGAATCAGGTTGTTGTGCTGTTTTAGTTTTTGTTTTGGGATTCTGGATTCAGGAATGGGGGGAAGGAACTGGGTGGGCCTTCCGATTCCATCCAGGAACTACACCTGATGGACATCAGAGAGGTGGTTGGGTGTGTCTCAACAAAAGAGACTGAAGCCACTCAGTCAGGGCTCCCAATGTGGTTGGAGACAATGCTGCTGGGTGCAGCAAATACAGGGCACACAGGGAGTATGTGGCCCCACACTGGTGGCTGCTAGGAGGCAGGCCAGTAAGGTTCCTACAGGAAGGTACCATTGTTGGATCGGTGCCAAGCCAGGAGGCTTGGCATTTTCAGGACTTTTTTTGTTTGGCTTATATTTCCCCCTGTGAGGGTGACTTTGCTTTGGACTGTTTGTGTGCAAATAAACAAGGGCAGGAGCCCTAAAAGGAAAATAATTGTGTGGATTGATGCTGTGAGAGCACCGTTTGAGCTGAACCCCCACAATATATATATACTAATAATAATATATATATATATATAAAAAGAAAATGGTTACTATGGGCAACACATCAGCTCAGCTCAAGCATTTATTTTATTATTATATATTTTTAATAACAAATTTTACAACTTTTTGTATAAAGTGTCTCTTGAGATCTATGGGGGCCCCTCCAATGATTGTTTCATATGAAAACATCATGTTGTCAAACATATTGACGCTCGGGGTTGAAGTGAAATGTTGTGGAAAGGTTAGGGGTCCTCCAAAAAAAATTCCGCCAAGGTCCATAAAAAATACACGTTTGCTGTGTAATCTTCCCACAGTGGGGACTCTCTGTGGAATATCTCTGTAGCATGCCTCTGGGTAATTCCGTTACAGTTGTGTGAAAGTTATAATCTCGGAATTCATCGTTTTAAAAATGTCTTAAAGGAAGGAATCGAGACAAATGTGAAAGATATAGATATTATAGTTTTCCTAGAATATTAATAAAGCGAAAAATAAATATATATATTCGGTATATCTGAGCTCTGGAAATAAAAATAGGCTTGTAGACATTTTAAGAGGATGTCCAGAGATTGGGACTGCATTAGAGAATGTCTAGGAATGGAACGTGGGAATCATGAAGATACAGCTAGAGCTGTGAATGTAGGGGTGCAAAATTTCTGGGTTCGAACATATAATGATTTCCCTAATGACAACCAGAGTTTGCAGGGTTGGACTGGTAAGGGGTATCTGGATAATCTACCAGACATCTGCTAAGAATCTAGATATGGAACATTGCACCAATTATAGGGGGTGTTGTTTGGCCGTCAGGCGGGGGCAGGAGGCACTCTTGTTCTTGGCCTGACCATCTAGGGATGCCCTGGCGGTCCGCTCCCCGGCCGGTGCCATGTATTCCCTATACTGCGAGCCCTATCCTGACAGCAAGCTTTGTTAGGGGTTGGATTTACAGTAAGCATTCTCAGTAGCACTTAGTGGGGGGGGAGGGGGGAGGTTGGTAGTAGTAAGTAGAGATGGTTGAATTTTTTTTCAGAAATTCAATGATTTTGATAATGGTTAAGCCCCTGAACTCCACCAAACTTGCTGGAGATGTAGAGAAGGGCTGGGGGTATACTCCAAAAAAGTAAGTATGTCTCTAACACAAATAACTTTTGCACAAATGAAGTTCAAAGTCATTTTAAAATTTCGAAAATCAGAATTTCAACTTTATTTTGTAACTTAATTTATGCAAAAACAACATGAGCAAAACTTTTTTTTAAATATCTTACAACCCTTCTCTACATCTCCAGAAATTTTGGTGATGATACCATGTCCAGGGGCTCTGCAATCAGCTCACAAAGTCCAAAAGTCCAAAAATTCGACCATCTCTACTGACCATCTAGGAAGGCCTTGGTGGTCTGCTCCTTGGCCGGTGCCATGTATTCCCCATACTGCTTGCCATATCCTGACAGCAGTTTCGATGCTGCTGTCAAGAGGTGCTGCCAACGGTCCCCGAGAGCAGAGCAGGTAAGTATCCTTAGGGTGTTATATTTGCAGTAAGCATCCTCAGTAGCCCTTAGTGGGGGGAGGGGGGATGGGAGGTTGATAGTAGTAAGAATGCTCTGCAGTTCGCATGGGGGGAGGGTTGGTGGCGAGGCGGTTCTGGGTGGTTGATGGGTGTTTAGTAGTAGTAGGGTGCTAGGGAGACCAGGTAAGGGATGGGAACAAAAAAAGTATGCGGCCCTGACATTTCTGACAGTTGCCCTGACTCTATACATAGGGTATTGCCATAATCCAGACAAGAGAATGCAAATACATGAATTAGCTTGGAAAGTTCATCAGGTGGGTGACTCATTGTACTTCTCAGGTGGAAGGATGAGGATACAGTGGTAGTGGTGGGAGGGTAAGCTTCCACAAAGGTATCACCCTCAAATTATTTACAGCACTTTTGTACTGCAAAGCATCCCCCTCAGCAGCACGGTTTAGGTGAGCAGACATTTGTAGTCTAATAAGAACAAGCACATGAGGCATACAACCTTGTGCATCAAAGTAAAGTACTGTAAAAGATATATAGAAGATAAAATACTCACATTAAGGAGGTACAGTGCAGGCTTAGCAAAGAATCTCCTTCAAAGCCATGTGTCTTCAGGCGTGTGGCTACCAGGATGACTTTACTTAAGAGTTAAGAGGTAAGAGGTAGAAGTAAGAGTTGGCGTTAGGGGGAGGTGACTGGTCTTGGCCACAGCCCATCTAGATCAGTGGTCCCCAACCTCTTTTCCTAAAGGCCCCCCCCCCCCTGGCTTAAGCTCCCTAGCGCTCTGCTGAGGTCCGTACAAGCGTCTAATAGACATCCTGAATATAATAATATATTGAAACACACAATTATGTAAAAACAAATTTAAATGAAAACATTTAATAAAAGGTATCATTTGAATGATAAAATCTGCAAAATACTTATTTGGTTTGATAGATTTCAAAACATAGTGTGTATTTATATTTATATTTTGTTTATAACCATTTTTTATTCAATTGGAAATGTGTTTTTTTAGCTATCACTGTATCCAGTACAATTCCCTTTAGCACCCTCTCTCAATGGGGCACATCTGGGGAATCACACTGAAAACTGTTTTCTCTATAGTAATTAAAAAATTTCCCCCCGCTTCCCCCATGTGGCGTCATCACGTCACTCCAATGGAAGGGGGGGGGGGCGGCCTCCATGCAGAAACCTCTTCAATAGATCGGAGCCACCGGAGCAGCGTGGATCGGTAAGTTTGCACTGCTGGAGCTCCGATCTCCACTGGATGAACCCAGCTTCTCCCAGTAAAATTCTAACAGGTCAGCACTGGACGGGCTAGGTTCGTCAGGAAAGCCAGTGGGGTTAAGGAAAAAAGGTTGAGGACCACTGATCTAGACCACAATTCCAGAGTATATTTTCCACTAGTATGTACTTCAGAGACTGCAGAGAGTTGTGGGGACAACACTGAACCTTGTGTGTCTCCATATATAAGTGAAACTGGTATGAAATAGAGGAAACCAGGGGTAGCTGCATGTACTTCTCAGAAAGGAAGGAGGCCAAATAAGTACGGTAATCACTAGTAATTATCTCATTGCCCAAAGTATTGAAAGCTGCCAACAAGTCTAGAACAAATACAAAGCTTTCACCCCTATCTCCGGCTAATAGTTGTCATTCATTACCCTAATTAGTTCTGTCAATTCATTGCCCTTACTAATACCTCTGTGCTAGATTACTTGTTAGCGTGAAGTGGAATTTTGACAACCATTCGGAGGTTGGACATTGGTTATTTATTAAATTTTTGTAATTAGATAAAGAAAGTAAGATGAAGCATGAACCTCATTTACAATCAATAAAAGAGGTTCTAAGCCTTTTTTGGGGGGTTCTTACTGCTGGAGAGATTTCCGTAAGCATTGATCGCAAATATTCCAATTGCAAATTTTTATTGTGAATATCAGCACTTTGAGAATTCATGAAGATCTCAAATACATGTCTGTGAAGGTTCTCATCCAGGTCATTGTATTTCTGTAGTGTTTAATTCAAATCAACTGGACTTGCTGTGTTTATTTCTTGAAGAGGTTTCGCTAGTCATCCGATTGGCTTTCTCAATTCAGAGTGATTTTTCATGATCTTACTGGGAATATATACTCTGGGGTTTAGCTCTAACCCACTCAAATACAGTGCTATATCTTCATAATCACGAATATTCCAGATTTGTTACATCAGATTCTCACATTTTTATAAAGTGTCTTTGTTTCAACATAAGGGTTTCAAGAGAACACAGACACCTCAATTAGAGACATGTCCTCTTTTTTTGGGGATCACATAATTGAAACAACTAGATGGTATTTGTCTTTACAGCATTATGTACATTGCCATTGTAACGGCTGCTCACGTGCACCGCTGCCCCCCTATTACCATTGTAGTTCTGGGTGCCCTGTTCAGCAGTTATTGCTGTTGTGGTGGGATCTGCTCCTCAATTCCCTCCCAGCTATGGTTCTGCAGCACTTCCTTTAGGACCAGCGTGTGGGATTCCTGGGATTTAAGGTATTGGTCATGTGTCCTGGCTGACCAATAGTGGCCCTCCTTCACCTATATAAAGGACCCATCCCTTCCTGCTTTGCGTCAGTTTTAAGGTCTCTGTATAGTGTTAAAGCACTGCCTTCCATTGGTGTTCCTGTGCTATATATTCCTGCCTGTATTCTGAGATTCTACTACCTGTTTACCCTTACCTGTCTGTGGGACTCTCCTGCTGCCTTGTCCCACCATCTGGCTGATGACGCCTGTGTTTCTGGTGCCTTCTCTGCTGCCCCTGGACCAGCTGCCTCGTGTGCCTATCCTCCCTTAAGAGGTAGCGACCTGGTGTTCCCCTCAGAAAAGTCTATCCCCACCATCAGTGGTATTGTGAAGAACGAGTATGTACACTTAGACAATGCCCTTAGAGGAGTTAGGACTTGTGGCACAGTGGGTCCACACCTGCTGCTCCGTGACAGCCATTGTTCTCTTGTTATTTCTAAAATATGTGATTGTAAGTTCTGCATTCAACTCCAGTAGTGATGAGCGGCATAGGCAACTATCGTATTCGCGGCATGCCGCAAATTTTTGGGAAAACATTCGGAAAATATTTGCATTCGCCAATATTATTTTTATTGCGAATATCGGCAGTTTTATGCGAATTCCGCGAATTTTATATATTCGCGAATATATGTTTAACTTGCATTGAGGGGCGTGTTGAAAAAAAATTGCGAATTTTGGACGCCATCTAAGTGATTTTCACGAATTTTCTAAAGTGCCGATTTTCGAAATATTCCGAATATTCGCATCACCCCAATATTGGCAAGCTCCGCTCGGTGTGACCCCCTCTCTGTAATCTGAATCCAGTTTGGGCTGAAAAAGTTGCTGAAAGGGGTAATCCCGAGCAGGACTCGGGCTGGTGAAATGTAAACAAGTGTCAGTGCCATCTTGTGGACAATTTAAAGATGGTTGAATTTCTTATTGAAAATGTATCTGATTATCTGATTATGCAAGTTTAAGCCCCTGAACATGGCATCACCCTGAAAATGGCTGGAGATATAAAAAAGGGTTGTGTGCATGCAAGTGAAGAGGGTGGGAGTGTTCTATGTGGATAGGAGTTGGGGTTGGGAGGCCTGGATTGGTCTGGACACAGGCAAGGGGAGCCTTAAGGAAAAAGGGTTGGCAACCACTGCACTAGGCAATACTGTGGGGCCACACATTCTGCCACCCGGAGGTAGACTTGGGAGCACACTGTAGAACAGTGGTGGCCAACTGAGTTGATATGGAGGGTCACAAGTGCGGCCCATAGCATCACTAAAGGGCCGCACATAACATTTTAAACCTATACTGCTTATATACTGTTTATATGCCCCTATTCTCAGGGGCCGCAATATATATTATACAATCACCCCCTGTTCATTGGTGAAATAGAAGGAGCATAGGCACTCACTAGTGATGAGCGGCATAGGCAATATTCGAATTCATGATATTTCGCGAATAATTCTACTAATATTCGATTCTATATTCGGAAATTTGAATATTCGCGGTATGACCATGTATTACGAAAATCATATTCGCATCGTGAAAATCATATTTGCATCGTGAAAATCTATAAAATGAATGGTCACATGCTATGTTTATTTTCGCAATGTGAATATTATTTTTGCAATACATGGCCATATTGCGAATATTCGGAATTTCGATTATCCGCCGACATATTCAAGATAATGGCAAATTCTCAAATTGTCGATATTCGTGAAAAATATTCGGCATTCGAATATTCGAGCTCAACACTAGCACTCACCACTCTGCTGATACCCCACCAACACTAGGGGACCAGAGGAGAGGGGAGGCACTTGCTCAGGCACCACCTGGGTTGATGATTGGCTTTTAAAGACACATCATCACATAAGTTTATCGCTTCAAGGGGGGCTGCCAAAGAAAGGCCGCAGGTTAGGCACCTGGGCTGTAGAACTTTCCCAGTATATGCTTCAGGTTCAGGAAAAAGAATTGCTCTGACTTCCCATGCTATTTAATTCAATAGAAACCCACTGCTTATCCCTATGTCAGTCTAGGCAGTCTGCATCATTAATCCCTCACTTCATTTTTCGTATTCCCCATCACAACTTACTAATGTTGAAGTACTGTATCTATACTTATATATAAAACAAGTGTGATTTATCTAAAAAGTACCAAGTTTGTAACTTTTTACTCTTCGGTGGGTATGTGTACATTGTGTATATTTCACACCTTTAATTTAATAGGAAATATGGTTTCACCAGAGTAATGAAAACCATACACAGAGCTCCTGCGAATCTCATTAACAGAATTACATGGAAATTATTTTCCCTTACACATAAGCAGTTTAAATTCCCATCAGTATCCAATTCAGCTATTATTTATCCTCATAGGGACTCCGTGCATGGCGAGCCTAGAAGAGTATTTGTCACACTGGATATTCAGGGCAAATTATCCTGATAGGTATAAGTCCCATGCATCCATTGGTACTCATCTTCCTCACCTCATCACAGGAGCACGGCATGTTCTATATTGCTCGGACCTATTGATACCCAACGACAATCCTTTATAGGCTATGTCTCCACATCTGCCAGGACCCCCTATGTTAAGCGCAGTGCTTGGTGGGGGGTTTCGACAGATTACATACACTTATACCTGCTTGGCGGATACTCTGTTCTCATGGCGCGTTAACATAGTGCTCTATGGCTAAAGTGTATGTGATCAGTCCGAACCCTCGCCTAGCACTGCGCTTAACATAGGGGTCACGAAGAGACCCCCCTCTACTCAACGCTCCAGCACCCCAAGTTTCCTAACTACCTCCACTATTTTCTGCACTCCAGCAGTCATTGGCATTTTAGATATTTGGCAGTATTGATGTCATTGGTTCCTTTTGCAAGTTCTACATCGCTACTTAGTTCATCAATTATGTTCGGCTGATGGATAAGCCCTTAAGGTAGCCATAGACCCCTCAATTCCTGGTGATTGAAGAATGGACTGATTGATCATACTGCAATCGTTGAGCACACCACCTTGGCAAACTGATTTGGGGTCAGGTTTGTCAGGAGCTGATCACCTGAGGCCCAAAACGGCACATTCCTCGAAATCAGCCGATCAGAATGGCTGCAGGAAAGGGATCTAGATTATGCAAATATGGGTCGACGAACAATGGACCCCAAAAAAATGTCAGATTTTCAGGATCCGGAGAGGGGCCGACCTGGACAGGCAGCACACACTGACAACCCAACAGGGATATAGTGAAAAAATTTATTTATTGTGAACTTACTATGACAAATAGAACCGAAAACAAGCAGATGTCCACGGTTCCGGTTCAGAGTTTAGATGAGGTAAAACGGTAATCTCCAGATTCAGAGTTCAGATTGTCCAGAGTTCATAGTGAGTATCTGGTACAGATCAGATATCCAGGTCAATGCTCAGCAAGCATGTGTGGGTGAGGCACACAACCCTAAGGCTAACAAGGCAGGTGTCCTCAATTCAGCTCGTGCTTGCAGGGAGCCACCTGCTGGTGACTAGGGAAACTGGCCATGGGAAGCGCTAGCACAACACTACCAGCATGTAGTTCATGGGACAGCCATGGTCCTTACACAGATCAAGGTTCGATCCGATTTTTGGTCAATTTCGATTCGATTTTTCATGGTAAATTTTTTATGCTTGTCTCCTGTATGGCTACCTTTAGACTTCAAACACGTATCCCATCTTGGTGTAGTAGAATTGTAGCCAATATATAAACTTCCTTTTCACAGCACAAGGGTAAAGAAAAGTTCTGTGGTGCTGGAACAGCCAATGAGCAAGCATGGTTAAAGCAAAGATTCTCTGTAGAGGAGATGAATGGCTATAGGTCAATGTACATACTGAACTAAAGGACCCAAGTGGGTGACTCACAGTCAGCTAGTTAAAAATATTGTGTACCTTAAAGAGACTACAGCCCCATATCCAAGGTGGGATCCATAGAAGACTCCACTATGAACATCACATGCAGGGACAGTCCTAGGGAGGGGCGCCTCATCTCTGCCCCCCTATAGTCACAGCCCCAGAGAGGTTTTCGGGGGGGGGGGTTGGTGCTGGTGAGTCACAGACTTGCGAACTCTGTGACTGTGACTCTCTGACCCACCAGCACACCAGTGCTTGATAGGAAAAAAGATGCCATTTCACAGGCATGATGCTTCCATGGGCAACAGCCCATATTGCCCCTATCTAAAACCACCGCTGATCACATAGCTAATGAAGTGGGGAATCCAAACCTTGCAATGTCATTGGCCTAAAAAAAAATCAAACCACTTAAATTGAAAGATTTATTAGAAGCTATATCACCAACCACTAGAACTAAAAGCCATCACCCTTATCACAGCAGATCTCCTTTACAACCTTCATATGTTTGGCGTCTGATAACATTTAACATTTGGTTTTCTTTCAATTTAAAGATTTGACTTTATGTTTCGTTTTTGATTTATTATTTAAAATTACAAAGTAAAACATAAACTTTTTCTTTGTGTGGGTTTGATGAATATGTTTCACAGCCTCTTATACGATAAGTATTGAGTTATAAACGTTAAATAAAAGGAACGCAACCAGCCATCACGTTCCTCCAGCATATCTGGTGAATCACAGGACACATATGCTCAGCACCAGCTATCAAAGGGATCACATAATTACAATCATTATTTCTTGCATTGAAACAATGTTTCTCGCTGAGTAACTTATACAAAGCATAGAGTGTTTGGATAGTTGTGGGTTTGTAGAGGAGACTCATAACCCACAGTCTTTTACAATTCAATCGAAAGTGGAATGTGGGAGAAAAGATGATTCACGCAGAAACTATATATTGGAGATTTGTGGTGGCTGCGTCGTAGATGTGCTTAAAAATGTTCTACAATTGAATGTGTGTTGCTTCATCTGTGTGAAATGCAACTATGTAGTGCCGATTCCTCCCTGATAGAATACATAGTGATTGGAAGGTATATATATCACTGCTATGTAGTGCTGGGAGACCTCCAAATGATATAATACCATAGTGAATATGGAGGATATAATCACTAACTGCTATGTAGTGCTGCCCCGGCGTCGTCCCCGCATTGATAGAACTTAAATATGTGATTGGAAGTAACTATATCACTGCTATGCGTACTTGGCCGGGTCCCTTGCCCTGTGATACGACGACTCTATAGCTGATTCGGTGAAGGTACTATATCACGCTGCTCATGTAGTTCGCCCTCGCCGATCACCTCTGCCTGAAGCATCACCATAGTGACTCTGGAATTGAATATCCACTACCTGTCAACCCGCACTGTCCACATGTAGTCGGCGTCCACGGTCCTCTCAACGCTTATACACGACATACAAAGTGATTGGAGGTCTCAATATCACTGTTAGTAGTGTCTCCCGCGTTCGGCTCCTGATGTAATACATAGTGCATTGGAAGGTAATACTCCATCACTCGGCTCATGTCAAGCATGGCCGCACGGGGCGTCCTCGCCACTGACTAGAATACCGCGCTAAGTGATTGCGAGAAGGTAACTATATAATGCACCCTGCTAATGTATGCCTGTTGGCCCCGCCCACTACCTCCCGGATTCCTCCATGCATATACTAACATATGTGGATCGGGTAAAGTCTATATATCACTGCTCATGTCAGGTGCCGGGTCGGGGCTCGCTAGTATAGAATACTAGTGATTGCAAGGATATACCTCACTAGCTTATGTAAGTCGGGCCAAGGGCTCCAATCCTGACTTCAGAATCACATAGTGATTCGGAAGGTATATATCTGACTGCTCAATGTATAGTGCCAACGGTCGGCTCCCTGATATAAATAGCAAAGTAGATTGACAAGGTTGCTATTACATCACTGTTCTTTCCATCTTCGGGCGCTATGGTGCTACAACAGTGGCGGCCAGCCCGGGTGCTCTCGCTGATAGAATACATAGTGATTGGTAAGTGTATATATCACTGCTAATGTAGTGCGCAAGGATGTCCCTCCCTGATAGAATACATAGACTAGAGTGGATTGGTAAGGTGTAATTCACTGTGTTATGTATGTGCCTGGTTGTCCTCCCGTGATAGAATACATATGTGGATTGGAAGGTTAATGATATCACCTCTGCTAATGTATGTGCCAAGGTCGACTCCTCTGATATCATACTAAAGTGTGATTGGAAGGTATATGAAAAAAAAATCACCTGGGCTAATGTAGTGGCGGGTTCGCTCCCTGATAGTAATAGGCATAGTGATTGGTAAGGTATATATGCACTGCTATGTAGTGCTCAGGGCCTACCATCCCCGACTACACGAATACACTAGGTGAATTGGTAAAGGGTAATTATTGTCACCTGGCGGCTACATGTAGTCGCCAACGGTCCTCCCTGCACGCTCTCGATCCCGCGCGGGGGCAAACGGAATCATCTGACATTTGCGCCCCGAACATCGGCGATACTGTCGCAACCATCGGCACACTGTCCGTCGAACCACCGCGACACCCCGGTCGATACGACCTGCTCTACAGACTATTCAATCTGGCAGCATGCGACCCATTAAAATCAACCAAATGAAGGGTACCGCCTTTCTGGCAGCAATAGTGTTGGAAGTTACTTTCATTCTAACGGGGGCCTAACACCCCCATGACAATCGACATGAACCACGATCAGAGGGGGACCCGCCAATGACCTACTGAGCATATGACCAGTACATGGGTATTCCCATCGTATCCCACATGACAACATTGACAGAGGGCGATCCACAAACTCCCCCAGAAAATATTTTCCGACTCATACATCCGGCATCCAACGGATTTCTACCTAATGATAGTCAATGGGATTTGAAGCAAAAGAGGGGAGCTTGAGCTAGTCACGAATCAATCAACATGGTTGGTGCTTAAATGCCGATATCGTGTGAATTCAAATTCGCACCAGAACACAACCCGCTGTAAGATCTGCTTTCCACGTTGCCGATACATGGCTTAAAGGTGTAATCTCTTAACTTTTATGAGGGCACTGGTGGAGATGGACATGTGGCTGCGACAACCCTGGTGTGTGACTGTCGTCAGTAACTGGAGGACCTGTGTGTTGCATGGTCAGTGGTGGAGGACACTGGTGATCCCACCCCCACCACCACACCCCCCACAATCCCCACCCCCCGATACGTCAGTTTGGAGGAGCACGCGTGTGGTGACTTGTCAGCCTATGGAGGCCACTCGTGGTGATCGGTCATCCTGTGTGGATGACACAATGCGTGTACTGGCCATTTATGGAGGACTACTGGCTGGTAGATGGTCAGTAATGGAGGACGGCACTGGTGGTGATCTGTGCATGTATGTGGAGCGACACTCGGGGGTGATGGCGTCCGCTGCTGGAGGACACTGGTGGTGATGGTCAGTATGGAGGGGCCAGGTCTGGTGGTGTGAGGTCAGTGTGGAGGACACCCTGGTGTGATGGTGCCAGTGTGGAGGACACTGGCCTGCTGATGGTGGCAGTGCTGCGCAGGCAGCACTGGAATGGTGACTCGGTCACTATGGCAGGACCACTTGGTGTCTGATGGTGCTAGGTGGAGGATCACTGGGATTATGGATATTCCCCCCATAGTATGGATGGACTGCTTTATACCCTACTCAGCTGGAAGACTGTAGAATTAGTGGCAGCAGAACACTAGCGGCCAGCTGAACCTGCTACTGTTCCGGCCTCCCTATAGCAGTCTAATCCTAGGTCAGCTCTCTTCCTACATCTCTCCTCTCTCGAACTTCGCTGTCTTCAGCAGAATGTGTAAGGCGATCGCGCTAGGGCTTGATATGTCATAAGGGGGTGTGAGGGTCTGTGAGGTGGGGGTGGCTCATTGGCTGGATTATGTCTGGGCTGACTGTGGACTCACCAGGTAATAAGCATGGTTAAAGATAGCGGGAGCGAAGGGGGGGGCGGATCGAACTCCGCCATATGTTCGCGAAGCTCCTGGGCGAACGCAGAAGATGCGATGTCGCGGGCGATAGTCTCTCGCGTGATACAGTTCTGGCATCACTACCGTCCATGATAGAGTTGTAAATATCACCGCTGCTATGTACCGTGCCTGGTCCTCCCCGCCTGATCGAATAACAATAGTGATTGCGACATTGGTTAACTGCACGGCGTAGGCACGACCCGCCTCGACTCATTAGAGCTCTTCAGTCCGTATGCTAGCCCCTCAGGGCACGAGGGATGACACGTCCATCACGGCTGCTCGTGCGAGATCTTGCTGTTCTCGGCGGCAGCAGCATCGGCTCTGGGCCTTTTCTCCAGTCCTCCATCGAACGGCTTTTCCCTGGAGATACCAGGAGCCAGGGGGTCTCTGGCGGTAGCTAAACCCTCGGCACATATGACCGGGCGTATCCTAGCAGGTGATGTCCGACTATGCTCGCTCGTTATTCAGACGGGATTCATTTGTCTCCCTGCTCGAACAAATCAGCGTGTGTGGGGCGCATACATTTATACATGGGTTCCTTAGGATACAGTATGACCGTACGTCAAGCTCCAAGGTCCATGGCACACTAGCGCTCGAAGACGGCCCCATCTAGTTCTGGCGCAAATTATGTGCAGTGTCTATTAGCCCTGCTTTACGAAAGGGTCCTCATATTACATATTCATGGTTCAACAAAAGTTGATTGTACAGAAAATGTATAGTAAGATTGTAAGGTGTATGGGGGCCTTAAGTGTTGCCACCAAGCAACAGTAAGAATGGAAGGATTGTATGGTAAAAGTAAAAGAAGTGTCAGGACCATTGGACCTTGCCTATGCAGGCATGTGACAGCTCTTGCCTCTCTTTCCATTAGCACTGTGCAGTCAGCCTGACCAGGTAGTTTACACCATCATTACTAAAGCGTCTGAACGCTAATCCATGCCGGGTTTTCACTCTCTGCAGTCATAGGGGATAGGCACCGTCGAAAAATTTGCAATCTTTTTAGCAGAAATTTTGTATAGTCGAATTTCGGTGGGGCCATTTTGACTTTTCAATGAAAAAGTTGAAAATCAAAACCAAAATTTAGACCGAAAAATATGTTATAGTGTTGTTAGGGGTCGATCCGTCCTGACGGTATTTTCCTGGCCTTAACTTTTATATATATATATATAGATAGTTATACATTTTTCCATTTGTTTTTTTGTCTCCGTATCGGCTAAAGGATGACCAGTTGGCCGTACTCATTGAATTATAGAATTACATTAATAACACAACCTCCTTTCCCCGATAAAAGTCTGAATATCCTGGGTCTCCCATATGAAACATTTCCTTCTCTATTCCCCTAGACCCGAACCTCCATTGCACGGACGTCTGTTTATTTGTGTTGATGTTCCAGGCATAACACTTCATATAGTGCAGCAGTTATTTTTCAATGTCCCTGTGTGTATATGTTCTGCATTGCTCATAATGTTATCACTGTACCGCTCCATGGGATTTTCCACCAGAAGCATCACTGAAACCATCTGTCCAAAAGTGGTTGGCCTGATACAAATGGGGTGTGCAGCTTCATCAAAGGCGCAGCGCAGGGATCGCATCCTTCCTAATGGATGCCCTTTGGACGGGATTTCTATCCCAGCTGCGCTTCAGTTCTTATTTTATTCTTGGCCACGTACCAGGGAATAGCCAAGTTCTGTATTTGTGGATGAGATGTTGCTCTGTGTTTTGCAGGTCTGTAATATGACTTTGTGCGTTCCTGGTTCAAGTTATCCAACTGGCGCTTATTAAAATCAGATAACAAACACAGGTATCCCTGCCCTCTATAGCAGTGATGGTGAGCCTTTTAGAGACAGAGTGCGCAGACTTAACCTCCCTAGCCTTCTGTGCTTTTTGCGCCATTTTCTATGGCACGAAAAGCCACTGCCTAGGCAATCGCAGCGGAGAATACTGTACTGGCCCTCTACACAGCCAGTGTCAATTAGATGCCAGCGGTGTGTGGGGAGAAAAGCAACGCCCCCTCCATTAACATGGAGGTCTATGGCGCCACCTTTGAGCATCACCGATGGCTCTGTGTGCCTGCAGCTATGGAGAAATGCTGCAGGCTCACAGAGACGGCGGTTGGGCCCGATCACGGCATGGGCACAGTTTAATTCACGATCAAACTGCGCCTGTACTGGCTTCTGGCATAACACCTAGGAGGTTAAACCCAAATCCCACTTATTTTCTGCAAA
Source organism: Ptychadena robeensis (assembly GCA_036250615.1). Taxonomy (NCBI): domain Eukaryota; kingdom Metazoa; phylum Chordata; class Amphibia; order Anura; family Ptychadenidae; genus Ptychadena; species Ptychadena robeensis. The sequence continues at coordinate 6,604,888 of CM070036.1, read as the reverse complement.
GTGCCAGCATAGTAATTTACCCTGAAATACAGACACACACTACAGTGGTGTTCAAAATTATTCAACCCCCACTGAAATTGAGTGTTTTGGCCATTTTGA
>CM070036.1:6570566-6582000 GCA_036250615.1 Ptychadena robeensis | reverse complement strand
TTGGGAAACTCGAAATTTAAGTAGAATCGAATTTTATTAATTTCGACCATCTCTAATAAATAGCTATTAAATCATGTTCATTTCTATTACATCTAAGCATTTCAATAAAAGAATACATGGGGATCCTGCCATATAGTGACTTATTCAGACACTTCCTATCATAGTGTCATCAGTCTCAATCTGATGGAGACCACTAGTAGTGATGATCTTGCATAGGCAATATTCGTATTTACAAAATTTTAAAAAGAAATTTGCCTAATATTTGCAATAAATTCGAGAACTTGGTCATTATTACCGTATTTTTCGGACTGTAAGACCATAGGACGCACTCAGTTTTAGCACAGGAAAAAAGAAATTTGAAGTGTTTAAATCAATTGGGGGAAAAATCCCCTGCAGCACCAAATTCCAGTCACAAGATGTCATTAGAGAGCACTTGCCATCATTAGAGAATTTTTTTTAAAAGATTCGACGATTTCGTGTTAATTGCAAATCCCCTGAAAATGGTGTCATCACCAAACTTGCTGGAGATGTAGAGAAGGGTTGGAGGTACAGCGCTGCGTAATATGTTGGCGCTATATAAATAAATGTTAATAATAATACAAGGACACAAGGTGCAAAACCTAGTATAACAAAATTAAGTTCTGTGTATGTTTAAGGAAAGGATAAAATAATTCCCTCAAAATGGAGGTACAATGTGTGCTTAGCAGTAGGTGATAGAGTAAAGTTAGTGATCTCCAACAGGGACAGGAGTTGCCTTGTGTGTGTGTCTCTCCAGTAGTGTGAATACTAATAGGTATATTCTCCTTTGAAACTCTTAAAACTCTCTAATTTAAAGTCTAAATAACCAAATGTGTTTCAGACACCAAAGCATTGTATCTGAGTAAGATAATAACACTTCCTGCATTTACCAATTAGAAAATCCATGACTAGAATAGGCCCCAAGGCCCTTCACCCCTGCCTGTTAATCTTATTACAGCATATCTATACCTTATACTTATTTAACTAATAAAGAAATACACGGCAGACCGGAAGTGGATTTAAATGGCCAAAACGCCTTTTATTATAGCATAACAAACCATATCACATCTGATATTCTCTTAAACTCTGGTTCCGAGCCTTTTAAGGATCCTATCACAATCTATCCAACCCCAATGAGCACAGGTCACCAGTGCCTGCCGCCAAAGTTTGTATAGGCCCTCAGCCGCCGCAGGACAACTAATGGAGCAATGACACGGTCGATTCCATGCCAATAGAGTCATTCATTACGATGATTCACGGCGATTATGCAGGGATCGCAGGTGTGACAATCGGCCAAAGTAGGAGATCCATCGCGCATAACACTTGTCCAACGGATTCCGGGACGGATCCGTGTCGATTGTCCACCTCACAAATGGCAACTCCCCTGATCCGAGACGAATCGCAATGAGAAAGACCAACATGTGGTTCTCCGTCGGATATCTCGATTCTGAGACCCTGATCAACTGACGCGAACAATGGCCAGGGGCTGCATGCGATTCCGGCACGATCGTTTTGGCGTGGCTCGCCCGGGAATCGATCGTGCAGGAATCCGGGTGCGAATCGACACGTGTATGGTTGCCTTAAGGCGCCCTCAAGCCCACTGAGACCGCTTTACCATACTTGGTCATTTCGCTCTGACCCACACCCAAGGGGTATACATCCAGATGATTCCCCACCAACCTTGTCTTTGAACTGTCTACCTTGACAGACCGGAACCCGCGAAGGCGTTATGACATCTGAATGAGAATATGGCAACCAACCACGCAACAATTGCATCCGAAAAGAATTAGCAAACAAATGATATATTTGCCCCATCCCAATATCGCATAAAACACGGGAGTGGAGGAGGGAACTTTCACTCTCGCTGCTTCAACCGACACTGTCCATAACCGTTTTCCAGCACCCCACTTGGAACCCACACGACCACACCCAGCTAACCAATATCCTCCATACGCCTACCCCCCTAAACATTTTACAATTTTGCACCTGACTGACCGCACCCAGCTCCGGTCGCCATTGCATCCCAGTCTGTAGGCTTACACCTTTACCATTCATTCTCATTGCTCCAGGTCTGTTTTGCTCCAGGGTCTATAACAGTGACCAATCACTGCGCTGGAGAGTTAATATACCTATGTAAGTTTACCCACAAACCTCTTTTTTTCTCATCAGCCATTCATGCATGCTCCAATACTGGGTGCATGCGCTGAAGCCAATGCCACCTGCATCTAATCTTCTGATCTTTTCTGAGGCTACAATGTATGATAATATCATGTTTTACAAATCACTTGATCTGTACAGATACACTGTAGCTCTTATAACATTTCCTTTATTCACGAGTCTTTATCACATCATAAAACCAGAACATAAAGAAGAGAGCGCCATTTCTCAGAAAGAGGCTTAATCCCGGCTTTGAAGGTAAATCTTCAATCTGCAATCTGCCAAGTAAGTCGTCCGCATGAAAATTAAGGCAGTTAAGGACTTCTTGAGGGCCATATGAAAAACTTTTATCATTTTGGAAATGTAGAGCATGCGCAAGATCAAGATGGCGACATCGCGTTTTTTTTTTGGCCCTTTGATCCGGCTCGTTCCGAAAGAAGATTACAAACAACCCAAGCCGACACAGAATCAACATACAAAAATATATGTTAAATCTCGGAAAATACAGCATATGTAACCTTTTGTAAAGTAAATCCTCCAACCCACCTGTTCTGTATATTCATTCTGCAGCTGCCCAAATGGTTCTTCTACCAATTATGGGCAAACAAATGCAATACTTCAAGGGGATATACTTTATGCTCATATTTATATATCAATATATAATGAGCTTGACTTACCTCTGAATGGTAATGTGTGGTGTCGTAGAACTCCACAGTCCTTAAAAAATATACTTACCTGCAGTGGTGTAAGAACCACTATAGCACCACAGCAGTGCTATGGGGCCCATATTCACAGGGGGCTCAATAACTCTGAAAGGGCCGGGATGCGGTGAACTGAATTGGGAGGAAGGGGGGGGGGGTGGCATCATTTTGCTATGGGCCCAATAATTTCTAACTATGCCCCTGTTACATGCTGTTCAATGGAATCAATTGAGAGATTACCCTTTTTATATCTGCCAGGCTTCCGGTGGTTAATTCATGGTGCGCAATATTGTGCGAGTGGCCACTGGGGGTGCCAAGAAATGGCTTTTACCCTCTGAAGCATTTGCCACGTTGCCCGTTTTTTTTTAAAACCGTGCCAGGGGGGGGGGGGAGGGGGGGGGGGCGGTGACCATCGCGGCGGAGCACAATGTGCTCCGCCGTGATGCCAGCTCAGGGTTCTAAACATAAGCTAAAGAAAGGCGACGCCCTCCAGTTTGACGGAGTCTATGTCCGCCGCCTACCCCCCGCCCCCTTCGCTCACTCGGTGACGCTGATCGGGGGCGGACCCGAAGACGGCGAGACCTCGGGCGTTCCTCCGGCTTAACTGGGGCTGAGTTTTTCATGATGCATGAAACTCAGCCCGAGTTTAATTCGGGGAGAACTCTCCAGAGGTTAAATGGGAATTGTTAATTAATAATAACAATGACGCAGATAGGGGGTTTTAGGCTTAACTTGCCAAAATTAAAAAATATATACTTTATTTACAAAAATCACAGCAGACATGTATGCAATACAGAACTAACATAAAAAGCAAACAAATCCATGAACACCAGGAATAGGCTGGTCACTACTCTAGTGCCTGTAATGAGTTACCAACAATGCAACCTCCATACTCTCTTCCTTTCAACTGTTTCGACCCCTAAGGCTTTTTCAGGAAAGGTCCTGAAGGAAGTATGGAAATAGGTATTTTATCAAAGACAGAGATGAATAAATAAACAAACATTCCATCATGGCATATTCTGTATATACTTTTTTCATTGTAATAATACATGTATGATTCGACTGTGCCCCAGTTCTTAATGGGCCCTGCAAGGCCTCTTCAGCCAAAATGGCAATTGCCAGAGTGTATTTATTGGAAGATATTTTAAACAATGAACATCTGGTTTCATACAAAAAGACCTACCTTCTCAATTGTCTTGACACCGTACGAGGGTAATCTTTGTTGAAACTTGTTCCTAATGCTTCGACTGATGTAAAAGTAAAATAAAACCAAACAGCCATAGAAAAGGAAGAAAACAGGAATTGTGTAGGCATGGGCGCGGGGATTTTCTGGACCCTCCAAGAGGTCCTGAACAGGACCATGAGGTGGGGTGGGGAAGCGACGCTTCTGCTTACATGAGTCAATAAAACTAAAACACCTGAAAAATTGTGTCAAAAAATGCTACACCTACACAATTCACAGCAAAAATGCTATGGAACATACCCAAAAGCTTAGGTAAAAAAATACAGCAGCTTAAAAAATAACAAATGGAAAGCTCTCCACTTTCACCAGTCACCATCCAGCCCCATGTCATCTTGGTTAGTTACCTATCGGGTGCATACCCCACCTCTCTCCCTTGGGCTACAATTATTTAGGGGAGCCAGCCTAAACGCATCAATTTAACGATCGGTAAGCGAGGTTGTCGGTGAATCGAGTCTGCACATTGTGGGCACTCGATCCCTGGCGGTGATACATTGGATGGGGATCGAGGGTCTCTGTCCAAAAGGGTGATCGAACAGGGGATTTTTTAACAGTTGGATCCATGTTCAAATTCGACAGACGGGAAGAACACTCAAGCTGGCTGGCATTCAATTCTCGAACAATCAATCGTTGCAAAAGTGCACGCGAAGATTGTGAGGAAGCAAGTGCCAAATCAAGTAGTTAAGGGGACTTAGTGCACATTCCATGCAAACAATCAAGGAGAAAATAAGGATAGAGAGGACTCAACATAATTGGAAAACCGGAGGAAGAGAAAATTAGAATGTAAATAATAGAGGTGCTACTTATGGCCATTGGAAAACTGCGCAAAACGGTAATCAAAGCAGAGTATGGCAAGACCGCCATTAGAGATAAGGGGCCCCATACCATACTTAATTGTTGAGCGTGAGGTGGGGGTTTGGGGATAGCAAACACCCCTCCCGTGCTTTTTCATTGGCTGCCAGAGGGGTCCTGGGGTATGCTGACCATGGGCCCCCCGGCGCAGGGAGAGAGGGCTCTATGTCCATTCAAGACAGCGGCCCTGCTCTGGCGTGATTGCCAGCCACCCCTCACACATAGCAGTGTCATCAAGGACGCGCCAGTGGGCCAGAAAGCAATGCCATCCATTAGTATGGAGGTCTGTGGCCTGACCCTGCCACTTCAGCATCACAATGACACGCAAAAGCTTTGCCTAAAACTCGTCGGGACCACCAGTGATGCAAAAAAAAACAATCGCCACAGGGCTCACAGAGCATAGGCGAATTGCCCAATCCCAGCTCAGGCAGAGTTCAGGCTTGCACCAAGAAGGTTAGATCTGCACCATGGAAAGGCTGGGAGAAGGGGGAGACAACAGGGCCTCAAATGAGTAAAATATGAAGAAAAATAAATAATCAAACTTCAACCTTTATTGTGTAAACCGACCTTATTCATTGTAAAACTTTCTACAACTCATGCTTGTCAGTGATTGAAACAGCGCGGCAGTGAAATGAAATTAAAACAGGCTTTAGGCTTATTTATTAATTCTATCGAAACTTAAACTAAATAGGCAGGTTAGGGATAAAAAAAATGCCGGGCTTGGGTTCTATGTACCACGATCGGGGAAAAATTTAATTTCCATCCCCAGAAGGGTTTTCTTAGATTACAGCAGAATACCCTAATATAATTTAGTCATAGATTTTATATAAGAGGACAGATTGTGGTTGAGTATATAACCCACACCACACACGTACACGTACCTATATCTGTGTGTTATTCAACCCTACTTCCCTTAAAGGCTAAGATTTTGCTGGTTTGTATAGACGAGATGTTTACCAGTGTTTCCTGCATTCAAGATGCAGCAGAGGGTGGAAGTATAGGTAAGTGGCCTTGTATGTCACATGATAAGCAGAGATCAAGAGGACTGTTGGAATAGAAGCCGAGTCAAGAAGAAGCCAAGCGAAGGGTTAGTTGAGAGCATGATTGTGGTCCCGTGTAATTTTACATTACCTGTCCCCAAAAAAAAAATTTCACCAAATTAGTAGGGGTTGAGAACAACACAGATATAGGTATGTGTATGTGTAGTGTGTGGAGTGGGGTTATATAACTCACCACAATAGGTCCTGTTTATAATAATAGATTGAATAATTAATTAGGGGATTCGGCTGTGAACAAAGGTAACACCTTATTTCGTTGGACCGCTTAAACCTCCTGAGCGTTCGCCGAGGTCCAGATTTCGTACCAAAAGCGTTACGCGTTTGATCATGAAAAAAAAAGACGTTTGTAGCCAGAACTGACCAAAATCTGTCCAAAAAAGCTAGTAGACATCCGGATATATAAAGTTTCAAAATGCTTAAGTAGTATTTTTAAAAATACATTCAATGACAAAGTTTAATAATAACACAAAAATTGCTCAAACTCGAATTCATTTTTTAATAAAACCAAAGACTGACAGGGGGACTGATATACAGCGCCAGGACAATGTCGAACGCTGGCGCACATTGCGGCGGGATTACCTAAAGCTTGCCCATGGATTAGGGCTCGCTCCTGCTGCATTGGGAGGAGTGCACCCTGTTGAGCCAAAAAAAAAATGCAGAAAAACTGGTCGTACATGGCATCATACATGGGACGAGCAGCTGTTTTTCCGAGTCGTGGTGTCTATGGTGGCAAGTGCAGCGCTGCAATGAAGGACGCACATGGCAGCATCGAGCCAGCTTCATATTACACAGCGGAAGCAACACTCAAATTGGCACATGTCAATCTGACGCTTCATTTGAATGGGGAAGTGTCTCTCTGCGTCTTTCCCGCTGCAGACAAGCTCACCGCAGGGAAAAAAAACGTTGTGGACGCGCGCCCGTAAAAAGTATTTACTTGTATGCCTTTTCCTTTTTTTTCCATAATAAAAAAATTTTTTTTTAAAAACAAAAACAAAATTTTTTTTTTAAAACTTTTTTTTTATTGTGTTGTTTTAAATGGGGGGGGGGGGGGGGGGGTTTTATTTATAACATTTTTGTTTTTTTTTTTTTTCAAATTTTCCTACTTCTCACCTCATCCAATCAAATCCAACATGAAAGGAAACTCATAATAAGCAAATTATGCTTTTTTATTTTTTATGTGTTTTTTTTTCATTTTGAATTGAATTGGAGTGAGAAAGAATCGCTCCAATCAATGTCTGAATGAAAGGAGAACCATACAGAACAAAAAAAAAAGAAATTTTTTTTTCACATTTTGAACTTCCTCCCCCTCCCGATGACGTCATCGTGCTCCCGCCGGCGGGATTACGGACACCGGGATCTGATGTTCAGACATCGGGGGACACGGGGAGAGATCATCTGCCTGCAAGCCATCTCAATGCAGGTAACAGCAGCCCGAGTTAATTCGGGCTAAACCATTTAAGCAACTTTATTTAGCCCAAATTAACTCGGGCTAAACACCCAGAAGGTTAAGCTTTGATTACAGCACACATTCGCTGTAGCATTGTTGGGATAAGCTTCTGCAACGTCACAAGATTTATTTACATCTAGTGTTGCATTTATTGTTCACCAAGATCTTTCATTGGTGATGGTAGAGTGATCTTGCACTGATGATGGTAGAGTCTGACCGCTGCACAAAGCCTTCTCCAGCACATCCCACAGATTCTCAATGGGGTTAAGGTCTGGACTCTGTGGTGGCCAATCCATGTGTGACAATGATGTCTCCCTAAACTACTCTCACAATGTGAGCCCGATGAATCCTGGCATTGTCATCTTGGAATACGCCCGTGCCATCAGGGAAGAGAAAACCAATTGATGGAATAATCTGGTCATTCAGTATAGTCAGGTGGTCAGCTGACCTCATTCTTAGAGCACATAGTGTTGGTGAACCTAGACCTGACCAACTGCAGCAACCCCAGGTTTAAACCAATAGGAGCCTTATACCTATTTACTTAGTTAAATCCAGGTGGCGACTTTTATTTTGACCAGTGTGTATTTTTTTCATTAATAAATTACCATAACGGATTTTCGATAGGTAAGAATTCCACAGGATGATTAAATTTTTATGCCGAAAGACGAAATTCTTCCATTAACATTCAACTTCAGTTAAGTTAAGTTAAAAAAATATTTATTGATGTACTTACCCTTTGGTGGTGGTAGGTAGGCCTAAGAGTGGATAGCACACCCAGTCACTCCATCTCTATCAGGTCTTTCCCCACTGAACAACGCCCCCCCCCCCCCCCCCCCCCCCCCCCCCCCCCCGGGCCATCCCTTCACTTAAACAGACTCCCAAACCTTGCGGCTGGTGGTCGCACCTTGGCTTCCTGCCAGCTCTCCCGGCACGGAGATTAGCCGGGGAGCTATCAGATGTGAGATGCCGGCGATGTTCGGCTCTCCCATCTGTTCTGTGTATTAACCTATGCCAGCAGAGTTTAGAGCCCTGAACTGGCATAGGCAATAAAGAGAGAGAGAGATGAACTGCCATCTCTATCTTTCTCTCCTTTTGTGGGAACTGCAATCACTTTACAGTAGTAACAGCTGATCGGCAAGCAGAGTAGGAGACAGCCCGGCCCCCCCCTCCCCTTCTTGCAGATCAGTGTGAGATGACGAGTTCTGCTGAGAGTGTACTGCTGCTAGTGACACCTGCTGGCTGAATTGAATATTGCATTCACTGAATTCATTGCATTAACCCAATTGAAGTGAAAACTTATTTTTTTCTGGTTTTCCTGCCCTAAAAACTGGGTGCGTCTTATGATCAGGTGCATCTTATAGTCCAAAAAATATGTTGTTATTGTCATTCATCATTACAGGAGTAAAAAAGCTAGAATAAAAGTTGTTCTTCTTTGTTTGTTCTGATGGGGGGGGGGGGGCTTCTTAAAGGAGAGAGGACGGGTGCGCCTGACCCTTTGCCTGAAGTCTAAATATTGAGATTGTTGTGTAATCCCAATTGCTACTTCTACTTCTAATGGACGCCAAATGACAGAGTTTACCCAAACCATTGAAACATACATCTCATCCATTAATGACGGCAATAACACATTTTGCTTTGTGTTTTGTATATCTTTCGCTGTTTAAGAGGTCCGAGCTTTACTTATAACTGCGATTATTACAGACAGAAATGTTAAACAAAGAGACGTTTCTTCGAACCACATCTGCTCCATAGTACAATACCGGTCTTCATCCATCGCCGCGTCCTGATATGAAATCGCGGAGATTTAATGCTCAGGCTAATTCAAAAATACAGCTGATTGGGACTGTGGCTTGTTTCATTCATGTGAATGGTGTCCATTACATTGCGCGGTCCAGTCTTCTGTCCTGAATTATCTATTTTGGAGACATGATGTAAAGACTTATTCAGGAAAAACTGGTAATAGGAATTTCATGTAAAAAATGGACAATATTACATTGACTTCTCTGTGACTGCGCTCCTCGGATCACTTACAGCGGTTAAATGTAATGCTGTTAACTAGCGGGATTGTCTCAGCATCAGCAATGGAAAGATGAATGATGATAGGATGGGAAGTAACCCACATCAGCCAACGAGATGTTGCTGTACATGGGTCTTTTCCTTATTAAAGTGGACTTACCACTAGAAGATCATGTGTGCATGAATGGCAATAGAAGTGCAGATTAAGAATGCATAAAAAAAATACCTGTAATGAGTAAATAAAGGAGGGGCTGCGAGGAACCTCCTTTATTTACTCATTACAGGTATTTTTTTATGCATTCTTAATCTGCACTTCTATTGCCATTCATGCACACATGATCTTCTAGTGGTAGGTCCACTTTAATAAGGAAAAGACCCATGTCAGGATCCAGGATCCACTCTCTCCATGTCAGGATCCAGGACAGAGGGGGCGACCAGGAAGGCAACACACACTGACAGAGTTGTGGGGAACAAAAAACTGATTTAATGGAGACTTAAGCTGGGCATACACACGGCGACCATCGCCGACATCTGCCGCCGATTTCTTCCGGGATTGTAAACGTGATGACGTCATCACGTTTACAATCCCATTGCATTCTGGGGCGCTTCAGTCGGCTGGGCACCCTTTGTGTGCCGGCCATAAGCTACAATGAAGCCTATGACATCGGCTCCCATCGGCTCGCGCCAGCCAGAGATTTTCCGACATGTCGGATCTCTGGCTGGCCGAGAAGTGGGGCGACAGGGATCTGTCGCCCCATGTGGGCACATGCCGATAAGCGGCCGATTTTTAACCTGACCGACGGCGTGAGCGCGCACGCCCGTCGGCCAGGTTAAAAATCGGCCGCTTATCGGCATGTGTATGGCCAGCTTGACAGGCAGGAACAAATTAGGTGCAAAAGTCCAGGGTAAAGCAGTGTCCAGGGTTCAGGTTCAGGGACAAGATGCATGAAGCTAGGGACATGACATGAAATCCAGACATGCAAACAGCAACAATGAACATCAAGCATTGTGTGGATAAAGCACACCTAAATAGCCCAAAAGAAGGAAGTTCCCCTCTGGTGGGACTTTAATTGGAGTGTTTTGATCTCTATTAGAATTCCAGACTTATTTGTAAAAACACTTTCCTTTATTTTGTAAACAATGTCAAAAAAGGAAACATCACATATAATGCAAACAAATCTTAAAAGGCACAAAGATTGTGCAATGTGTAGAGGTCTTCTACCCACTGCTTGTGGCCAATTGGTCATCCAAGCAGAGGGGAGTTGTTAGAACATACAGTGTAATGAATACAGGATTTGGACAATGCCACGGTGTGTATGGAGCTCCGATTTGGGTTTACAGTATGCAGTGCTTGAGCAACATGTTTCGCCAGATATGGCTTCCTCAGGCTGTGCACTTTTACTTGATAACTATATGGAACTATGGAAAAAGTGTTTATTGAGTAAGAGTTTTTTACCACATGAAAGCAATTGAAAAGTTCTAAGAGATAAATATTTTTTGGAAGTTGAGTCATACTTGAGAGATAGATCGTTTTAACGATTATTTTAAGGGCTAGGTAGAGATAGTAAGATATCAGTCACAATAATAATAGGGTATAGTTTACTTACCCTTGGAGATGATTACAGTATGTGTTTGTCCACTCCTGGTGTACTGAACAGGGGAAAGATCGCCAGGTGGGAAAAAAACCCCTAACACTTTCCAACGTTCCAGACGACAAACGAGTTAATTCCCACGTTTGGGGGACCTGGGCATCTGGAAGGTTTATATAGAGTTTATATTGGGGAATATAAAGAAAAATATGTGTGATCTATATCTATACGTTTGTGGGCAACGAGCAATTTCTGCGATGTTATGCCAGAACAAGGTTCTAAAAGCGTTTGTAACATGAAGTAACTTTGGATTCATTTTAATTATTAAATCTCTATAGCATAACAATATGATACTG
>CM070036.1:6490632-6501304 GCA_036250615.1 Ptychadena robeensis | reverse complement strand
TTTGGTAAAATAAAAGGAGATCTAAAGGAAATCTGACAGAGAAATCTAAAGGTCTATGGGGGGACCTAAGATATGGAACACCAGATTCTGGAGGAAGTGTTGAAACCTAAAATTGGAAAAGCCAAGAGTGCACAGTGAGTAGCAGTTTATGGTGTAGCCCCCTGTTACATTTTGACCTAACCATAAAAGTAAGTGTTAATGGTGAAGTCTGCATGTTCGGTCAGTGTCATAAAATACCAGATGTGAAAGGGTTTTTTTTTTTACAAGTCCCCAACTTGCTAAACTACTCGGCAATCCATTTATCTGACTCGGATGTTTAACTGGATTTATTGATAGCCGTTCTTAACTGTAAAATACCTCCACATAGGGAAGTGTAAAACGAAACAAATCATTTCATTACTTACCAGTCCTTAGATGTGGCGGCTGCATTCGTTTCCTTTTTACTTCTCTTCTCTAATTTACTTGTAATTCTGTGATTAGCATATTTCCTGTACTTTGCTGTCCAATATTACAGTCCAATGCAAATCCCATCTTTAACCTCCCTAGCGCACTGCATAGGTACAGATTTCTGTACCAAAAGCGCACCATAGACTTTTAATGGAATTTTTTTTTTGGATAAAAAAAAAAATGTACATTAAAAAAAAAGTTATTTAAAGTATAATTTTAATTTTGTTTGTTGTAAATAATAAAAAAATTATTTAAATGTAAATTTGTGTTGTGTTTTTTACTTTAAAAATTGTACTGGGTACAGTAATCACTGTGCCCAGCACAATTCCCTTTATTTAACTTATTAACTTTTAAATTTCCCGCCGCTTCCTGGGCTTTAGGTGTATTCAGGTAGATTCAAGGCGATCTACACCTAAAGCCCAGGCTTCTTCATGCAATCCCAGCTCATCTTTAAACTTCCCGCCGCCGCCCCGGCGGGATGTGACATCATCACGTCATGCCGCCGGGGGGGCAGAGGGAGTCATTCAAGAGATCGGAGCCGCCGCGGACGCGTGGATCGGTGGGTGAGCGCCGCGGGGCTCCGATCAGTGTTGGACGAGTCCAGCTCGTCCAGTGCACTTTCTGCACGTCAGCACTGGACGAGCTGGACTTGTCTCAACCGTTAGGGAGGTAAATGACTGGATTTGTCATTGGCCAACACTACATTTTCATCAACAAGGAATCCTGTTTTTTTGATATACACGTATAGATTGTGACCCGATTATTTGACCCATTGACCTCATCACGTGCGGTAAATCTGCTGAAACATCGGGTCACAATCGTCCCTGACACCCTTTGTGTGCCAGAACTGGCTTGCAGGTCTCTCTAGCTGCTCGTGCCGTCAGACAGCATGCTGGCTGTGCTGTGTGTCAGCCTAGAATAAACGGAGAGGGAAGGTAGCTGCTAGCACCTCCCCTCCCCCCCTTGCCCCCTCAGAAGCAGGCAGGCTGATTACTCAGCAATGAGGGATCTCAGATCTCTCGGTGCTGAGGAGACATACTTTAGACGGGGACACTGTGTCCCCATCTAAAGTATCAGACCGATCTAACAATTACGGACATGTCTGTAATGGCTTAGATCGATTTGGCTGCCAATTTAGGCTCTTTAAGCTTAAGATCGGCATCCGATTTAAAGGACGCTTCTCCTAAATATTGAGCAAAGGGTCTGAATACTTAGGATCATGTGATATTTCAGTTTTTCTTTTTTAATAAATCTGCAAAAATGTCTATTCTGTGTTTTTCTGTCAGTATGGGGGGGCTGTGTGTACATTCATGAGGGAAAAATGTCTACATTTCTGTGTTTCTCTGTCAGTATGGGGGGCTGTGTGTAGATTCATGAGGGAAAAATGTCTACAATTCTGTGTTTCTCTGTCAGTATGGGGTGCTGTGTGTATATCCATGAGGAGAAAATGTCTACAATTCTGTGTTTCTGTCAGTATGGGGTGCTGTGTGTACATCCATGAGGAGAAAATGTCTACAATTCTGTGTTTCTCTGTCAGTATGGGGGGCTGTGTGTACATTCATGAGGGAGAAAATGTCTACAATTCTGTGTTTTTCTGTCAGTATGGGGAGCTGTGTGTACATTCATGAGGAGAAAATGTCTACAATACTGTGTTTTTCTGTCAGTATGGGGGGCTGTGTGTGAATGGGGTGAGGTGGATGCACCGAAAGGTGGAGATCCTGTTGGACCTAGACAATGCAGGGAGGCTGTTGGACGGCATCCCCTCATAATCGGTAGACATTCCTGGGACACTTAGGAGCCGATTTTTGGACTCTGACTTTTGGAGGTGGGGTGTAACCAAGCCCCCCTGTCTGGTCCACGACCCTACAAGTATGACCGCACGGACTGACCTCCTGTGTCGAACCCGCTGGTCTGCCTTCAAAAGACGTTTGACACTCGCAGATTCTTTCCACCCATCCTTGACCGCCCCACACGCTGACCTCAGACACCTTTGTTGATATAATACCGCTTCCGCTATGATATATGACTATCACTTTGTGTTGATGAAGCCCCCTTGAGGGGTGAAACGCGTAGACTGACTACAATCGATCCCTGAACTATGAAGCACTCTTGACCATGCATGAATATGTATTTGTATTTTGATTTTACCGCTATTTGGATCCCATTAAAATAGACAATTTTTAATGCTCTCACAATGTTGTGTGACCTTTGTGCCATTAAAGTCCCTGGGGAGTAGCCACCCCAAGTTCCTGGTTGTGTCCATACCAACCATGGTTCAATTGATTTTTTCTCGGGGCTGTGTGTACATTCATGAGGAGAAAAAGAAGATTTTAGCAACTGGCTGCAATATAACAAAGAGTGAAATATTTAAGGGGGTCTGAATACTTTCCACACTCACTGTATATAAATATATCAAATATGACGTGTCAAATACTCACTCATATGTGTGGCAAAACATCCAGATTTTCTTTTTTCTGTTTGGTGGAATAAACAGCGTTTCTATGAATAATGTGCAATAAAGATAACCGCACCGATCTATGTCCTCATACCTCAGACAGCTCACTTCATATCCTGATGGATAAATAGACTCCAGCGGACATTCTCAGATTTTCATTAAATCCTCATTACACCAGACGAGTGTAATTGTTAGGACTCTTGACACTTTTATGTGAGGGCATCAAAGAGAAGATCTTTCATAGAAAAGGAATTAGTGGTTCCAGGGTCATATACAACAATGACATGTTCAGTGTACAAACTCATCTTCAACACTTCTATAAATCTTCCATTAATTTGATCCTGTTTACAGACCACCCGGAGAAGTTATAAACTGTCCTTCTCATCGGCGGGGGCAGAAAGTGACGCTACAAACATGACAATTTTGGATTTAAGAGAGATGGAGGAGAAAAAGAACTGCTAAGCTGCCCCATCGCTCAACCTGTACTCAGAGTTAGAGATGGTCGTATTTTTTTTTTATTCAACCTCTTCACCAATTTCAAATTAATTGCAAAGCCCCTGAACAAGGTATCATCACCAAACTGGCTGGAGGTGTAGAGAAGGGTTGGGGGTATACTACAATAAAAAGTATTGCTCTAACACAAATACCGTATTTTTCAGACCATAAGATGCACTTTTCCACCCCCAAAATTGGGGGCAAAAAGTGCCTGCGTCTTATGGTCCGAATGCAGGACTCCCGTGGCCACTCGGCCATCGGTGGTTGCACCTTGGCTTCCCGCCAGCTCTCCCGGCATGGAGATTAGCCAGGGGAGCTGGAGGAGCTGTCAGATGTGAGATGCCGGCCGTGTCCGGCTCTCCCATCTGAACTGTGTAATTGCCTATGCCAGCAGGCTACTGCCATAGGCAATGAAGAGAGAGCTATAGATGAACTTGCATCTATATCTCTCTCTCCTGTCAGTGGGAACAGCAATCACTCTGCAGCTCCCACCGACACAGAAACAGCTGATCGGCAGAGGAGAGACTGAGAGGAGAGGGAGAAGCTGTTGGCCCCCCTTCCTCCTGCAGATCAGTGTGAAGTATGACGCTGTGCTGAGAGTGTACTGCTGCTAGTGACACCTACTGGCTGAATTGAATATTGCATTCACTGAATTCATTGCATTAACCCAATTGATGTGAAAACGTATTAAATCTTTTTTTTTTCTTTTTTTCCTGGCCTAAAAACAGCGTGCATCTTATAGTCTGAAAAATATGGTAGTTTTTGTATAAATTTAGTTCAAAGTGAAGTCAAAATTTTGAAAATCCAAATTTCGACTTTCAATTTTAACTTAATTTATGCAAAAACTACATGTGCTAGAGCAAAAAAAAAAAAAACAATTCCCAATCTTCTCACAACCCTCCTCTACATCTCCAGCAATTTTGGTGGTGATATCATGTTCAGAGGCTTTGCAATCAACTCACAGTATCAGCTAGTCAAAAAATCCCACCATCTTTACTCCGAATCAGTAATAACCTGCCTTTCCTGACCTACATCTTAAAGTGCTAGCTTCGTGGCTACCTCCGTCATCAGCATTAGAGATGGTCGAATTTTTCGACTTGCAAACTTTGTGAGCTTATTGCAAAGCCCCTGAAAATGGTATCATCACCAAACTTGCTGGAGGTGTAGAGAAGGGTTGGAGGAACATTCGAAAAAAATAAGTTTTGCTCTAGCACATGTAGTTTTTGCATAAATTAAGTTCAAAGTTAAAGTCGAAATTCCGATTTTCGCATTTTTTACTTGACTTTGAACTTAATTTGTGAAATAACTATTTGTGTTAGAGACTTACCTTCTTTTTTGCAGTATACCCCCAACCCTTCTCTACATCTCCAGCAAGTTTGGTGATGATACTATGCTCAGGGGCTTTGCAATTAAGTCGAAACCGGCGAAATGGTCGAATTTTTTTTTCAAAATCATCTCTAATCAGCATAACATCAAGGCAGAGAGGAATTTGCCTTTTCTACTACAAGAAAAAGAGACATCTGCCATTTTTAAATGTCCCATATGAGGTTTAGAAGATAGAAAAAATTTGATTCATATATTGTGGAGGCGAAAAATTGGAGTATTAAGACACTGAGGCGTGCTGTTCTGTATATATATTGAATTATATTGATGAATGTTGCTTTTTTCCCCCTCTTTTTGTGTGTGTTTTTTTTTTATATCATTTTTATTCGTTTTCAACAATTTTCAACAAACAAAACTCAAACAGTACATGAGGTAACATAGGTGTCACAGGTACAGGGCACAAAACAGTAGATATACATAACGGACAGAGGATAACATCATATGAAATCACGAACGATCCAGCGGCAGAATGTTGAGGACAAGAAGAGACGGAAGCAAAAACATGGCAATGCATTGGGTACAGGAAAGTCAAACCCATGGGCTAATAGAAAATGTAGGGAGCTAGCGGACCGATAACATTGCTAAAGGAGAAGCAGCAGAGATTACATTACGGCCGGTGACACGAAAGCCGTGGCATCAGTCATTGTTCAACTGCAGGATCCCCAACACCTTATTAAGATCCCTCACAGGCAGGACCCGATGTAAATATGGTTCCTAGCGTGCATAGAAACGCAGTGCCTATGCCCCCTTGTTTCTGTCTAATCCTCTCAATTCTGTATAGAGGAGGGAAGAAAGTTGCGCCTTTACAGAGGAAAGCTGGGGCGGATGTGTCTGAATCCACTCCTTTAAGGCCCCCATACACGGGTCAGATTCCCATGTGATTCCGGTACGATCAATGCACGCGAAACGATCGTGCCGGAATCACGTGCAGCCCACCCTGTCCGATCGATCACGTCCGATTGATCAGGGGCCCAGAATCGGATCGGACAGAGAACCAACATGTTGGTCTTTCTGATCCGATTCTGCACACATCAGGGGGAGTTGCCATTTGTGGAGTAAGCGATCGGACACGGAATCATCCAGGAATCCGTGGGACAAGGTGGTATGCAGCGATCGGATACTCTTAATTGGCCGATTGATCGGAGCTCCGATTCCCGCTGAGATCGCCGGAATCGATCGGATAGGTGATCGATCGGCCATGGAATCGGAATGTCTATGGCTAGCTTTAGAATCACGCTACATGCAATCAGTAGGCATATATGCAGCCACGTGCGGTGCTTAGCCGCACCTTTTTGTGTTTTTGTGTTATTGTATTATAAAGGATGTACGTTGTTCTGTATAGAATAAAAAGAAACAATGAAAACAAAAAAAGAAGATAGAAAAAAAAACTTAAGCAGGGAACACACGGCTCGATATTGGAGCTGTTTGAGGTTCCCTGCAGCAGCGTGATGACGCCATTGCGCTGCTGCCCGATATCGGTGGAGCAATGGATTTCGATTTCAAGAAGGCTTGACTGTGCTATGACTATTTTCATGGCTCCACCCACTCTATTTTTGGATCTGTGATAGAATGAGTGATGTGAAATTCTGTTTCAAGAAGTCTTGACTTAGCTTTGTACTGATTGGATAGAGGGGTTTTCAAATCCTATAGTCTCTTCTCAAAAAAAAAATTCTGTGTTCATATCCCAAGCCCCACTCCATAGAGCCATGGTTTCTTTGTGCTGCACCGATGATGGTCAACAAGTGTCTCTTCACACCTTAACCTTCATGGTTGCTCTTCTATGTTCGGCTCCCAAGCCCCACTCTGTAAAGCCATGGTGTCCATGCACTGCACTGATGATGGTCAACAAGTGTCTCTTCACACCCTAACTTTCCTGGTTGCTCTTCTATGTTAGGCTTCCAAGCCCCACTCCATAGAGCCATGGTGTCCATGCACTGCAATGATGATGGTCAACAAGTGTCTCTTCACACCTTAACCTTTATGGTTGTTCTTCCCTGTTTATCTCCCAAACGCCACTCCACGGTTTACAATCACTGCACTGTTGATGGCCAACAAGTGTCTCTTCACACCTTAACCTTCATGGTTGTCCTTCCCTGTTCATCTCCCAACCCCCACTCCACAGTTACCAATCACTGCACTGTTTGTGGCCAACAACTGTCTCTTCTTACCATAACCTTTATGGTTGTTCTTCTGACCTCTAAAACCCCCCATAGACGGGCCGATTCCAGGCCATAGTTGCGGCCGACCATAGGGGAGCCCACCTTGAGGATCCATCCTGCTGGTTGTTTTTCTGCCCGATCCTCCGATCCTGTGTTGCTCCTCCCCCTCCGAGTTAATTGGCTACAATCTGACAGGAATCGCATGTGTTAGTGGAACACACAGAATTCCTGTCAGTTCTCTAGCCGACTCCTCACAGCGTGGTGACGTCACCATGCTGTGAGGAGTCTGCTAAAAGCCGGCCATAGATAGAGACGTCTATGGTGGGCTTAAGGCTCTATTTCCACGACGTCCGATACCATGTGATCCCTTAAAGTATCCATTGTTAGTCAATGGATGCATTTATGGTGCTTAAAAAAATGCCCACAGTGAAAATAAAGCCATAAGTATAAAATAAAAACATCAACCTTTGTGGAGTTCATTTTTTGACAACTGTTGAATAAGTGGTCAACATTATTTTTTTTTGCAAATTGTTGCATTTCTGCTTCACAAACCGAGGTTTGGTCACCATTGGAGCCTGTAATGTTCTTCACATTCCACTGGAAAATCCATATTGCTACTGAAAAGTGTTGAATTCTTTTCACCACTGTCAAATAAGCTTAAATGTGTCAAATATTTTAGCTCCTTAACTCTTTGATAAATGTGGGGAATATATAAAATAGCCAAAAGAGTCATTTGACAGATAAAACCCCTGATAAATGGGCCCTTTTTGTAAGGTCAGGTTATAGAAATAGGGTTTTAATGTGATGACCTTCATAATAAAAAATGCATTAAAAGGATACGCAGCTTCCCAAATAAACGTATCTCTGATCATTTTATTTATAAACCTTGACTGGCTTAGTAGCTAAATCCCCTATTCCCATTTTCTTAAAGATTCTAAATCTGAATTTGTGATAACACTGGTCTTCGTGTTCACTGGTTTGAATCCAGTTCTTTCCTTAAGCCCCTATAACCCTTATATTCTGAGTATGAGAAGTACAGTATGGTAAAAGTTTGTCACCATGTATCAAATGAAGCATAGTGGAAATTCCTATTAAAGCTACTGGTAATATTGGATTACTTTCCCCATTATTTAGGTTTGACTCCAGCATGACTTATGGAGCAGACACCCTATTTGTGTCCCTGTACCATAAAAGAACTGCTATTATTCTTAGGCTTGCCAATGAGTAGAGATGGTCGAATTTTTCGACTTGCTAACTTCGTGAGCTGATTGCAAAGCCCCTAAACATGGTATCATCACCAAACTTGCTGGAGATGTAGAGAAGGGCTGTGGGAACATTTGAAAAAAAGAAGTGTTGCTTTAGCACATGTACTTTTTGCATAAATTAAGTTCAAAGTTAAAGTCGAAATTCCGATTTTCGAAATTTTTACTTGACTTTGAACTTAATTTGTGCAAAAACTATTTGTGTTAGAGACATACTTTCTTTTTTGGAGTATACCCCCAACCCTTCTCTACATCTCCAGCAAGGTTGGTGTTGATACCATGTTCAGGGGCTTTGCAATTAACTCGAAATCGGCGAAATGGTCGAATTTTTGAAAACAAATTCGACCATCTCTACCAATGAGACAGTTAAATGCCTTTTCGATGTACATATAGTGAAAATGCTAGAATGTGCTGGAAGGTTGTGAAAGTACCTTAAACTGTGAAGTTCTACCCAGAGACAGGGGGAGGTACAGACTGTCCCAGACAGTACACAAATCAGTGGCGTAGCGTGGGCTTTCGTCGCCTGGGGCCGACCGGAAATTTGCCGCCCCTCTATTTAGTAACTTCACACATTATCGGTTGCCAGAAGCCTAAGTAACATAAAAAGGAATGCGATTGCATAGCGACTAATAAACTCCCTGCATCTGTGCGTGTATTAAAGCTTTCACTCGTTTCTGTCAGTTTTTCCAGTGCAGTTATAGTTTCTTTGTAATGGTGTCTAATATAATTTACAGCATCGCCTCTAGCGCTCCAACGTGTGTCCTGTATCCTCTTCACGTAGACGTAGACACGCTGCTACTCTTTTTTTTCTACGTCTACGGTAGACGTAGAAAAAAAAGAGTAGCAACGTTCTAGTGTACCAAAGAAAGTCACCAAATTTACCTCAACTAGATTTATACCTATATTTTTTTTAATTTAAATATCATGGTGATTGCCGCCGCCCCTTTTGATACGCCGCCCGGGGCCATGGCCCCCTCGGCACCCCCCCCTTCGCTACGCCACTGACACAAATTGTAAATTTAAATAAAGCTTGATAGGAAGGGCCCCAGGTCCTTGATCTATCTGCTTGCGAAGATCGCCAGGGCTCTGGAGTGTCTCTTTAAGGCATCCCTATGGGAACAGGCCTCATCCTACAGGCCTTAGGGACTACAGGAGCCATCAGTGGACATGTGAGTGTATTCCCCGGAAGGGCTAGGGGTTGAGAGAGGAGGACTTCCTCTTTAGCATAGCCTGGGCACTAGAGACTGTCTCCTCTTCCTGCTTAACCATCTGCACCCCTCCTCTGGGTTAGAGCCTCAGCCTTACCAAATGCAACATAGATCCTATGAATTGTACCCCATCCCTGGTCTCACAGGCGATGGTGACTCTACTGTATATATTCCTGCTAGAAAAATGTAACCCCTTCAATATATCAGCCTGTGTGGACAATCTATTCATTCCATGGTTATCGGTGTTAAGCATGGTCTGTGGAGAGCCCTGCATAGAGGAGTGTAAAGCCTGTGCAAAGTTTGGAGTGAAGCATGCACCTGTCAGCAAACTTGTTTGGTGACTCCCAGGTGACCCCGGTCAACACAATACTTCTCAATCTCAATCTTCCACCTTTTGATTCAAATAACAGACCTGTATAGTGAAGAGAGATGTAACTGGGGAGGGCTCTGTTGAACACAATAATGTACATAGAAAACAGTGTGTGAGGTCGGGTGGTTGAGGAGGTAATGACTATTTGACTTTAGTTGACCTCTGCTCTCAGGTTGAAAAGTATGTCTTATAGAAAACCCAAATATGGGGAGATAATACACATTTTATTACTTAATTTAAACCTTCATATTTACTAAGAGAGCTTTTGGCTAGCTCTTGAGGGTTAAAGTCCAGCTAAGCTTTCATTTTAAGAGAATTAATATATTCCAGGTGCATCAAAACCAAGAGATGGAAAGCCAACAACTGGATGGATAGCCAAGACAAACTCTTTGTGTGGAAACAGTGGATTCTCTGAAGAGGTCTGCCAGTAAAAGTGAAGAGGTAAAGCTCTGGAACTGACTGGGAGTCACTGCTTTGCTTATTGAAGAGTTATCTCTATGACTTCCTATTATGACTTACAGTTGTTATCACCCTTAAAAATCGTATTCCAATGTGAGATGAAACCCAGATATCCAGGAAGCCTACTTTCTTTCAGTTATCGCCAGGAAAATTTGTATTTCTGTGTATGGTGAAATCCAGATATCTAGGAAGCCTACTTTCGTTTCATATTTAAGAGTCCTCCCAGGTGTCACTGCAAGCTTAGAAGGCCCCAATAAAACCATACAATGGCCCAATAACACCATACAAGGACACAATAACACTATACAGGACCCAATAACACTATACAAGGACCCAATAACACTATACAAGTGCCCAATAACACTATATAAGGGCCCAATAACACTATACAAGGGCCCAATAACAGTATACAAGAGCCCAAGAACATCATACAG
>CM070036.1:6473491-6490532 GCA_036250615.1 Ptychadena robeensis | reverse complement strand
AACACCATACAGGGCCCAATAACACCATGCAAGGGTCCAAAACACCATACCGGGTCCAAAAACACTATACAAGGGCCTAGTAATGTGAGTAGGTACCCCAGGTAGTGGAGGGCCTGTTGTGCGGGAGGGTTCTACCAGGGGAGCTTCATGGCAGAGTTGATAAAAGGAGAAGGAACAGGAAGTGAGCAGCCTTTTTCCAAAGACAAGTGTAAGGGAGACTTGTTCTCTGAGGAGGGGTGTGAGGTGCCCCTGCCTTGCGAGGAAGATGACCGGAGCGTGCAGGTTGCTCACAGGCAAAACTACCTGCGTCCTCTCAGCTATCCCTTGTTCTAGGTCAGCTCCTGTGTAATTGTACCCCAGCTGCTGTCCGCCGATATGGCCGTCTGGATCGGGCCCTGGCTTCCCGTGACCTTCCTGGCAGTGAGTGGAGGACGACCAGGCCACTCAAGTGGCCGCAGGGTTAAGGGAGCATTGCCTTTCAATGACTATAGTCACTACCTACAAGTACTAGCTATTGCCAATCAAGTTACCCCAGTAACCCAGTTGTATTCTGATTTAACCCTTAGTAACGCTAATTCTTTAAATGCAACCGGTGTGTGTTTCCTCTGTTCACTACTCTTGGGTCTGCTTTCCTACAGTAACACCATGCAAGAGTCCAATAACACCATATAGCACCCAATAACATCATGCAAGGGACCAATAACACCATATAGCTGCATATGCTGTACAGTAAAATATGCTGCTACAGTAAAAGTCTAAAATGGCACCCAGTTTGTTCCAGGCCCATGTTGTGGTATGGATTAATCAATTCCTTATCCTGGTGCTGGTGGGGGTGCTGCTGGGGAGTAGAGAAAATTCAAACCATAGCTTTTTTGCCTATTGACCCATTTTTTGTATTTTGTTTATAAAAAGGCTGCTGTGCGCTTTTTAAAATCCATGTCATTAGATTTTATTTTTTTTATTTATTTTACATAACACTCCTAAAATTTTACGAATCCACTGGTCATGTCATATGATCAATGCTGCAAGGTTTCTGCAATCATACTGCTGAGCTTCATATCTTAAATGTGTTAGGGCTTGTTTCCAGTAGAGCCATCAACCATGGATGGGCGCGTTTATAATCGCTTGGCCATGTCCGATCGCTCCTATTGGAAATCATTTGCAAATTTACACTGAAGCAATCGCTCGCCCCCGCTCGACCACTTCTATTTGCGTCCCGTAGTGAAAAACTGTGTCCGATCGCATCCACTGACATGAATAGTGATGGCCAGGTCTGTCCGCAAACGGGCGCATCAGACTTTGTAAGAAGTCCGCCTGTTCGCAGACAGATTCAAATACCGGAGAATTTGAAACGGAAAAAATGGAAGTGACGTCACATCCGGTACCTGGAACTCATAGTTCCTGGTTACGGGAGCCGGATGTGATGTCACTTCCTGTTTTCAAGCCGATTTTTTTACTAGGAGACTTCTAGTGAAAAGATTCTTCCTCCGGCAGGATGTCGCTGCTTCTGATCCTGCTGGAAGAAGAATAGAGATCTCCTTCTCGCCGGCGAACGGGCAGGTTGAACACCCGTACTGCTCACCGGCTAGAAGGAGGGCGAATATCCATGAACATCCATGTTCGCTGCCGTGCGGGCAGTTCGGCCTTCACTAGACATGAATGTACGTGGTCAAACATCGCGTCCCCAGTGAATAGGGACGTGAATGACCGCGATCAGGGAAACGTGTCTGATCACGTGCAAAATCGCGTTCAAACACGGGGGAGCGACCGGCTGCGGATGCAGCGAAGCGATTAAAAACGCGCCCATTTGTGGCCGATCGCTCTTAGCTCAGGAACTAACTTGAGGAACTAGAAGTTGCAGCATTGCTTCTTTGCTAGGCTTGCGCTTCGGTCGGTAGGTTGCTCGGATCAGCAATTTAAAAATAAATAAAAAAAGTTCACCTGAACTGCTGACGTCTGCTAACGTGATAATTATATTTTGGAATGTGAGCGTTCTCGCTGGCAGAGGCCCCGGCAACAATTTATAGTTTTCTAAATGAGGTTTAGCGTGGGCCTTGATTTCTTGTTCAATCCAAATAACATGTGTAACTACAAACGTAACTCAATCCGCGTTCCTCGTAGCGCGCTGGATATTTTACTTGTTACAGTCGAACCCTGTGGGAGATAGCCGAGCTAAAGGTAAGTGCGACCGAGCTTGCTAAGTACTTAGATTACTGCAGATACGACGCCATAAATCAGATCGAATAAAACAAAATAATCAAATGTTGTCGGAAAACGCAATTACCCCGTTAGAGGAGAATTCAAATCATTTTGTACTCGGGCATCGAATGACTTGGAGGTTTCATGGCCGAAATCACATGTGAAAATTTTTGCGGATAAAGCAAAACTCCAGGAAAATGACTGAATGCAAAGCTGGAATGCGAATGTGTTTACCGTACCGATCCTCGTGGGGTTTGTAATATGTAATATTCATAATATGCATTTTTTAATCCAATTTCCAGCAATGTTCTCTTCCTCTGTCTTTTCTCAGTCTCCACTCTACTTATTGGTAGAGATGATCGAATTTTTTGACTTGCTGACTTTGTGAGCTGATTGCAAAGCCCCTGAAAATGGTATCATCACCAAAATTGCTGGAGATGTAGAGAAGGGTTGGAGGAACACTTAAAAAAAAAGTTTTGCCCTAGCACATGTTGTTTTTTCATAAATTAAAGCGGACCTACCACCTGGGAGGTCACTCAGCATTATCAGCTGCAGCTAAGCCGATAATGCTGAGATCCTTGATTGTAGAAAACGAATCTTCTCCTAACAGCTGGAGGGGAGCTTGTTAGGAGTGCTCCCCCTCCCGCCTAGGCAGTGGAAGTGGTGTCTGGGAGATCTCCACCAGGCAGGAAATCATCAGCAGACGATTCCCCCTCTTCACAAACCCCCCTCCCCTACGAGTTCTGGCATCTCTGATAGAGAAAGACAGGAGGAGCAGGTGGAGTGGAGAGGGGAGGGAGGAGAGGGGGGGTCAGTGTGGGCAGAAGTGTGCAGGAAATGCCAGGAGCCAAGATGCCAGCATGAGAAGTGCAAGCAAGTGATGTTAGTATAGTGTGGGGTTTTTTTGTGTAGCAGTTTCTCAGCATCTGAACTGCTGATAGGTGAGTATTGTGTCTGTTTAATGTATGTCTGTTTTTTTTATTTTGAGTGTAAAACCGCTTTAAGTTTAAAGTTAAAGTCGAAATTCCAATTTTCGAAATTTTCACTCGACTTTGAACTTTATTTGTGAAAAAACTATTTGTGTTAGAGACATACTTTCTTTTTTGTAGTAAACCCCTAACCATTATCTACATCTCCAGCAAGTGATGATATTATGATACTATGTTCAGGGGCTTTGCAATTATCTCGAAACCGTCGAAATGGTCGCATTTTTGAAAAAAAATTCGACCATCTCTACTTATTGGACAATGATCCTCTGTCCTATCAAAAAACAGTCATGTGACCTGCATCTGGATCATCCTAAATCCCCAGAATTCCTGCACAAAGTTGCCAATAAGTAAAACAGTGTAGTGTAGTGGGACACACTCAAAATGTATATCTGTTGTTCCGGCCATGACACGGTTAAATGTCTATGAAGTCTATGTCTATGTAGTGAAGTGGAAATTCACTTAATGTGTATATAGATTGCTCTGGCCATGACATGGTTAATGTCTGTAAAATTGTTGTTTAATTATGGTAATGTCTCAAGCACCTGCTGCTGAGTCGCCAGAAGTTCAGCCAAAGACTTCCCAGCTCTAAATGTATCTATTGTATTTCTGCCCAGCTACTGATACTAGCCACTCCTTGGCCTTAGGCTATATAATGGTGTTCTACAGAACATTCTGCGCCATTCTGTTGTTCCTGCTTCCTGTGTGGAATGTTGTAAGTCTCCGGAGCTGAGTTGGGTCCTACATCAGGATCAAGCCTCCCGCCCCCAGGACAGACCACATCTGGGTGAGAGCTGCGGCTACCTCTGTCCACTCCCAGCAGGCTGGTTAGGCATTTGTTCGGAACTATAGTTCCTTAAGCTGTATACCCCATCCCTACCTTGGGTGATATGCCTGTAAATAATCTACCCTGCTAGTAAACCTTGTAAATATCTCCTATGTGGAAGAGTAGACAATCCTTTTTTTTAACACACCGCCCGGCATAACAATGTTAATGCGCAAAGCACCTGCTCATCAATGGGCGAGCCAGTTCTAAATGTAGCTAACTAATCTGCCCAGTTACTGATATTGGGCACTCCTTTGCCATACTCTATAAAATAGTGTGTTACTAAATATTCTGGGCCATTCTGTTATTTCCTGCATCCTGTGTGGATTGCTGTGCATCACCGGAGCAGAGTTGAGGCCTACGGACTGGATCAAGCCTCCCCTCCTGGACTGACCACATCTTGGGTGAGAGCTGCGGCTACCTCTGTCCACTCACAGCAGCTGGTTAGGCACATGTTTGCAACTGTAGTCAATGAAGCTGTATGCCCCCTTCCTACAATTTGGGTGATGGAAAATGCCTGTATATAACCTGCCCTGCTAGTAAATATTGTAAATATCCCCTATCTGGATGAGTAGACAATCGTTTATTGGGAGTGGAGAAGGAACAAGTGTTGTGTGAAGCCATATAGACAGGGGTACACCGAGCATCCAAAGAACACCAGTACTGTACACCTGTACTGTTCGCTCCGAACTGTCCGCACAGTTGAGCCATCACTACAGACCAGTAGACAGCATGCCCATGTAAAGGTAAACTGAGGGACTTGGGGCTGTACCATTTAATTCACAAGGGAGTGGGGGCAAGTTAATGACAGCTGCAACCGTCACACACTAAGGGTTAGTTTCCACATACGTCAGGACTCTCTCGGGACCCGTATACGCTTAGTGGGGGTCCCAACATAGCACATTGACATTGCCTGCTCGGCAGATGATCTGTTTACACATCCACCGGTGCAGAGGCTTAACGTACTGGAGTAAATTGGGCCTTACATCGGCGGAGCAGCTCGGCACCATGAAGACAGATCCTCCACCGAGCAGGTAAGTCTTTCTGCTACATCGGGACCCAAAGTATGTGGAAACAAGTCCTAATACAGCGGGTCCCGACGTATGTGAAAAAAGTCCTAATACACTTAAAGCCCTTGTATAAAAAAGAATTCTCTGGTTGGAAATTTTTACGTAACACCTCCGGTGGTAGGGATGGTCCCTGGCCTCCTCTGTCACCCAGTGCTGCCTGGCTCCCCGCACAAGGCCAGTGACACCACTGATTGGAAGAACTGCATTTTAAATAATGGAAAGAGAAGGCCGAGGACCATCAGGATGGAGAAGTAATGGCTATAAGCTGCTGAATGTCATGTTGCCAAAAATGAGGTGACATATCTGTCTAGGTTTAGAATCTATTGTACATTGTGGGAAGTTTGTAATTAGTGTTAATTAGAGATGCTCGAAATAGTTTTTGAATAAATTAAGTTCAAAATTAAAGTTGAATTTCCGAATTTTCGACATTTTGACTTGATTTTGAACTTAATTTGTGCAAAAACTGTTTGTGTTAGAGACATACTTTTTTCTGTCAAATGTTCCCACAACCGTTCTCTACATCGCCTGCAAGTTTGGTGATGATACCATGTTCAGGGGCTTTGCAATTAACTCGAAATCGTCGAATATCTGAAAAATAATTTGATCATCTCTAGTGTTAATCACAAATATTTAAATCGCCAAATTTCATTGCGACTATCAGCACTTCAAGAATTCGTAAAGATCTCGAATATATTGATATACATTATCTGCAGTGTAATCACCACATGAGACAACACACATTGAAGTAATTACCTCTATGTGTTGTCTTATGTGGTGATTACACTTCAGCTGCTATTTCATATTCTGGAACTAGAGGTCGCTGTGACAACACACATTGCGTTGATTATATCCACATGTACTAGTGCCCATTTTTGCAATAATAATGGAGAATACAAATTGTCAGACTGCAAATATTAGGTAAGACATTTTGCGAATATGAATATTGCCTGTGCTGCTCATCACTATATGTAATGGGCAGTCAAATCAATGTATCATTTCAGTAGAGGAGAGAACTTTGTACTATGCAAACCCAAAGGCAAGCCTGGAGTTCAGCCTTTCAAAAGTTCTCCTTTGTGGAACATTCCCCCCCCCCCCCCCGCCCCTCACTTCCTTTAATCACAATGCATCTGTTTTCGGTATTACATGTAAAGCCTGCGTTTTATTGAGAAAAGTGAACATCTTTGGCCATGTGAAGCGGTGGGAGGTAAGTTTAGTTCTCACTTTCTCTCAGATCCATAGGATTTTCATGTTCGGTTTTAGTGCTCTCCGTTCAGGGCCGAGCCGCTGACTTCCAACTCTGCATATAAAATAAAAAAAGTACACAAATACTGGTTGTCTCCTCATCCCCCTTGCAAAGCTCTCGCATGCCAAAAACGACATGAAATCCAGATGTCAGCGGAATCGCAGCGAATGTAAAGGCAGGCGCACCATGCCAGTCTCCATTTTAATCCGTTGAGTGTTAGCAAAGGCTGCAAAATGGTGGGATTATTGGAATATTAAGGGGAAGCTGGGAAACGAGAACCGGTTATGTAATGCGAAGCACCAGAGCTGTCTGTACTTCCATTGTAGATCCGGGGACTGTAGAGAAAAGAAAAAAGATGGAAATGTTACCTTAAAGTGGAACTCTACCCTTTCCTACCTAATCTTGCCCCTACCCAAGCTCAGTCCATTAATAGTAGTTGTGGACAGGTGAAGAAGGTGACTATTCTTCTGCTGGCCAGATCAGGAGCAGAAAGATCCAGCCAGTGGAAGAATTCTTTCACCAGAGACCGGATAGTGAAAGAAAACGTCTTTAACCGGAAAAGACGTCACGTCTGGATATGCAAAACTGTGCGTTCCAGGTATCGAAACTGTGCGTTCCAGGTATCGAAACTGTGCGTTTCAGGTATCGAAACTGTGCGTTCCAGGTATCGAAACTGTGCGTTCCAGGTATGGAAACTGTGCGTTCCAGGTATTGAAACTGTGCGTTCCAGGTATGGAAACTGTGCGTTCCAGGTATCGAAACTGTGCGTTCCAGGTATTGAAACTGTACATTCCAGGTATTGAAACTGAGCGTTTCAGGTACTGGAAGTGTTGTCCATTTTTTTTCTGTTGAAATTCCCCACGAACAGCGAACGTCTGACTTTTTTAACAGTCTGATCCGCCTGTTCACGGACGGACCTGGCAGAAGTTCGGCCATCAATAATTAATAGGGATTATCAGCATTTTGCGAGTTATTCTCCAAATATTCTAAGTAAATTTGAGATCTCCTGTCATTATTAAGTGAATATTTTGAAAGCAATGTGTGTTGTCACACTGACATCTAGTGGCAGAATGTGAAAAAACAGCTGCAGTGTAATCACCACATAAGACAAAACTCATGGAAATACTCATTTGCGAAAATTGCCTTCTAGTGAAAAGCCAGCTCTGAAAAACGTAAGTGACATCAGTGACGTAAGTGACATCAGTGACATCAGTAACGTAAGTGACATCAGTGACGTAAGTTTCCCTGATTCAAATTCCCCGCCAAAAGGCCACGAACAGGCGGACGGCAGACTATTTTAATAGTCCGATCCGTCAGTTCGCAGATGGACCTTGGGAAAATTCGGTCATCACTAATCCTCGGCTTCCCTTTAGATGTGCATGCTATATGCAGATTTGGGTCTGGCTTAGGGCAGAGGTGCTTCTCACCTCCATGTTATAAAAACCCCTGGCTCCGGTCACCCAGACACTTTTCATGACTTTTCTCTCCCTTGGTCATGTCTTCTGTGTCCGATCTCCCCTGGATCCCTGGCTACACATATGCGTGCATCCTCAGCATCCCTTTAGCAGTGAATTCTGTTGTTCGTGAGGAAGAAATAATGTATGCAGTATGTTCAGGACTGAGCAAAGTAAGTTTAACACCTCAGACCAATAGTATGTGATTGCCCTCAGCTCCTACCGTATAAATATTTAAAAAACATTGCCACACATATTACCCCATATTTGCAGCTACAGGGTGACACCACAGGTTTTTTCGGTACTGGGTGACACCAAACCACTGAAGTTAACTGTAATTAATGTTGGGGTAAATCTTTGCAAAAATCACTTGTACATGTGAATCTTGTAAATGCAATGCATGGTACTTTACCTATAGTCTCAAATATTCGACATGACTAAATATATAGCACTATATTTCAGATAAAATATTTCAATAAAAATTTGCAACTCGAATATTCGCGCTCAACACTAATCATAAGCCGGAAGCCCAATTATAGGCAGGAAAGACATAATCCCGCTCTGTATGCAAAACTACGGTGATACATTTTCCCCAATGGAAAACATAATCTGGCGCCATCAAGTGGCCACTTGTGATACTTCTTCTCATTAACCTTTAGAAGACTGGAGCTAAAAATATAAATGAAGGATTGCAGAGTGCTTCTTCACCATCATGCCGGTTCAGAGATAAGTAAAATTTAAGTTGTATATATTTTTTTATTTTAGCAAACATAAGCCTTAACGTATTGTAAGAGATATGTGGATAGTACAGTGCTGCGCATATCCTATATACAGTGGAGGAAATAATTATTTGACCCCTCACTGATTTTGTAAGTTTGTCAAGAAATGAAAGTTCGAGAACAGTATCATTTCAATGGGTAGGTTGTAGTGTAACAGTGGCAGATAGCACATCAAAAAGGAAAATCGAAAAAAATTACTTTAATAAAGATGGCAACTGATTGATTTCATTGAGTGAAATAAGGTATTTGAAGAAGAACCCTTAAAAAAAAAGACTGAATCCTTGGTGGGGGGGGAAACACCGTGGTGGCAGAGCACGAGAGGTCAAATGTGTCTTGTAATTGATGACCAAGTTTGCGCAATTTAGGGAGAATGTTGGTCCAGTCCTCTTTGAGATCATCTCTAAATCCTTAAGGTTCGAGGGCTGTCGCTGTGCAACTCGGCTTGAGCCCCTCCATAGGTTTTTCTATGGATTAAGGTCCGGAGACTGATAGGCGCACTCCATGATTAATGGTGCTTCTTCTTGAGCCTCTTGTTGCCTTTGCGTATGTTTTGGGGTCAATGTCGTGGCTGGGGGGAGACCCCATCCGACCCATTTTAGTTTCCTGGCAGAGGGAAGAGAGGTTGTGCGCTCAGGAATTTCACGACACGAATGGCTCCGTCATTTTCCCATAAGCGATAGTTGTCCTGTGCCTTATCAGAAAAACACCCCCAAGCAAAATTTGTTACACCCCCATGCTGACGGTGGGGGGACGGGTGTGTTGGGGGTATAGGGCGCATTTTCTTCTCCAAACAAGCGAGGTGAGTTATGCCAGAAGAGCTGCTCTTTGGTCCATCGAGACAAGCCCCTTCGCCCGTCACTGTTGAATCATGCAGGGGTTCGATTGGCAAACTGTCAAAAGGGCCTGGCACTGTGCCTCCTGAGCAGGGGGACTTGCGAAGCCTGGAGGATTTTAAATCCATATGCGGTGTGGCTGTGTGTTTCAATGGGTTTTTTCTTGGGGACTGTGGGTCCTGCTAATTTGTGAGGGTCTGAACTAATCCTCCCGTGGGTGTCTAGGATGTTTTTAACGTTCTCAGACATTGAAACGAAAAGGTGAGATTTGCGTGGAGCAGAGGAGGGTACGATTGATGGAGCCATTTGTGCTCTTCATTGTCGAAACAATCGCACAACAGTGGGTCACCTTCTTCCCCGCTTCTGTAATGGTTTTGTAAGCCATTCACAGCCTTGTGCAGGTTAAATTTGTCATACTGACTCCTTGGAGTCTTGGTCTTTCCCTGTTGGAGGAGTTTGGAGTACTTGATTGATTGATTCCTGTGGACCAGTGTCTTTTAGACAGGTGACTAGTTAAGCCAGTGTTCTTAATGAGGGCGACTAATTGAGTAGAAGTGTCTAACCACTCCTGTTGGAGCCTGAACTCTTCATGGTTGGATAGGGGTCAAATCTTGTTATTTCACGCAATGACATGCAAATCAGTGGCTATTCTTTATTTAAGTTATTTTTTTTTTTTTTCGCTTTTCCTTTTGATGTGTACTCTGCCACTGTTACCATATACTTACCATTGAAATGATACTGGTTTATCTGAGACTTTTTCATTTTCTTTGTCCTGTACAAACTTACAAAATCAGTGAGGGGTCAAATAATTATTTCCTCCACTGTAAATAAAAGTTAATAAAGTTAATAATAATAGTCTTTGCTTAAAGTGCTAAGTACAAGATCTATCCCTGTGAGATATTGAATTGGACGAGCTCACCACTCTTGTCAGTGTTGACTGCTGATCTACTAGGGAACAGGGCAAGCAAGTTAAAGTGGTTTTAAATATGAAACAAAAACACACATACATTAACCAGACACAATACTCACCTGTCAGCAGTTCAGACGCTGGAAAACTGTTCCACAAAAAATAACATACTTACCTTCCTCACGTTCATTTCCAATGCCAGCATCTTAGATCCTGGAGAAGTGAAGCTCCTTCCACCCCCATCACTGCCCGCCCCTCTCCTCCCCCTCCACTCAACCACCTCCCCCTCCCCTCCTACAGAGACTAGTCTGTCTCCTCACTATCTTCTCTGTTGGGGAACTACGTGGGGGGATTTGGCTGCCGTGATGAGATGTGTCTCTGGACTAGTGTTGAGCTCGAATATTAGATTTTCGAATATTTAGCTCGAATATCGTCGCTTCGCCATTTTGCGAATATTTGCGAATATATCATCAGATACCAGACGCGATCGCGATTTTTCGCGATCCCAATTATTGCAATGGATTGCGATTCTATAATCGCAATGCGATTTTTTAAAACGGAAATGACGGATATGCTCCCAGTCGAAGATCCGAGCTCCATTGACTTGCATGCATTGCATGCATTAGAACGCAATCTATGTCCACAAGTGCGGATATTCGAGATTACGAATATGAAATTGAATATTATGGCGGATATTCACGAAATTACGCAAATTCGAATATTGCCTAGTTGCTCATCACTACTCTGGATGGGAGAGGCACTCTCATCCCTACTGATAAACCCAAGTCTCACGAGACCAGGCAGGCAAGAGTTCCTACTACAGCTGCAAGGGGAACATAGAACAGATGTGCCAAATACCACTGCGGCTGTATGACATCTTGCCAAGACACAGTGGGAGGGGCACACTTGTAAAAAGCACCCCTCCTGCTGTCAGAAAAAAATGTTTTTATCTTCAATTATGGATCTTGCGCTGCAGCAGATACTGCTGAATGACCTATGAGGTGCTAGGTCCCCTTTAAGTTACTGGTGGTCATTTTATTATACTTTCATGTAACAATATTTTTAATGTAACAAAACGTAATAACGTAACCCAGCAAAAACATAATGATAATATACAGCTGAGATACTACAAGTAGGGGTAGGTAGATCTATAGAATAATGGCTGAAGCCTTTAGATTACAGCAGGGCATTGCCTCCTCCAGCAATTTGGACATATGGCATGAAACATATGTGATCTGAAGTGTGTACTTTGCACTGTGAGATGAAGACCCTCGCCGGGCCTCTTTCTTTGAGTTACCCTTTCATTGTTGAGTGGGGGGGGGGGGTGATGGAGGGGATGTGGCAGGATAAGAAGAATTATTCTGTTATAAAGATGTGCTGACAGCTTTGAATGAATAGCCTTCTTCCTTTAGGTCTCGCTACATTTGGTCCAAATACACACAAAGATTAGTCAGAGCTGCAAGGGATCCCAGAACAGCAGCCGCTTCCAAAAAAACCCTGAGCTCCTGGAAGTGATTAAATGAGCTGCAATAAAGGAAGCCTTTCAGCTGCTACCTCTCCATACAGGTCCTAAGATGACGGTTGTATGTAAAGAGAACCTGTCTACTATGTAGAACAGCAGATTGATAGGCCAAACGTGTCATGGCGGTTATAGATGAAGTCTTGTGGGACTCCAGGAGTGACATTTCCCGTACACTTCCCGCACACCTCGAAGACTCTCCCATCGATCAATAACACATGTATTTCTGGGTATTTTCACCCCTCCGGGCGAATCCTCTAAAATCATAAATTTCTCCTTTTATTTCCCCTGAAAATGCATAGCTCTGAGAATACAGAAACTTTAAGACCTAGGAAAAATTATTGAAGTGGAGGTAAACCGCAAAGCTGATTCTCAACATCTATAAAAATATATATATCCAGGGGTGCACAAGGGTGGTACTCTGGTACTCATAGGGGCCAAAACCTAGCTCCGCGTACCGGCATTATTGTTACACAGTTTATATGCGTACTAACAACTAGGAGGTGCTCCGTGTCTGGGCGGCCGCAGCTAAATGTTACATGTATACAATTTATGTCACCTGGATAACTGCAGGAAACATGAATAACTATGAAAGGTTGCAGTTAGGGGGGTGACATTGGGAATGTAAATTAATAATTTCAAAAAATTATTATTGGATCCGTTAAGGCAGAGCATTCTTAATGCCTAGTGAAGCCTAAGGGTGTTGGAGATCTGGGGGATGAAAGTCAGAGTAGGCATATGTAAGGGTAAAATCTGACAAGAGAAAAGCACTGTCAGCTGGATTATGACTATGAAAGGTTGACATTTTGACTGCTGCACGCTACATGCTACATATGGGGTGAGTACCAAGCACCATCTCCGGGTACTCATCTGAGGAGCTCACTAAAAAGTTATGTGCACCCCTGTATATATATATATATATATATATATATATATATATAAAATTAGTCTGACTTGTCTAGTATGTTAGTGGCATAGTGCTCCACAATCCTAAAAAAATTAACTTACCTGCTGTTCCCTGGAATCATATGAAAGATTCTATCTTTATCATCCAGGCTTCCAGAGGTGAATTGCTGGTGCAATGTCGCGAGTGGCCACTGGGGGTGTTTATAATGGTTTTCTATGGTAAAATGTGTCTCATTCGTTTTAATGCAGAAATTGGAGATTTACCCGGAAAATCGCTGCGCTGCGGCACAAGCCAGGGGCGAGGCATATTTTCAAATCACTCTTTATAGGTATTTTTTTTTATGCATCCCTCCCTATTATTCTTAGATGTAAGAGGAAAGCGTCCACTTATTTCAAAAGGGAAAGATGCATATGTGAGATAGAGATGGTCGAATTTTTTGACTTGCTAACTTTGTGAGCTAATTGCAAAGCCCCTGAACATGGTATTATCACCAAACTTGCTGGGGGTGTAGAGAAGGGTTGTGGGAACATTTGAAAAAAATAAGTTTTGCTCTAGCACTTGTACTTTTTGCATAAATTAAGTTCAAATTTAAAGTCGAAATTCCGATTTTCGAAATTTTTACTTGACTTTGAACTTAATTTGTGCAAAAACTATTTGTGTTAGAGACATACTTTCTTTTTTGTAGTGTACCCCCAACCCTTCTCTACTTCTCCAGCAAGTTTGGTGATGATACCATGTTCAGGGGCTTTGCAATTAACTCGAAATCGGCGAAATGGTCGAATTTTTGAAAAAAAATTCGACCATCTCTAATGTGGGATAGGCTGAAGTATAGCAACAATCCGGTGCAGAGTGCTGAATAGAGCTCCGTCTTAGCCCTCAATAGCCCCAATGCAACAAATTAAAATCCCGAAAGGAGCCGCAATCACGGATACACTGTTGTTGAATCACAGTCCATTGTTATTGTTAAAACCATGAAAGAAAGTATGTAGCATCAAAAACAGGATCCCATTACCCACAGAAGCCAGTCAGACCCCCTCTGACATGTTTCACTCTTGATCGGGTCCTGTTTTTGATGCTACATACTTTCTTTCATGGTTTTAGCAATAACAATGGACTGTGATTCAGCAACAGTGTACTTGTGATTGTGGCTCCTTCCGGGATTTTCATTTGTTTCCTGCCTGGTGGCATTTCTAGTGCCATTCATGTATTGTGAGTGGGTCTACTTCTAGTGCCATTTTTGGTGGTGGGTCCGCTTTAACTGAACGGCATTAAGTTGGCTGTAGCACTTTGTATTTTTTTATATACTTTCTTTTTTTTACTATAATTATTTTCTTAAATTTTTTTATGGCTGGGACCTTTCACATTTTTGTTGTGCAATAATCTATGTTTTGCCAAACTCACAGCATCACATTTGCAGTGGTATGAGCTGAGCTGTTTGAAAACTTGTTATTGTCTTCTGGTGAAGCCAGTCTGTTGTGTTGGACGTCTGCACTTTTTCATTTCGTTTTATACAGTTTTTGCAAACAAGATTACCGCACTACCGCAAGCTGGTGGCAATAGGATTGTCCAGGGGAATTGTTAGAGAGGTGCGACCTGCACTGGGTAAAGCCACAGGGTGAAAGACCTGCCACTCATTTTCCCACCTAATCAACTACTGTAAGCCTGCCCTGGTGAGAAGTTCCAATCCGCGCATCCTCTGCTTCCCTTTAGCTGTGCATTTTGTTTGTAAGTCAAAATCTGGCTCAGGTAAGAAGGGCTTTTAACCTCCATGAGATATCAGTGACAGCCCCGCTCCAGACACTTTCCATGATATATTTATGTGAATAATCATGTAGTTTCCCTTTTATCCTTCCTGCAGCGCCTCCCCTGGATCACTGGCTACACATATGGTTGCACTTGGCCACAATATTTACATATTTCCTATTATGTTGCCTGCTAAAATAAAGGTTCAAACTCCTTTCTGATATTTTATATTAAAAAAATGCTCACCTAGCAATGTGCTGCATGGCATTTGGGTTATAAAAAAAACTGATCTAATACACCTTATTTCCCTCTCTGGCAAACCCTCTATTGTTGAGACAATCTGTCAAAAATATATATTTTTTAAATCCTTACCTGTAGTGGCCATTACACTACATTGGCTGATTTTGCGGCCAATAGCTAGCAGAAACTCGCACAAAATCGGCCACAAAGTTCGCAGCGTGTATGGGGATCTTAAGTCACAACCCAAGGCACATTGGACATTGCTTACCTGGTCCTGCGTCTTCAGCCTGGATCCATGTCAGTGACAATGTCAGGGATGTGGGGGTTGCCTTTCACAGGCATAGAGATCCCAAGTCTGGAACAATTGATAATACCGGAGTGGGGGGTTCGGGAGGGGGTGGGGGTTAGATTAGATTGGATATTTAAACAGATTACATAGTAGCCTGCTTAATTTTCTCATAAACCTTTAAGCAATAATAACAAAAATTGAAGCACCAGGAAGGTTAAGTCCTCTCTAGCGGTATTGGTATTTAAGATTTCCTTTTCCCAAATGGTAGAGAAATATACCATGTATGTAATCTGTTCATATTTCCCGCTCACTCTGCAACACCCCCCCCCCCCCACCCCCCACCGTGCATTCCTGGTGTCCAGAGATTTGTCCTACCCTGCCAACTGTTCATATTCAAGTCAGACAAGTTCTCCTACTTCGTTGAGATCTCCTACCTTGACAGCTGCAGAAAGCTGTACTTTTGCAGAGTTACAGGGTTCAGTTTATGGGCTTTGGCTCTCAGGTTAGGGGTTTTTGGGGAGGTTAGTGGGCTCTGAGGGTTAAGGTTAGGGTTTGGGAACTGGGGAAGTTATTTTTATTTAAACCCCTTATCTTAAACCTTGAAGCTCACCCCCAAAGTCGGAGTAGGTGAAAAGATGCTGAGAGGACACTTCCATTCTGATGATTTGAAGCTGTGGATGGACGCGTCTTCATAGCAGCACTGCGCAGTCACCGTGCACCACCAGAGACACCTCCATGAGCGGCAAAGGCATTATACGAATTTCATGAATTATTCTACTGATATTCGGTATTCACGAATATTCTCAATTCAAGTATACGGTTGCAATTATAATCACATCATGATTACCTTCAAAATGAATGGTGACATGTTGAATTTATTTTCGCATTGCGAATATAAAATCGCAATGCATGACCATATGCTTTCCAGTGCAAAATATCACAAATATTCAAAAATTGCGAATCTCTACCAACATATTTGCAAAATTTGCGAATTCTCGAATAGCCGATATAGTTGCATTTTGAATATTCAAGCTCAACACTACTCCCCATGTTGTTCCCCTCTGTGTGCCGCGGGCAAACTGCCTGCAAGCAGTGGAGAATCTGCCCGGAAAATGTGGCAGCATGCACGTTTATTCATCAGTGGACACATGGCCTAAACTTAACCCCCGAAACTTCTAACCTCTATAAGCTTAACCCTGTAACCCCGCAACAGTACAACAATCTGCAGCTGTCAAGGTAGGAGATCTCGATGGGGTAGGCAAACTCGTCCATCCAGTGCAGTTGGCAGGGTAGGACATGTCGACAGCTTGTCTGTACACTGGCATCATCACTGACACTTAGGATATGAGGACCTGGGACGCCTATGCCTGTGTTACAATGCAGCGATATTGCAAGAGCATCGCCCACCTCCCTTGCATCATCACTGACATCATGGAGGTAGAACCAATGCTGCAAGACGGCACAGGCTCCCCTGGAACAGGTGAGCTACCCTGAATGTCAGTGTAGCACTGACACCCGTAGGTGCTGCTGTGTGAAATGGGACCTAGGTAGTAGTAATTGGCTCGGAGACAGAAGTATGCTTTAGAACTGAAGAAACTTTATTCGCCGACTGCACAGTACAAATAAATTGGCAACGTTGGAGGAGAGAGGGTTAGGGTAGGCAGGATGCAGACACAAGACAGGGTCTGACTTTTCTTCTGTGACACCAACCTCAGCGCACTGAGATTCACCTGTCACCTTTTCCTCATAACACTCGAGCAGGTCTCACTATCCTGTGACACCAATTCAGCCTCGCTGACACTTTCTTCTCATGGAATCTCTGATGGCCCAGCCCTTTCAACAGTAGCAGCTCTGACCAATTAAGCACCTTGCAGATTCCTCTGTGTATTCTCTCACAATGCTTCTTCTTCTATTAGCACTTGAATAAACGAACAGACCTCTCTGTATCCTCTCAGAATACTTCTTCTAGGAGCAGGCCTCACTGTACTCTCTCAGAATACTTCTTCTGTGAACTCTAGTATGAACGGGCATCAATGTATTCTCTCA
>CM070036.1:6456951-6468491 GCA_036250615.1 Ptychadena robeensis | reverse complement strand
ACATAGTGATTGGAAGGATTAGAAAGCTCCTCATATGACATGGTTTTGGTAGAACAAAATATAAATGTACAGAAATTGTGAATGATTGTAAGGTGTATGGGGGCCCTAATTTATCTTTGTTGACCAGGGTGAGAAGAAGAAAAGGAACACGCTGCTTCTTATTCATCTCCTTCCCCCTTTACACACACCTCCACAAGCCCTCCACTCACGCTGCTCCAATCAGGAAGGGAGGGAGGGCTGCCGTATCAGGGAAGGTGGCGAATATGCATGTGGGGGAGAGCGCCAGGGGCCTCCCAGGGACCAGTTGGGACCCTATGTGCATGCATATTCTGCAAAGCGGGAGAAACACCCTGTCGTTAAATATTTGTTATTTATCTCTCTGATATCAATAGTTACTTGAATTACCACCCTCACCACCATAACCAACCAGTTCAATCGATAAACAGCAGGAGTAGGCAATTTCCGAACGATCCACATGTTCTGCCATTTACTACAAGAAAGTGCTTTAATAAAGGACAAATACTAGGTCCTAGTGCTATTCCAATTCATGGTATATTAAGGTTCATGCATATTTATAATTATTATTCATGTTAAAAATAGGATCAACTCCTGTCTACCATAACTTAGGTGGTAAGCTGGTGGTGAAGCTTCTAGTAGTTAACAGTTGGGAATCTAATCGGGAAAGGCTTTTAACATCAGAGGCATAGACTGCGCGAGTATGTATGGCCAAATTATGTAAATTACTTTTCTTTAACATGCTGATATCTTGATTCAAAAAGAAAATGTTGCTATAACTTGCACCAGGGGATAACAGAAATCACCTCCGAGCTCCAGGGAGGCTAAAGGCCCCCATGGAGAGTCTACAGCTTGGTCCTATTTGTGGCCATGTTGTGATCACCCCTCTGCAACTTCATTGGCACAGGAGGTGCGCTGAGTGCCCAGACTATCAATAACCACATACAATCCATCTCTACACTACTACGTTTCTGACACACCAGATATAAACACACACCACATAGGTGCTATCCCCCCCCCCCACTCCCCACTCCCCACACCATCCCTATTTAGGGTGTTCTTCATTACAGGCCGCATAAATAAGTAACCATCCACGTAAATATACGTATATACACAACGTATATAAATTTAACAAACGTTAACTCTGGAACACAGGTGTTCCTTCTGCATCCCAACTTCATAAGTATCTCTGATAGGGGTAACGGTAATTGAACATGGGACCAAAATATCTAGAAAATAGAAAGTATTGCTCCATCACATGTAGTTTTTGCATCAATGAAGTTCACAGGTTAGTAGCAAGGTGGCGTTGCTCTCCCTTAACTTCTCACCCTACTTGTGGGCATCAGCTTTGATACTTTCAGTGAACGTGGCCACCCCTGGGAAAAGTTCGTTCGGCCCACAGGTTGAGAACCCTTGTTCTATAGAAAGAGGCAGGAAGTGAGGTCAGAGCATGGGTGGATCTTCAAGTAACTTCAAAGAACTGAAAACTAGAAATTAGATTTTTTAGCTCTTTAGCTTCTCTCCATGCTTGGTAGAGGGATCAAGGGAAGACCTACCACAGAGAGACAAGAGTAGAGCAGCATATAATGCTAGAAACAAATTATCTACCATGGAGCAGCAAAAAACTAGTCAATCTTGGACTAGGGTGGCAACAATGCTAATTTGACTACTGGTCAAAACAGCTTTGTGACCCCGTCAATAGATATAGGTGTGTTAAAAAATTATATCCATACCTAATGAATTAATCCAACAATAAAATTTAAAATGGGGGGGGGGGGGAAGTGCATGCGCCTTATGGTCTGAATGCGTGCCTTGACTTCCCACCAGCGCTCACAAGCTGTCAGATGAGAGATGCAGCGACAGCCACATCTCTCATCTGTACTGTACTGTTTCTACCAGCAGAGCAGTATATCAGAGCAACACATATGCAAGTTGCCAGCCAGCAGCTTCTATGTATGTCTGCCTGTAACTGCGATCACTGTGCAGCTCACCTGACATGAAGGGAGACGAACAGTGCAGAATCCCCAGCTCCCCCTCCCCTCTGCCTGAAGTGTGCTCTCTAGCGACATCATTTTCGTGGCTAAAATTGGGTACTGCAGGAATTAACTAAACTAAATTTTTAAGCTTTAACCTTCCTAGCGCACTGCCCGTACCGCACGGTTTACAACGGCGCGGTAGGGGCAATCGAGGCAGTGTACACAGTACACTGCCTGTCGTTTCCGGCCTCGTGCCGCTGCTCTTCACACAGCTGGTGTCATTATTGACACCAGCTGCATGAGAGGGAAAGCCGGCGCTCCTCCATTAACATGGAGGTTAAGACAATCACTGCAGCTTTCCGGGGAGGCATCGGGTCTCCCTGATGCCGGCTTCCCCTGCGGTTGAGAGGACCCTGTTCGGCGAACGAACAGGGTTCGTCTCAACCGCTAGGGAGGTTAAAGCTGGGTGATATGTTGCTCCACATCTCAACCTAACAACACCATCTTTGCTTCGGGGCAACTGAATAGACATAGTTTTTCTTCCCAGAACCATTTCCACAAATATACACATATTACATATAGACATACAGATAAAAATATTTTCGGTCCAAAACCCCTAATATTACAGTATTCCCCCTTTGTGAGTAAATCAATCTTTAATGAAGTGGACTCACAGGTGGCAGGATCTAAAGGTCACAAATCCATGTTACAGGCAGGGTACAGAAAGCTAAAAACCGCAATGTTTATGCATCATATACGTAATTTCGCCCATAGATCCACTTAAAGTGTATATTATCATAATACATTGACTGTAGCTAAGTTCTACCATAACAAAAATAAATCCGAAATGCATGTTTGGAGTAAGCAAGGCCATATCACTAGACTGATCTCATCATGGAACAGTTAAAGAGATCCACGTGTCACTTCAGTAAATATTCGAATCCTCTTGTATTCAGTGATTTAGTTACGTTATGCTTAATGCCAAGCTTTCCCCGGCCGAGCGTTCGGAGTGCGCATTTCCTCTATAAAATAATACGAACCATATCTACAAGCCTGGGATCTATAGAATTTATTTTTCATTGTAATGTGTTTAACCACAAGCGTTTAGCTTTTCAATCCAGCGCTTTGTGAAGCATTACTAATTCCTTTACCACTCTTCAGTTTCCCTTATGGTTTCGGTATACTTTATCCAATTCTAAAGGCTTTGTTCTGTATAAAAAAATTATATAAATATGAAAGTTTATTTTCTCCCTGAGGAGCGCTGGCATTACGCTGACACAACATTTTCACTGCTTGAATGGACTACAAATAAATCTGGTAATGTGGAAGTATGATTGGGCACTTTGGGATGAAACACGCTCGCAGGAGTTACCGTATTTTTCGGACTATAAGACACACCTGACCATAAGACGCAGACTATAAGACACACCTGACCATAAGACACAGTTTTTAGAGCAGGAAATTAGAAAAAAAATATTTCATTTGTTTAAATGAATGTGAAAAAATCGCCTGCAGTGCCCCTTTTCAGCCACTAAAAGGGTGTCACTAGAGAGCAGACTTCAGCGTCTTTTCTTCCTCACACAGAGCACTGTTTTTTGTTCCTCACACAGAGCACAGAGAGGGAAGGGAGGGGTAGCCCCCCACCCACGGGGGAATCTGCACTCTGGTCCCTTCTCTGCTACGGCTGTGTGAGGAAGCTGCCTGCCAGTGCAGCTTTCCTCCCATACACACTCTGCATTGGCTAGATTTGCGGGGCTCTGCAAATATAGCCAATACAGTTCAGCTCCCCACAGCTTTCCCAGCAAATGGAGATCAGACAGCTGACACAGGCTCCTGTGTGGCGATGGAGATCACACAGCTGATCTTCTCTCCCTCTGCACACAGCTGATCTATCTGCCGGGAGAGCTATCGAGGAGCCAAGTTGTCGCACATTCGCACCATAAGACGCAGGCATGTTTCCCCCCCAATTTTGGGAGTGAAAAAGTGTGTCTCATGGTCCAAAAAATACAGTACTTGCTTGGATGTACTTTAGACAACAAAGTTTCATGAAGGTCTTGGTGGGCAGGAGCCAGGTTGGTTAAATAAACTAATAGTGACTGATATTTCACCCAGATAGATAAGTCTCCATAGTTTGTGTCCTCCGGAAAGGTGCTTATCCCGCATTGGTGACCCAAGGGATTCCAGGCAGTGTCAGAGGAACTTGAGCAGCAGGAATCTGGGCCAAAGCACATCTTGCTCTGGGGGATCCATCACTTGTGCTCAAACTACTTTTGGCCAAACAACATCCCAGAGACCATACGGATTTGTTCAACACAGTGCAGACTAGAGATGGTGGAATTTTTTGACTAGCTGACTTTGCAAAGCCTCAGAAAATGATATCATCACTAAATTGCTGGAGATGTAAAGAAGGGTTGTGGGAACATTTAAAAAAAATGTTTTTGCTCATGCAACACATGCCGTTTTTGCATAAATTCATTTTGACTTAACTTTGAACTTAATGTATGCAAGA
Organism: Ptychadena robeensis; assembly: GCA_036250615.1. Classification (NCBI taxonomy): domain Eukaryota; kingdom Metazoa; phylum Chordata; class Amphibia; order Anura; family Ptychadenidae; genus Ptychadena; species Ptychadena robeensis. Next base: position 6,463,991 of record CM070036.1, on the reverse strand, counting down.
ACTATTTGTGTTAGAGCAATACTTTTTTTGTAGTATACCCCCAACCCTTCTCTACATCTCCAGCAAGTTTGGTGATGATACCATTCTCAGGGGCTTTGCAATTAACTTGAAATCATCGAAATGGTCCAATGTTTGAAAAAAAATTTGATCATCTCTAGTGCAGACATGTCTCCATTCTGGCTAAACTACTGCATCCCCAGATACAATATGGATATGTTGGTCTACATCCATGTGGACATGTTCAGTTTGAGTTTTCTGTGGCCCAATTGGCTGCAGGGGATTAACCAGATCATTTTTCAAGATTCCTATAGCACCAGGACGAACAAATGTTGTGCTTGGGTTTCTGTGTTTGTTTCACCTCTCTGTCTTTGTCTTGTTGCCAATTTCTGCCTGATTTCTGACATTGACACTTTGCCAACTGATGTACTGCACAGGTATATCTTAAGTCTCTTTTCACCAGTAGAATTGCATTTAGCACACTAAACTTGTAGGAAAGCGCCTTCGTGCACCAGGTGGGGGGGGGGGGCACCTGTTTGGCATGCTCTAGACGCTTTCCTTATGATGTCACCCTCAGGGTCACTGCAGACTCTCTGCTGGGCCTTCCCTCTCTACACTTCCTTTCCATCCAAAGGGAGCAGCTAAGCCTGAAGCAGCTCTGCAACACAGTTTCTAACCTTTCTCAGTAATCGTGCAGGTCCTTGCTCACATCCCAATAAAGGTCTAACACATGGTGACTTTGGTATAAAATATGGTACCCATTTATTTGGTGACGGTACACTTCACAGTCCATGCCATCCTGTGCCAGTCATCTGTGAACAGCCGCTGCTGGTAACTTAGAGCTTTGTCCTAGTCCTTCTCCAATCTTTCTCCAACTCTTCAGGCTTGGGTTGCCCTTGCCCCCAACTGGGGGACAATGGGGATGTCTTTAATCACATTTCTGCTAACTCAGGATCTGCAGGCCGGCATGGCCTACCTTCCACAGGATCCAACAAAGCTCCACTCACTGCTCTCTCCTCTGAAGACCTAGCTCCTCTCTTGTTTGGGCCTTATAATACCTCTGCCCTACAGGCTGGTCACTGCCAAATGGCATGTGACAGTTACATAAACTAGAAATTTCTAGCATGTTCTTTGACCTTTACAAACACATAACAATGATTCATCATGCACCTGTCTTGCCCAGAAACAGAAAAATGTCACCTCACCCAAATCTGGTAACCCATACACTCAATACACGGTCCACTTTCTCTCAAACACAGTGGATGTTTTGTTCTGTGATTCTGTAATTTTTTTTGTAAATGACTGTTGGCCCAACTTTTTTCAGCTTAGAATGAAGGGGCTCCTTGCTAAACAATGTACGAATAATGTGTTATAGGATAGGAGCTTCTGAAACTGCATTGGACTCAAAAAAGACAAGACAAGAAGAAAGGAAGGAAGACAAGAATATTTGTGCTTATGTTAAAGTAGGGCCTCATGTACCTGAAAGAGAACTTTGTCCAAATAACAAAACCAAGTTACTTTTGGTCAGATTTGATTAGGAACATGACAGGCCAATCCACATTGACTTTTGCTTACAATAAAGATATACAGCCCCCCATACACCTTACAATCTTACCATACAATTTCCATTAGATCTACCAACACCTATGTAGTATAGTGGCCGTCCTGATAGAATACATAGTGATTGGGAGGTTTAAAAATTTCCTCATATTTCATCGTTTTGATAGAACAAAAGTTGTACAGAAATTGTATGGTAAGATTGTAAGGTGTATGGAGGCCTTAAGAGGGCCTGTAAGGGTCTGTGTGTCTCTACTTTAATTTATGCAAACAGGAGAATCTTTGAATTCTTGACTAGATAATGTAAGTTCAATCCCTGTCCATGTGTCGGTATATGCATTCTGTTTTCTACCTCCCCTGCGCTCTGCCTTTTGCTGCGTCATTTAATAATTGGAAACACAAGCAGATTAAGCACATTCAGATTTATTGTAAAGTTTGTTTCTAAGTTCCCCTTCGGTTGTAAACTTAAGACCTTATTTATGATGTCCCATGTAAAGCTCAGCAGAGTTAAAGGCTTTATTCACTGCGCACTATTGCAGCTTGGTTAGTAATAGGCTTAGACAAATGTTCCGGCTTATTCTATACATCAAACCGAGTGTGCCATTTGTTAAGTAGAGATGGTGGAATTTTTTGTCTAGCTTGCTTAATTGCAAAAGGCTTGTGGTAACTAGTGATGGCCGAACATCAGCTGGGGCTGTTCGCGAACAGGCGAATCGAACTTTGGCAAGTACCCGCCGTTCGCATGTTCACAGCGAACCTCTATTGACTTTAATGGAGAGCGAACTTCTCAAACCTTAACCTCCCTAGCGGTTGAGACGAGCCTAGCTCGTCCGAGCTTTAGGCTCGCCTCAACCGCCCGGGAAGCCGCCGATGGGGAGACTTTATGCCTCCGCGGAAAGCTGCGGCGATTGTTTACATCGCCGCAGCATTTCCGGGTTGGCGGCTCCGCCCCGATCGTGTCACGGTAACGCGGAAGATGGCGGGGGGGGGGGGGCGGCGCCATAGACCTCCATGTTAATGGAGGAGCGCCGGCTTTCTCTCCCGCGCAGCTGTTGTCAGTAATGACAACAGCTGCGCGTATAGCTCCAGCGGGATGCCGGAAACGGCGGACAGTGTACTATGTACACTGCCTTGATCGCCCATATCGTGCCGTTGTAAACGGCGCGATATGGGCGGTGCGCTAGGGGGGTTAAGGTCCTATTTGTAGCCACAATACCAACAAAAAAAAATGTTGCAATTACCTGGACAGTGTCATGCCAAATGGGGATCAATGGCTAAACTTCTCCCCTAAATACATATTTTTGTAAAATGCTGTTTTTTTCCATGTCTAATGACCAGAAATCTAGATACAGATTTTGCCATATGTTAGCTGAAGTGGACTGCCAGCCTGACACTGCTCCTGACACATGCAGAGCAACACATTTAGTCAGATCTCTCTGCAATGTCCTGCTTTAGTTTGTGATGGTGAACTTCAACTGCCAGCACAGCGCACAGGTCCCATAATACAGCATACCCCACCCCCAGAAAAGGACATTTGTGGCACAGTTATGATGAACTACATGTAACAGAACACCATAGCTATAGCTGCAGATCACTGCATGGAGTATAATAGTAAAGTAGCTCAGCCATCCCTCAATCAGAAGCAGCTCTCCCAATCTATCTAGTACTGGAGACACAGGATAAATGTAAAATGGCCTGGGCTGCTTCTTTTACAAAGGGGGGGGGGGGGTGTCCTCCAGGAGGGAAAAATGTGTTATTGGCTGCACTGTCCCACCTGACTGTGGGTGTGGGGTCAAACTTTGTCTCCATGTTAATGTATAGGGGGCAGGAGGAACACCCATAATGTTTGCTGGCCTTGCAAACTACGAACATGCTATGTTCAACGCAAACTGTCTGCCTGGCGAACCTTTCGGCCATCACTAGTGGTAACATTGGGAACATTTTTTGCTTTAGTTTTTGCATAAATTACATTCAAATTTAAAGTCAAAATTTCGACTTGACTTTGAACTTAATTTATACAAAAACTATTTGAGTTAGAGCCACACTTTTTTTGAAAAAAAATTCGACCATCACTATTGTAAAGAAGGAGCTCCTGGAAAAAAAATATTTTATCTAAGCAAAGAAACAGTTACAAATTGACACAAAATGTGAATGGCCGTTCAAAAACAGCGTTGATCATGATTTAAACCTCCCTTTCTGGGCAGCACAGCTAGGTAAACTTTTTCAAATTTACAGTAAACAACCAACGAGCTGACATTACTGGTCCTCCATATTTACGTTTCATTTATGGCAACTTTGTTTACCATTGTAGTCCATGCAGCTCCTCTTAATACTTTTATCTGTAAACAAGACCCTGATTTACCACCCTAGCAGTATAGCTGTATCGATTCAACGGGGCGGTATGGGCAATCATAGCAGAGTACTCAGTACTCTGCCATGATTCCCCTCCAAACATTTCCGGTGTTAATGACGTCGGCGATGTGAGCTGGGCAAGCGACATCTCACCATTAACATGGAGGTCTATGACGCCACCCCCTTGTCTCTTCCGTGTCACTGATGGCCCTGAAGACGTGGCAGGGAAGTAATGGATGGGCTCGCCACGATGCAGAATCGCTGGGGGCTTTGCGTTATTAGCCAAGTGTGTCCGATCCCAAACGATGCAGATCCTTGGGGGCTTGGCGGGCTGGATTCAGGCAAGTGGCTAAGGAGATTAAACCCACCCAGTCATGAGAGGTGTTTAAATGGCATTGTATGTGGCAGACAATAGATGTTGCACCCCCAACCCCTTTTCAAGCTTGGTTTCTCCGAGGTTAATAACACTTCACAGCTCCAATCATGCTAATGTAGTAACACCTACCCCCATGACCATGGCTCGGACCCCATGCTGGTTAACATTATGTGGATTGGAGCTAGTTGGATGACTAGCGAAATGTCTTCAAGAAACAAAACACAGCAAGTCCAGTTGATTTGGATTAAAAACTACAAATATACAATGATCTGGATAAATGAGAACCCCCACAGACATTTAACCTTCTTAGTGTTCATGACGAGCCCATCTCGTCCAGAGTTTGTGTGAAGAACAAACTCTGGATGAGCTGGGCTCCCATGAAAGCTGAATATCCCCGGAAAGCTACGGCGATGCTGCTTCCAGCCGCAGCATTTCCGGGGTTCTGTGGCTTCACTGATCGTGTCGCGGAAGGGGGCGAGGGTGAGCAGTGCCATAGACAGGGCCTCTGCTTTACAGCCCTCCCAGCTGGTGTCATGAATGACACTGGCTGTATGGAGAGGGGAGGGGGGAGGGAGGAAATGACAGGCAGTGTACCTCGTACACTGCTGCCATTGCCTGTACCACACTGTTAAAAACAGTGCGGTACAGGCAGTGCGCTAGGGAGGTTAAATAGGAAATACTGTATTCAGACCATAAGACGCAGTTTGAACAGGAATACAAGAAAAAAAATATTTGAAGTGTTCAAGCATTTATCTCAACTGGGGAGAAAATCCGGTTCAACATTAACTTCAGCCATAAGATGCCCCCAGTGAATACTTGCCACCAGTATACAGATGACATCACCGGCTTTTTCACAGACTCCGCAGATGCGCGATCTAACAATAATGTAGGTATGTCCTATACTGCCCTGACTATGTGTGCCTCTTCATGATGACCTCCTTGCCGGCCTTTCAGGGCACTGTGGGGCATCACATAATCATGGCTGGCCAATCAAGAGGCTTACTGGACTGGACAAACCCATGTGAGAGCATGAGACCCCAAACAAATATAATTCTACCACACATTTGGACCATAAGACGCATCCTCACCCCCCACCACCACCACCTTTGTAATTACTAATACATAAATATTTTTTCCTTGACTTGACAGTACATTGTGGATCTGAATGAAGAAATTAAGAAACTGAGGTCAAAAATGCCTAAACATCAACCCCAACCCCAGTTTCTACCACATTCTTGACCTATAAACAAGCTCCCTTGGTAAGCTTGGGTTGTCCCCAGATGTTAAGTGCCCAAAGGATGGTGTCTGGGCCAGGATAGAACCAGGAGCCCACAAACAAACAAGGCTGGGTGGTTGGAGGCAGGAGTGTAGTCATGTCCAAGCAGGGTCAGTGCTGGCTGCAAACAAGGGATGGTCCGGACAACCACACATAGGGAGAGTAGGGATAGTAGTAACAGTGCTTAACTTTCTCTATGTGTAGACAGTCTGTCTTACCGTGGAAACAGGAACATCAAGACCTTTAGAGACACTTTTCTGCGAGGCATGGTTCACATCAGACAGGGCTTCTTGAGACCAGTAAACCCAAAATTGGTGTGAGTTTTTAAAGGACAGGACAGCTTTCAGCGACACATCCAATAACATCACACTGATTGGACTCAAGTTTGGCTCACTCCTGGCTCCAATTAGCTCTTGGAGAAGTCATTAGGCTAGGGATTTACATATTTTTTACACTCCGAACTATGTTTGCAATAAAAACATGAAAACATAGAATGTTTGTGTAGCATTACTTTAAGCAGACGGTGTTTTTCTATTGGTGTGACTTAGATGAAGATCAGAGCACATTTTATGGCCAATTCATGCAAAACTCCACTTTTTCTTGCAACTGTACCTGCAGGAGATGGACATGAAAACCCGACATTGATTATAATTCAGAGGCTGCAGTGACAACAATGGTCATATTGGTGTAATCCCTATGGTTGGCGATGACAGGAGAGGCGGGAGCCCGTGGCCCTGACAATATAATTTTGTAGGTAAAACAGATTCTTTCTGTGCATTTCATCTGATTATAACGTTGTTTGCCCGGCATTCAATGCAATGGTTTTTCAGTTACAGCGCAGTTGCAGCGTTTCCTGGATAGTATCAGCATCCCACTGACTGCACCACTGCTTGGGGACTGAATTTGCTCATTACATAAAAATGTATGACAAACATATGTGACTTCTTTAATCTGCAAATTAATTATCCTTACTTAACAAAAAGCAAATGCTTTATTAGAAACGTCCTAAAGAGTATTCATTAAAAATAAAACATTAATATCTGGTCTTTGTTGCTCATACATAGTAATTAAAAACACAAAAACAAATGGTTTCAGTTTGAATGAAGGCCTGGATCAAACGCCATGCGACGTCTCGTGTTCCACATTCTGTAAACACTTCCATCCAAACAACACTTCTGTGTGACTCGCTAAAACTCTCATTTGTTTCTGAGAAATGTTGCTGAAAAAACAAAAAAAAAGTTAACATTGGGGTGTGCAAATAGACTTGGGCCTTAGTGATGGGCGCAGGGCCACCGTCAGGCCCGACCGCACTGCGTTACAGCCAGAAACAAGTGACTTGTAGCATCAGGTGGGGGAATCTGAGACTTGTAGCATCAGCCTCAGCTCAGGTGGGGGAATCTGTCCTCAGGACAACTATTAAGCAACCATACACGGCACGGATTCCCTGGCTGATCGATTCAGCACCCGATGGATTCCGGCGAT
>CM070036.1:6446651-6456851 GCA_036250615.1 Ptychadena robeensis | reverse complement strand
CTCTAGATGTGCAAAGCTGGTGGAGACATACCCTAAAAGACTGGCAGCTGGAATTGCAGCGAAAGGTGAATAATTACGCACACCCCACTTTGCAGTGATTTGTAAAAAAATGTTTGGAATCATGTATGATTTTCCCTCCACTTCTCACGTGTCACCACTTTGTATTGGTCTTTCACGTGGAATTCCAATAAAATTGATTCATGTTTGTGGCTGTAATGTGACAAAATGTGGAAAAGTTCAATACTTTTGCAAGCCACTGTATGTAAAGCTCTAGCTCACATCTTACTAATACAAACATCTTTTCAGAATATTTTTTCCTTTTATCTAAGGCGGTATAGTGTAAATAGTGTAAATATGTAAATGTAAAAATATGCTAATTCATTGCAATAGAGCTCCATATCTGTCAAATGATAATGGCATCTCTTGTGCACATCCATCTTCTGGTCATCTCCACAGATTGTCTATGGGATTAGGGTCTGGACTCCGTATTAAGCATTTAAAAAAGTTTAAGCTTCTTCGGTAATATCCATCGTTTTCTTGTTTTGGATGTACGCTTGGGGGCAAGCTTTTACGGCCATGCATTGCGATCATTGCGATAATAACTATAGCATAGCTTTTGAAGATAACCGCAATGTGTACATGGCCGTACAAATTTCATGTATCAAATTTAATATTAGTAGACTAAAGCTGGCCATACAGCTTTAGATCTCTCTGTCAGATATCCTTTAGATCTACCAACAACTATGTAGTGCCGGGTCCTCTGCGATTGAACACAGGTAGACTTGATTATTTAGAATTGTTCCTCATGTTACATGGTTTTGGTAAAACAAGAGGAGATCTAAAGTAAATCTGACAGAGAAATCTAAAGGTGTATGGGGACTCTTAATCGCGAAATATCACAAATTCGAATATTGCCTATGCCGCTTACCAATACCTACCTTAGTTACAGCCTCAGTAGCCATTGAAGAAAACCAACGGCAAAGCATGATACTACCACCATGCTTACTTTCTGATTGCAGCCATAATAAATCTGAGAACCCTCTTAAGGCCCCCATACACCGTACAATCTTTCCACACAATTTCTGTACAATCAACTTTTGTTCTACCAAAACCATGTAATATGAGGAGCTTTCTAAACCTTCCAATCACTATGTATTCTATCAGGGAGGACCCGGCACTACATAGCAGTGATATATACCTTCCAATCACTATGTATTCTATCAGGGAGGACCCGGCACTACATAGCAGTGATACACACCTTCCAATCACTATGTATTCTATCAGGGAGGACCCGGCACTACATAGCAGTGATAAATACCTTCCAATCACTATGTATTCTATCAGGGAGGACACTATACTACACAGTTGTTGGTAGACCTAATGGAAATTGTATGGATCGATCTTAAGGTGTATGGGGGGCTTTAGAAGTTTCACATTATGAAAGCACCAATCAAATTATAAAAACATGAAGTGTCTGCTATGTCTACCGAAGCTGGCCTACATTACAAAGCCCCAAGCCATCTGTTAAATATACTTCAATATCTCTTTAAGAAGAACAAATTGCGGTTAAACATTGTCCCCAATGCTTTCTAACCAAGCGGCGCACAGATATTATGCAGAATTCATACAAAGGGAAGTTATTAAATTATTGTTGACAAAGGTAATCGCTTCCATCTGTCTGGTTTTTAATAAACAGCAACATTTCGCAGCCTTTTCCTCCATGTGAAGCTGGCTCTTTAACCTCTTGTGTGTTGGCTGAGAAACCTAAAATAATACAAACCTTCTACAGCACATCTGCCCGACACCTACTGGCGATGGCCAACGTCAACGAATCTTCAGACACAACGGATCTGTAAACTCTAAAGGCTGCCATACACGGGTCGGATTCGCACTGGATTCCGGCACGATCGATTCCGGGCGCGTGCACGCGAAACGATCGGGCCGGAATCCCGTGCAGCCCACCTTGTCCGTCCGATCGGGTCCGACTGATCGGGGGCTCAGAATCGGATCCGCCAGAGAACCAACATGTTGGTCTTTCGGGTCCGATTCTGCCCAGATCAGCGGGAGTTGCATTCCGGGAGGTGATCAATCGGACACGGATCCGGCAGGACAAGGTGGTATGCAGCGATCGGATTCCTTAATTGGCCAATCGATCACACCTGAGGATCCCGGCGGAATCGCCGGAATCGATCGGATGGTGAATCGATCAGCCAGGGAATCCGTGCCGTGTATGGCTAGCTTAACAAAGAACTTCTCTCATTTGCTTCCTTTTGGTCTGTTACAGATTCTGTGGTTTGGTGGCTCAGTGGCTAGCAGAGCTGGTCAATAGTGATGGCCGAACTTCTGCCATGTCCGCCCGCGAATGGGCGGACCGGACTTTTAAAAAAGTCCGCGGACAAAAAAAGTTCGCCTCTAGGCGGGGAATTTGAATCGGAAAACCTGGATGTGACGTCAGTGACGTCACATCCGGCACCTGGAACGCATAGTTCCTGGTGTGCTAACCGGATGTGACGTCACTGACTGTCTTCAGTGAAAACATTCTTCCTGCGGCGGGATCTCGCTGCTTATGATCCCACCGGAGGAAGAATAAAGGGCTCCTCGCCGGCGAACACCTGTACTGTCCACTGGCGAGAAGGAGGGCGAACATGGTTGTTCGCGGCCGAACTGTCCGCCATGCGGGCAGTTCGGCCATCACTAGTGGTCAATAAGATGCCAAAATGTTCACATTGCAAATTGTATGCAGACTAAAAATGAGCCAACCAAGTGCTTGTTATATGCTGGCGCTATTTACCCCCCTAGCGGTTGAGACAAACTCAGTTTTGGTTTATTTTGTAAGCTGGAATCAGGCATACTTACCTATGCTCGGCAAAGCCTCTTCAGCATCATTGGTGATACGGAATAGGCAGGGGTGGCTCCATAGACCTCCATCATGGATGTTTTTTTCCCAGCCCACATTGCCTAGAAGGGAGGGCAGGGAAAACCAGTAGAGTACAGTGCATACCTAAAACCCTTCCATTCTTGCCCGGGAAAGTCACAATTCCCGATTCCATAAAATCCTTGGATTTTGAATTCGGGCTACTTTAAAAGGGATGAGTGTTACTCTCCCTTCTAAGTTCCAAACCCGCTTCTGCAGATGATGTGCGGGGTGGGACATTACTAGGGATAGTACCTCCCTCTCCCAGCTAAGTTAGGCAGGAACTTAGTTGAGGGAAGGGGATTTGAATCTCCTGATACAGGAAGTGACGTCACTTCCGTTATCTGGAACGTGGAAGAGTCTAGCCAAAAAACAGGGCTTGTTTCCATTGATGTGATTTGCCGCGGTTGTATCCGCACGGCTGCCGCCCCTCCGACCGCATCCATAGGAATATCATCAGCCAGGCTCTATTGGTGCGGCTGAGTGTGGATGCGGTGCGGATGTGGATGCGGTGCGGTTCCGAACGCTAGCCAAAGCGTTTTCGCGCGGAAACCGCAACTGACCACATCCTTTCACATGGGGGCTGCCCAGAGCCTTCATCCGAACGCACGGACGTACGCATGAAGACAGCTTGGGGAGCCGGCGGGAGCGGCTACAGCATCCAGACACAACCGCGGCAAACCGCATCATTGGAAACAAGCCCTTCTTCACAGCCAACAAATTTGACAGCTATGGTACGGTATACTCTGCATTGATCGCCCATATCGTGCTTTTCAACGGGAATAACGCTAGGAGACAGCAAAATATTCAGTTCATACAGTATTTTTTACTATAAGATGCACTGTTTTACCATTAAAATCAAATCTGTTAATGCTAGATTGTAAAATGTGTCTCTCCATAAGTTGGTCAGTGTATTCAGAGAATAGGTACAGCTAGTGTAACATTGTGGTGAAGGGCTGACTGAGTTGAGCCTGTCAGGGGAGGGACCCTGGGGAATACGTGACACAGGGTAGCAGGTGCAGAGAGATCTTTACCAGCTTTTGGTGCGCTTTCCTCTTCCTTATCTCCCACGAGCAGCTATCTTGGGTCTGGTGGAGGATAGGGCCACTGCAGCAGTGCGAAGCAGGGATAATAGCGCCTGGGACCTGAGGCGGTCAGCGGGTTCCTACTTCACACAGATCCGTTTGTGATCAATGTAACCATGACACAGTATTCAATTAACCTCCCTAGCGCACTGCTGAGGTCCAGATTTCTGTACCAAAAGTGCACCATAGACTGGTAGTTTTTTCTTTAGTTTTTTCTTTATGTTGTAGGCCTGTAACTTCCCAAAACATGTCCGTACAAGGGTCTAATAGACATCCTGAATATAATAATGTTTGAAACAAACAATTATGTAAAAAGAAAAATAATAATTAGGGAACAAAGCTTTGCTGCTATGTACTAAACATCACCCAAATAAAGTCACTGGTGCCCCAGATGTGCCCATTTGCAGTTAACCCTCTCTAACCTGGTGTGATGAAATCACGTCACTCGGGGGGGGGGGGGGGGGGGGGGGGGGGGGGAGAAGAGACGGAGCTGGCTGCCTGCCTGTGACATCGGGGACACTGGGACAGCGCAGAACTGTGAGTATGCGCTGCCTGGAGCCCCGATGTGTACTGGACGGCAGCATCTCGTCCAGTGCGATAGTAGCATTAGCAGCGCTGGACGAGATGCTGCCGTCCTGACCGCTAGGGCGGTTAAGGAACAGAAGAATGTTCACAGACTGGTTGCAGTTGAACATGGGGTTACTTTACTCAGGGCAGATGGAAATATACATTTGATCACCACCTCTGGTTAAAGTGGACCTACCACAAGAAAACTATCTACACATGAATGGCACTAGAAGTGCTGATAATAGGGAGGAATGCATAAATAAAAAAACTCACTTGTAATGAATGAATTAAAAATATCCTTTGCAACCCACCCTCACTTCCTGGCCCTGCTTATGATATGTCACGAGAACGAAGTGTTTGCTGGGTGATTCTATAATCTAGGCAATTCAATGAAAGTACATTGAGGAAAATTCCCATAGAAAACCATGAATGCCCCCAGTGGCCACCCACGATATTGCACCCAGAGGAAGCCTTGGAAGCCTGGCGAATAAAGATGGAATTGCTAATGGAATTTTACAGAACAGCAGGTAAGTATATTATTTAAGGATCGTGGAGCCCTAAGCCACCATCATACCAGCTCAGAGGTAAGTCAAACTTTAATTTTGCATATGTTATTGTACATCCGCTTTAAGAGATAGGTAGAATCCATAGGACGAGCCAAGACTCTGGAACTGGGAAGTCAAGGAGTCAACAACCAAGGAAGCTGAAGGTAAACACATGGAAGACCTATTGCTTGAGACTTTATTAAGGTCAGGAGGGAGGAGTAGAAAACACCATAGGTATCCAACAGGGAGAGCTCTTACAGCTGGACATTTTACCCTTAGAGGCAAGAGCTGTTTATCTGGAAACAGCAACAGCCGACCCAGAGCCCATGGCCCTGGGAGGATCTGTGACAAACCTTCACAAACAGGAGAAGTTTGATGTTAGGGTTTACGTTCCCTTCAAGAACAAAAAGTATCTACTGCTTGGTCCACTTTGAATGTCTCATCTTGGCTTAACCAGCATTCATCCTCAGATGTCCCCCACATGAAAGAAAGATGGAGACGGCAGCGTCCTCCCACAAAACATTCATACACGCATTTCAGATACTTAAATTGCACCAAAACCATTGTAACTGATCCTAATTAAAACAAAACGTTTTTTCTTCTTCTCTCGAACATCTTGGCTTAATGTGACTGCAGAAACGTCCAAATGACTCAAAACCAGGAAACAATTTGTTGAAACAGATGTTTGCGCATTCGGCACAGATGTTTCATGATAAGGGGCTTTTGAAACAAAGACAATCGCGGTAAGCGGGCATGCGGAGACGGAGAACACAAATACAAATAAACAACAAAAGTATAAACACAACGATATGTGTCAAATGCTGTCAATGTAATGGCCTTTGATAGACTGTTATGGGGGAGGGGGGGGGCCTAGTGGAAGAGCGGGTTGTGGATTGGGCCTGGGTATGCCCACATGAGGGTCAGGGGTAGATATATACCTGGTGCTTGTCTAAGAATTGAAATTATTCAAATTACAAACCAATTGTAGGAAATTATAAATCTTTCTTTTATGATAAACTGCATTAATCCTATTTGGATGGCTTCTGTTTTGCTATTTCTATCATAAACCATTACCCTTTCTTCATAAAATACAATTTCATCTGCCTTTCTTACTCACTTGCTGACCACTAGGATTGGGGTCACCCAGTGTCAGAAACCTATGGTGTCACCCTATAGCTATGATGCAAACCTATGGCACACGTGCCCAAAATGGTACACAAAGCTGCTTTGGTTGGCACGCATAGACAGACTGTGAATCATGTGTTTGCAGCCTCTGCATCTGATTGGTGGGGACGGCAGGAGAGGGGAGGTGATTTTTTCAGCTTGGATAACATCTCAACTTGTGCAAGAAACATCTCAACTTGCCAAGAAGTTTGAGGTATTCGCCTACTTTTGTTTTGTTTATTTGTCTTGCTGACTGTTAATGTTACAGAGAACTTTAACCTCCCTAGTGTTCTGCCTGTACCGCGCAGTACGTGCAGCAGGGGCAGATGGCAATCACATACTATTAGGTGATTGCTCAGCCTTGGAGACACTGCAAACATAAACATCTTCCCTCCAACACTCAAGTAATGCTGAGAATGCACTGATATGTGTAGCCAGGGATCCATGGTAGGTGCTGCAGGAATGGGCCAAAGCCTCTGGACTATACTGTTCAGAAAGAGGATAGGGTAAGCCAAAATCTGTGCTGCGGCTATTACACTGGTGGTTTTTGAGGAAGATTTTAGACTTCTTGTCCTTCAGTCTTTGTATGCAAAAAAAAAACAATGGCTCTGATTGAATATTATATTTCAACATCAGATAAATTAAGAGTTGGCAATCAATATTTACATTTTATAATCCCCTCATTCTTCACTAGGTTTGGTGTCACCCTGTTCCTACAACACATGGTGACACCCCATGGTGGTATATGCAGCATACTAAATACACTGTGGCAGAATGTTGAAGAGGTGGGCGGCAGCGCCATAGACCTCAATGTTAATCGAATGCGTCACTTTCCGGCAAACATAATCTGCAATGTGTAGAGGAAAGGAGGAAGTGGAATCATGTATTCTACTTTGATTGTCCGTAGCACGACGTTGATATTACACCAAGGAGGTTAAGTATTAGCCATTTACTCTAACACTGATGAAGGCTGCCTCTAGGCCTGCTTGGACGTCTAGTTTTCCCCACATTTGTCCTAACTCCAGAAGCTCTGACCATTCCGCTAGCGATGGCTAATGGAGAAAAGAGAGGGTTGAATTTGTTTTTAAAAATTCTGTTAGCTGCATCCATGAGTTTATTGCAAGGACCCTGTACATATCATCACCAAAATTGCTAGAGATGTAGAGAAGGATTGTGGGAATATTACAAAAAAAATATTGTTCTAGCACATGGAGTTTTTGCATAAATTAAGTTTAAAGTCAGGTAGAACATTTTGACTTAATTTATGTAAAAACTTTTTTTTGTGTCTACAACCCTTCTCTACATTATATGAGAAGATTCCCCACCACTGCCCACCTTAATGCTGTATGCTGATAGTAGGGATGGTTTGCACAGGCACAGCACATGGCTGCTGGCAGAGTACTGTGTAAACTGGGACTGTACCATTCACAGCCTGGACAAGCCAAAGACTATGCTGCAGCTGTCACATTAAACCTCCAGCTTTTGTTTTTAAAGAAGATTTGTAATAATTTCATCACCCACATGGGTAAATACATGAATTCCCATCATGTGCAACATCGACTGCATATATAAATTCAAAAGATGACATATATCCTGATTGGTAGATAGCAAAAGACAGATGTGTTTTTATCCTCGGCGCGTTTCGGCCCTCGCACCGGGCCTCATCAGGAGGAATTTACACCAATCTCGGTTGGGACCAAGTATGTGCTTAGCTAATATCTACAATGAAAACAAAGTATAAATAGTTGTAGGTATAAAACATACAAAAGGTCGAATATATACATCATGAAAATAAACACATCTTTAAACGCACATGATCAGGGGTGCACATAACTGGTCCGCTGGTACGCATACAGGTCTAAAAACCCGCTCTGCGTACCAGTTTTGTTCCTCGAAATCGCATCTGCGGACTACACAGACACGGGACAGATTGACGGGGCTTCCGTCCCCCCTCCTCCTCCTTCTTCTCTTCTGCTGTGTGAGGAAATCCGACTGCAAACATCAGCCGGGGGCGTGTCAGGTGGAAGTTTGGCTGTGTGTTGGGAGGAATGATCAGTGGCAGTGTGTCTGTGTGTTGGGGGGAATAATCAGTGGAGTGTGTCCTGTGTTTTTGGGGTAATGCTCAGTGGCTGTGTGTTGGGGATGATCATGCAGTGTGTCTGTGTGCCTGTGGTGTTGGGGGAAATGACTCCAGTGGCAGTGTGTCTGTGTTTTGGTGGGAATGATCAGGGACAGTGGTGGCTGTATGTGGGGGGAAGGATCATGGCAGGTGTCTGTGTGTTTGTGGGGAATATCAGGGGCAATTTGTCCTGTGTGTTTGGGGGGGAAATGATCAGTGGCAAGTGTGTGTTGTGGGTAATTATCAGGGGCAGTTTTCTGTGTTTTTGGGGGATGATCAGTGGCAGTGGTGTGTTGTGGGGAATGATAGGGGGGCAGTGTGTCTGTGTGTTTTTGGGGAAATGATCAGTGGGCAGTGTGGCTGTGTGTTGGGGGAATAGTCCAGTGGCAGTGTGTTTGTGTGTTGGGGGGAATGATCAGGGGGCAGTGTGTCCTGTGTGTGGGAGTAATTATCAGTGGCAGTGTGTCTGTTGTTGGGAGAATGATCAGTGGCAGTGTGTCTGTGTGTTTGGGGGAATGAATCAGTGCTGTTGTTTGGGGGAATGATCGTGTCAGTGGTGTCTTCTGTGTGCTGGGGGGGACTGATCATTGGCTGTGTGTCTGTGTGTTTGGTGGAAATTATCAGTGGTTTGTGTTGGGGGGAATGATCAGTGGCAGTGTGTCTGTGTGCTGGTGGGGAATGAATCAGCGGCTGTGTGGTCTGGTGTGGTGGGGGAATGATTCAGTGGCTTGGTTGGGTGGAATGATCATTGGCAGTGTGTTTTGTGCCTGTGTGTTGGGGGAAATGAATCAGTGGCTGTGTGTCTGTGTGTTGGAGGGAATATCAGTGGGCTTTGTGTTGGGGGGGAATGATCAGTGGCATTGGTGTCTGTGTGGATGGGGAAAATGATCAGTGGCAGGTGTCTGTTGTTGGGGTAAATGATCGTGGCCGTGTGTCTGTGTGCCTGTGTGTTTTGGAAATGATCAGTGCAGTAAATTCTGTGTTGGGCGAATGATCAGGGGCATGGGCTGTGTGTCTGGGGGAAATGATCAGTGGCAGTGTGTTCTGTGTGTTTGGGAAAATAGTGAGTGGCCGTGGTGTTTTTGTTGTGTTGGGGGAAGATCAGGGGGCAGTGTGTCCTGTGGTTGGGGGGGAATGATCATTGGCAGTGGGTGGTCTGTGTGTTTGGTTACACGTCAGTGGCAGTGTGGTTTTTGTGGTGTTGGTGGAATAGTCAGTGGGCAGTGGTGTGTGGGGAATGATCAGGGGCATGTTTCTGTGGGTTGGGGGGATGATTCAGTGGCAGTGTGTCTGTGTGTTGGGGGAAATGATCAGGGGATAGTTGTGGCTGTGTGTTGGGGGGAATAGTCAGTGCAGTGTGTTTGTGGTGTTGGGGGAATAATCAGGGAAGTGTTCTGTGGTGTTGGGGGCATAATCAGGGGGCAGTGTGTCTTGTGTGTTGGGGGAACATAATCAGGGGGCAGTGTGTCCCTGTGTGTTGGGAGGAATGATCAGTGGCAGTGTGTCTAGTGTTGGGGGGAATGATCAGTGGCTGTGTGTTGGGGGTGGAATGACTCATGGCCCGTGTGTCTGTGGCTGGGGGGGAATGATCATGGCTGTGTGTTGGGGGGAATATCAGGGGGCAGTGTGTCCATGTGTTTGGGGGGAATGATCAGTGGGCAGTGTTTCTGTGGGTTGGGGGAAATGATCAGTTGGCCGTGTGTCTGTGTGACTGTGTGGTGGGGGAACTGATCATTGGGCAGTGTGGTCTGTGTGTTGTGGGGAATGATCAGGGGACAGTGTGTCTGGTGTTGGGGAAAGATCAGG
>CM070036.1:6421570-6432007 GCA_036250615.1 Ptychadena robeensis | reverse complement strand
AGGCCACTATACTACACAGTTGTTGGTAGATCTAATGGAGATATTATGGATCGATCTTAAGGTGTATGGGGGCTTCAGAGATCCACATATGTTACCACTACCAGTAAACACCATGGCTACTTGCCACGTGCACCTACCAGTAAGCGGCACTGGTAACCTGACACATACACTGTTTGTTTATTATCAAAGAAAGCATGAAAAGCTTCTTGTTCATAGACTTTCCCCAAATTTGAAAGATTCAATTATACCTTCTTGCGTGGTCAGAGGTCTTCTGGGAAAGGGAGATAATTAAGAACAGTTGTTTTACTAATGTTGTAAGTTACATCCACAGAACTGTAATATGCAGTGATTCAGAATCATGTCTGTAGACCATTCAACCCCAAATCCCAGTGGACGTAGATACGCCGCTCAGCCAGGTATCTCCTCTCTATGTACGGCTGAAATGCTATGTGACCGTAACATATATAAATACACAGAAAATGAATACAAGGAACAGAAGAATATAATATAATGGTCTATGTCAGTGGTTCCCAAACTTTCCTTGCAGGGCCCTCCTTTTCTATTTAGGGACATTATTGAGCCCCCCCCTCCCTATTCAAACACAGGTAAAGAATGAGGGTCAGCTCCCCCTGGAATACCTTTGTGCCCCCCAGTTTGGGAACCACTGGTTTATAGTGAAATGTGTCTGTAGTCCTACTGTCATTGGCTGGACCTCTCTATAGTCTCTCGGACATATTTTACTATTTATTTTAAAGTGTCCATATACACATAGATATGCGTTAAGCTAGCCATACACGTGTCAATTCCTGGGCGATCGATCGATGCTCCGATTGATTCCGGTGAAGCCACAGGCGTTGATCGATCGACCATACAAGTCTGTGCCTACCACCTTAGGCCACCGTTTCCTGGACGATTCTGTTACCAGTCGATCGATTCACAAATGTCAACGCCCCTTGATGTGTGCTCAATCGATCAGAAAACACCAACAGGTTGGTTCCCTGGCCGATCCGATTTGGGGGCCGTGTCGTTCGGTCAGGGTCAATCGGTCAAGGTGGGCTGCACTCGATTCCTCGTCGATCGATCGGCGTGCACGCGCCTGGTGATCGATCGGCCAGGAATCGAGTGTGAAATCGACCTGTGTATGGCCACGTTTAGATCGATCGCTGATGCACAATCGCGGCCATCTATCTAGAGCATATCTAATGCGGCCATCCTTGTCTTCGAGTGGGATCAATCAATCCTGCTTGAAAACAGGGATATTGGACATGAAGGTCGGGTGCGCGGGTCCCCATGCAAAGCATCAACAGAGCTGGATGATGCAGCAGTGCTGTGCCTCCAGCTCCTTCAATATCAGGTGCAGCACGATGACGTCATCACGCTGAGCTCAAGGCTGATCCATGTCACAGGCATCGAGCTTTAGTAGCAAACAGCAATGCTGTAAAGTTCAATAGCACTAAAGGTGGCCATACATGGATCGATTTTCCGTTCGATCGATGACCGCATACAATCGATGATTAAACAGAAAATGGAGTACTGTGTACTGTGTGTACCTGAACACAGGGACCTGTAGGTGCTTTCTTGGCTGTTGACAGTTGGCAGAAGCATAGAAAGCTGGTGAAATACAGCACCTTTTTCTCTGGATATGTCTTATTTTCAGGGGAAGGCTTACTGTATTTTAGGACTATAAGACGCACCCAATTTTTAGGGCAGGAAAACCAGAAAAAAAAAGATTTAATAAGTTTTCACATCAATTGGGTTAATGCAATGAATTTAATTAGTGCAATATTCAATTCAGTCAGTAGGTGTCACTAGCAGCAGTATACTCTTAGCAGAACGTTATACTTCACACTGATCTGCAGGAGGAGGGGGGCCGGGCCGGTCTCCTGCTCTGCTCTCCTTTTCCCGATGTTACTGTTTCTGTGTCCATGGGAGCTGCAGAGTGATTGCTGTTCCCACGGACAGGAGAGAGAGGTATAGATGCAAGTTCACCTATACTTCTCTCTTCATTGCCTATGCCAGTTCAGGGCTGGCATAGGCAATTACACAGGAAGCCAAGGTGCGACCACCGGCAGCCGAGTGGCCACAGGGGTCGCGCATTCGGAACATAAGACGCAGGCACTTTTTGTCCCAAATTTTGTGCATCTTATGGTCCGAAAAATACGGTATATTAGAAGCACAGGGGAAAATGCAGCTAGGTCTTACTTTACGTCTTTCTTTTGGGGAAAGGCAGTACAAGCTCTGTAGGGATGAGAGAGGGAGGAGCCATGACAAAAAGCAGGGCGCCAAAGAACAAGGGGTCCCTAGATGTTGAGTGACCTCTGACAGTTGAAGAGTCCCCGACTCCTATTCAGACTGGAGGAATCAGGACCTTCTTAAGCGGACTTTCTGCCTTTATACAGCTCCTTACTGCAGGGGCACACTAGCACTAGGAACTTGGTTCACATGGCTTACATGCAATACAGGGACTTTTGTATAGGACCGGGCCGCTCTCCGCAATTCACAGGACACGAGAAATATATAATTTTTTTAAACACGTGCTTTTAGAGGGACCATCTTATCTATGACCTCACCCCTGATGAAGCCCCTAACAGGGCGAAACGCGCTGGAAATTACCTACCTCGGACATGATCATGAAGCGCTAATTGTTTTTACTCTATGTGTAACCCATTGTTGGATATATTTGTCTATATTGCTTAGTATACGCGTGTTATCAATAAATTATGCCTTTTACCTTATTTGTCCCGAATTTATGTGCCGTTAAAGTCTTGGGGACTAGCCACCCCAAAATGTAGTGACCAGAGTTGCACTCGGCCCTACATTTTTGTTTTTTTAGTTGTATAGTTTAGAGATGTTGGCACCCACCTTACATCCCCACTGGCTCCATTATACTTACATGCAATACAGGGAGAATGCTGTAAGGAAGGCTATCTGTGTGCAGCAGGGGTCTCTGCCTCTCCCGAACGGCTGGCGGTGCACTACTGTGTTGTCCTGGACAGGCAGTGGGCAATCTCTGCTATGTACCTTGAGATACTCCTTTAGTTCACCCTCCTCATATGAACCTATTCTTCCCTCCAATAAAGATTCTTGTGGACTTGACCTATACACATGCTTCTGCTTATTAAAAGTCCAAAACACACAGGATAACTTTAATCAGGGAATACGTTACTTATACTTTACTTCTGAGCCCAGAGACAGGGTGCAGTGCTTAGGTACAGTTCCACATAGGGATTACTATTCCAGACAAAAGAGGTGCTGGCTTATAGTGTTGTCTCATGTGTAGTGTTGAGCGTCATATGGTATATTCGAATTCCTGTCATTTTGCAAATATATAAAGGAACATTATAAATACATAACATTTGATCTGACTCTATTCTCTTGCATTACATCGCAAAGATTCGCAATGCAGCTTTACAGCTTCTCTTCTTCATTCTGTGATCTTAGCCAGTACAAGCGGTGTGTGTATTGTGTGTATCCATTCGCAATGCGCACACATATGCGCGATGTATGCCGGCAAACAATGTTGAAGCATAATATGATGAATATCTGCCATTGCGAATATCCGAGCGCATTGCGAATTCTCGAACGTCGGATATTCCTCTCATATTTTGAATATCCTCGCTCAATACTACTGGCTTACTCAGAAGGGGAGTGGCTCAACCCTAGGGCTAACTATAAGTGGGAGTTCCTCACATTTTACCCTAAACCCGCGTGGGAGAGGTAAAAGCACAAATGCTGTATATTCTGGCGTATAAGACTACTTTTGAACCCAGGAAAATCTTCTCAAAAGTTGGGGGTCGTCTTATACGCTGAGTGCAGAAACGTCTGAGCCAGAGGAGTCTGCCTGTCAGACATCGGAAGCGCCCCCTTATCCCCCCTCCCTCTCTTCCTCCTCGATGTGTAAGATGAAGCCGACATGCTCATTAAAGGCTGTGGCTCCAGTGGCTGAAACTGGTATTGCAGCTCAAACACATTTAAACATCTTCACTGTATCATGTGACATGATATCAGTTACTTTTTTGATTCAGTTACATTTGATTTGAATTCTCAATTCTTTGAATTAAATGTATACAATTTATGTTACTTGGATAACCCCAGGTAAACATTTATATGAAAGGTTGCAGTTAGGGGTGTGAAATTAGAATGTAAATTACTAAAAAAAAATAGGACTTTTAAGGTTGTTGGAGTATACATATGGAAGGCCCTGGGTCCACTGCCGTTTCCCTGAGCTGGCCAAAAAAATGACATGCGCCGGCACATTTGCTGGTGGGGTTTACTTGACTTGCAGGCAGTTTTCCCATGTCATAAGAATTAAAATAACAGTATTGAAAGCAAATCTGTTTTTAAAATTTTTATTTGGTGTGCGTTGGAAGGGGTAGTCTTATACGACGAGTAT
Organism: Ptychadena robeensis; assembly: GCA_036250615.1. NCBI lineage: Eukaryota > Metazoa > Chordata > Amphibia > Anura > Ptychadenidae > Ptychadena > Ptychadena robeensis. The sequence continues at coordinate 6,427,614 of CM070036.1, read as the reverse complement.
ACCCCAAACTCTATATTTTAACTGGAAAAGTTGGGGGTCGTCTTATACACCCAGTCGTCTTATACGCCAGATGATACGGTACTTATTTATTATATGTTTTCTACAGTTTTTAACTTTTAGAAAGCACTTAGGTTACATTGCTTAACCCCCCCCCCCCTGCCGTTCCTAACGGCTCCATCTCATCCAGTGCTGACTTGCAATGGACAAGATGGAGCCATCCGGCGAAGATCAGAGCCCCGGCAGTGCAGATTTACCATTCTGGGCTGCTACGGAGGCTCCGATCAGAGGGAGAAGCTGCAGGGGGCGGCGGGAGATTTAAATGTCAATTACACCGGAAGAGTTTTCTATGGAGAAGACCAGTGTGATTCCCAGATGTGCCCTTTGCAGTTAACCCTTTCTCCCCTGGTGTGTTCATCACACCAGAGCAGAGAGGGTGCCAAAGCGTATTGTACTAGATACAGTGATTAAAAAAAACACATTTCCAATTGAATAAAAATTTTATTATAAACAAAATATAAATAGGAATAAAAACTGTTTTTAAATCATTCATACAAAAAAAGTATTTTAGAGATTTTATCATTCAAATGATACATTTTATTAGTGTTTTTTTAAATATATATTTTTTAACATAATTGTTTGTTTCAAACATTATTATAGTCAGGATGTCTACTAGACCCTTGTACGGACATATTTTGGATAGTTAGAGGCCTACAACATAAAAAAGTCTATGATGCGCTTTTGGTACAGAAATCTGGACCTCAGCAGTGCGCTAGGGAGGTTAAAGCACACCTAAACTCACTTGATGTAGTTTATGTCCCTTGCTGACAAACTCCCTATTATTGGGACAAAATGTCAAACACTGATTAAAAATCCTTATTTGTAATGAGATAATCCCAAATGTCGTTCCTGCCCTCTGTTTTCAAAACACAGCAGCTGTCAGCTTCTTTCACAGAGAAATCAGGAAATAGAAAGTCAGTCACGTCATTACATATGCTTTACAAGCCTGTGGAGCTACATTTTCACTAATGAAAACAATATGTCTGGTGACCTCCAGTGGCCATACGCGTTATTACAATTCATTAAGATTGGCATCTGCAGAGGATTAAATATGGTGAATGCCACAGACAAGAGCACAACAGGTTAGTCAATTCTTTAGGATTTGAAGATCAGCATTATTTGGACAGTGCAGAATTAAATGTAATATCAGGAGTGGTCACTGGGGATGTTTATAATGGTTTTCTATGGGAAAAATTGTGTACATAGTAAATTGTGTAGTAGTAGTCATAGTAGAGCCGAGATTAGGGCTTTACCTGTCCCTGTGCTCAGAGATGCCGGGCTCTTATGGCAGTGCATAACATCAGAGCCAGGGAGAGAGGAAGGGCTGCGAGGGACCTTCTTAAATAACTCTTCTGGTAAGGAGCTGTGTGGGGTCCACCCACAAAAAATTTGTGTCTGCGGGACTACCCAAAAAGAAAAGAGATAGAATGGGGAAAGCACAGGTCAGAACCAATTGAGGAGCGGAACAGTAACTAATTAAAAATGGACATGTCATCAATAACTTACTTGATGGGTTGTTGGTTTTAACAACCCCCCCCCCCCCCTGTACAGGGGGATATTGTTATCCCAACAACCACTTGTAGTAAAATGGCGTGTGGGGAAAATTGTTATACACTGACCCCACTAAGTGTTTGGTCCTCTAGCTCAAGGTTGAAACTCACGTAGCCTATGGGAGACCGGTGGTCTAGGCAGCTTTGTCCTTTTACAAATTTACGAATTCGCTAAGGGTTTTTCTGAATCCCACATCAAAGAAGAGGCTCAGATGGAGGCGCCCGTCAAAACAAAATGCTTATTTTTTTGGTAAGGAGTAAAAACACATGAACGCTTGGTTGCTTATAAAAAAGCGTTTTGTGACTCGTCTGTCACTTCATCAGGATGAGATACAAGATCCTCAAAACCAGCAGGCGTATGGTTCTGAAAAGGAGCCTGATCATAGGCCTACTCACTACAGATATTTTCTTTTTTGGAAAGCATTCAACCCTATTATCAACACTTCTAGCGCCATTCATGCAAACAGGAACTTCTGGTGGTAAGTCCACTTTAAGTAAAATTTAAACATATGTTTTAGTTTTTTTAGGTGTTTTTTTTACCCTGTTTCCCCAATGATAAGGCAATGTCCTAGGTCTTATTTTCAGGGGATGTCTTATTCTGATCACTCTGTGCCAAACATTATCCCCTTCTGATCACTCTGTGCCAATCATTGTCCCCTTCTGATCACTCTGTGCCAATCATTGTCCCATTCTGATCACTCTGTGCCAATCATTGTCCCATTCTGATCACTCTGTGCCAAACATTGTCCCATTCTGATCACTCTGTGCCATTCATTGCCCCCTTCTGATCACTCTGTGCCATTCATTATCCCCTTCTGATCACTCTGTGCCAATCATTGTCCCCTTTGATCACTCTGAGCCAATCATTGTCCCCTTTGATCACTCTGTGCCATTCCTTATCCCCTTCTGATCACTCTGTGCCAATCATTGTACCATTTGATCACTCTGACCAATAATTTTCCCCTTTGATCACTCTGTGCAATTCATTGTCCCCTTCTGATCACTCTGTGCCAATCATTGTCTCTGTTAGGACCCTGGCTGTTCCGGTCACCGCCTGCTGGTGGCACTGTGATTGCCCATCCATGGGTTAGTCCCACAGTCACCAGAAGGTGGCTCCCTGCAAGCGTGGGCTGGGTGGAGTTGACACCTTCCTTGTTAGCTTAGGGCTATTTAGGTGTGTTTAATCCAGACCACGCTGGCTGTTCATTGTATCTGTATCAGTTTGCTTGGCTGGACTTCATGCTTTCCCTGGCTTCTTGTCCCTGAACCCTGAACCTGAACCCTGGACACTCATGTACCTCGGACTTTTTCACCTGTGTTTGTTCCTGCATGTAAGTCTGCAAATAAATCTGTTTTTTGTCACCACCACCTCTGTCTGGATCTCAGTGTGTGTTGCCTGCCTGGTCCCCCCTCTGTCCTGGATCCCGACAGTATCCTTCACTGACTCACTTTTTCTGGGTTCTAACGGTACGGCCGGGTAACAGACTCCGTTGGGGCACGGATCAGCAGCTTGTTGTCCTTTCTGGCATGTGCGCGGGCCTTTGTAGTCACTTCCTGCTCTGCTCTGCACTGCAACCAGCCCTGACGGAGTCATATTAAGGCACACAGTTACCCATTGTACCACCCAAATTGGAGATTCAGGCGTGTCTTATTTTAACGTTTTGGGCAAAAATGGGGGGTGGCCTTTTTGATGGGGATGGCTTTTCATAAAGGAAACAGGGTATTAGTTTCTTGTTTCATTGAATTTATTAAACACGCACATACTATAAAATAATAAAAAAAAAATACAGAGCAATAGCAACAGCTATTTGACGAAATACCTGTGGCATGTATTTGTAGGGGTTGAGACATGACACAAGTATTTTTTGATGGATAAAACTCTCAGAGGCCACTTTTTGGTTTTTGCCAAACACGGTTTACGATACTTGGCCATTGGACTTAACAGTACATAGTGTACGCCGGGTGTTTATATGGGGTCGCTGGAAGTGGTTTTACTCATTAGCAAGGAAAAAAAGAAACGGTCTACCGTGCACCTCAGATGCTGGGAAGGATGTGGAGAACAATGGAGGTATACATCATATAGACCCCCAAACACATCAAGGCTCTACATGCCAGAGTGATGCCTCTGTTCTTAGCTGGGTCTCTGCTTTTCATTCGGGATAATGAGGCACAGGAGCTCGGTTTACTCTGCTGTATAATCAGGACAGGCTGTACCGGCTTGGAAGACTCGGCCGCGTTCTGCCGCTGACACACAATCCCATGAATGACATGTAGAAGCATGGCTTGAATAAGATCTGCTTACGGTACAATATTTCACAATGGTGAGTTGAAGCTCAAAGGCGAGCAGACATAAAAAACACATTGCCGTATTAATACACTAATTAAATGTCTATTCATTATTCAAATTCAAGTTCCTGTATTGATTTGCATCATACTGCGGAGCTCAAAGTGAAAGGCAAAGCAGGACAAAGTGCCAATCAGTTTGCATGCTGACAATCCATATCCTAGGGAGGTTGAGAGGTGGCAACATTTGGGTGAGGTAATCTATCCCCCCTTTTATATCTAATTTAATTGGCTCCAGAAATGGTTAAAATGCAACAGATTTCACAATACAATCTTGTAGTATGAAGAATAGAAAAAATATGGATCTGTCAGATCCTTTTGGTGATAGTGACCCTAGGGGTCTCCTTTCATCTTTGGAGATTGATACCAACAAGTTTTTTCTGGGTACCCCTACATAGTTCATTAGGAAACAAACCTTGAAAAAAAAAATCATATTCAGTGTCCACCTGGTCAAGGTTATCCCTTATAATACATATAAGGCCAGCACAAATTACTGTGTATAGTCGTGTATAAGCCATATTTTACACCACCTAAAATGTGCTAAAAAAACGAGTCTTAAGAAAATTGTGAAATTTTGCATACTGGCTTTATGAGTTTATTGCAAAGCCCCTGAACATGGTATTATCACCATAATTGCTGGAGATGTAGGGAAGGTAGGAGTAGTTTTTGCATCAATTAAGGTAGGAAGTAGTTTTTGCATAAATTAAGTTCAAAGTCAAGTCAACTTGAAATTAAGACTTTGACTTGACCTTAAACTTAACCTCCCTAGCAGTCAGCCCCTACATTGAACTCTGCTTAAATTTCCCGCCCTCCCTCCACCCATGTCTACGTCATGGACTGGGAAACCAACATCCTCCATTAACATCTATGGAGGTCCATGGTGCGCCGACAATGAGGCGGGGGATGTCGAAGGGGCTGCAAGCAGCAGTTTTCTGGGGTATATCAGGTAGTGATGGCCGAAAAGTTTGCCTGGCGGACAGTTCGCGGCGAACATAGCATGTTCGCAGTTCGCACTTCCGGCGAACATTATGGGTGTTCTACTCGCCCCCTACACCTTAACATGGAGACAAAGTGAGACCCCTCACCCTATAGTCAGGTGGTACAGTACAGCCAATAACAAATTTTTTCCTCCTGGAGGACACCCCCCCCTCTATAAAAGAAGCAGCCCAGCAGCCATTTTACATTTATCCTGTGTCTCCAGTACTAGATAGATAGGGAGAGCCTCTGCTGATTGAGGGATAGCTGAGCTACTTTGCTATTATTCTCCATCCAGTTATCTGTAGCTATAGCTAAGGTGTTCTGTTACATGTAGTTTATCATTACTGAGCCACAAAAGTCCTTCTCTGGGGGGTGGGGTATGCTGTATTATGAATTGCAGAGAGATCTGACTAAATGTGATGCGCTGCAGAAGGTTCTGTGCGGTAACATTTATCAAAATCTGTCATCTAGATGTGATTTCCGGCCATTAGACATAAAGGAAAAAGCATTTTAAAAAATCCATATTTTGTGGGAGAAGTTTAGCCATTGATCCCCCTCTGGCATGACACTGTCCAGGTGGTTGCACTCTTTTTTTATTGGTATTTTGGCTACAAGTATGACTTAAGGGGTTGAGAAATTTGTCCTTCATTCAAGTCAATGGAGGTTCGCTGTTCGCATGTTCAGGGCGGGTATTTGCAGAAGTTCGATTCGCCTGTTCGGAAACAGCCCCAGCTGATGTTCGGCCATCACTAATATGAGGTTTTACAGATCCCCCCTCCAATAGCGGTTGGGTCAAACCCAAAACAGGATACGTCTCAACCACTAGGGAGGTTCATATATACAAAAACTAGGTGTGCTAGAGCAATACTTTTTAAATAAACATCCTCATAACCTTTCTCTACATCTCCAGTAATTTTGGTGATGACAACATGTTTAGGGGCTTTGCAACTCATAAATTACCTAGTAGAAATTTCACAACAGTCTATACAATGGGCTATTTGTTTTGTTATGTAGTTCTGTGCTCTGCTATCTTTCTAAAGGCCCCCATACACCTTGAGATTCCTCCATATAATTTCCATGAGACCTACCAACAACTATGTAGTATAGTGACCTCCC
>CM070036.1:6406917-6421470 GCA_036250615.1 Ptychadena robeensis | reverse complement strand
AGAAAAGTTGGTTGTACAGAAATTGCATGGAAATTGTATGTGGTGTATGGGGGGCTTTAGATGACAGGTAATTAAATGAACACTTTTATCAGGTCAGGGCTCATTACACATGAACATAACTGACCGCTGGACACAACATTAGTTCCGTTTTGGGGCTTTAGCCCTATAGGATCTCCATGGGGTCCTCCCGTCGTTTCCCAAGCTGCTGTGGGGTGTAAATTTAGCCTCAAACTTCTCAGCTATTATTCTCATCAGGTAAGTAGCAGTGGTGGTTGTTTATCAGTATCAGTTGTTGTTGCGTTAATACAATTTCCAACAGGTTCTTTTTGAGGGTCAACAATGAGATGGCCTTATACACTGTAGGTGGAGGCCACAGACATTACCTCACCATCTTTTTGGACTGCTTATTTAGTCGTTTTGGGTCAGCGTCAGTATTAGTAGCATGCGGAATAGTGGTGGGCAAAATATTTGCCTGTTCACCACAAACTTTGGGTGTTTACAGTCCGCCAACCTGGGTGAACACTTTTACATGGAGGCAAAGTTTGACACCACAGTCAAATGGTACAGTACAGCCAGTTAGGTATTTTCTCCACACAGGGCTCACCCAATACAAAAATAAAGTGGGATTTACAAGTACATAAAATAAAAAAAAATGACATTAACCAAAGAACAAAGTGTGGGGTCTCCCCCACTGCACACCAGACCCTCTGCTTGCATAGGGTCTGTTATGTCTGGAGGAGGGGGGCCACGAACAGCATGGGGTCCCCTCTCTCCAGAGCATTATAGACCCCTTTTGACAAACCTGGAAGGACAGGAAAGTGCTCTTCCTCACAACCTTGCCCCCATGTCTTGGGGGCATGGGTAGATGCTCATTGAGTATCAAGAATAGAGATGGTCAAATTTTTTTTTCAAAAATTCGACCATTTCAACGATTTCGAGTTAATTGCCACGCCCATGAACATGGTATCATCACTAGAGATGCTCAATTTTTTTTTCAGAAATTCGAAGATTTCGAGTTAATTGCAAAGCCCCTGAACATGGTTCACCAAACTTGCTGGAGATGTGGAGAAGGGTTGGGGGAACATTTGAAAGAAAAAAGTATGTCTCTACCACAAATCGTTTTTGCACAAATTAAGTTCAAAGTCAAGTCAAAATGTCGAAAATTCTGAAATTCTACTTTAATTTTGAACTTAATTTATTCAAAAACGATTTGTGTTAGAGACATACTGTTTTCTTAAAATGTTCCCCCAACCCTTCTCTATATCTCAAGCAAGTTTGGTGATGATACCATGTTTAGGGGCTTCGCAATCAGCTCTGAAGTTTAGTCGAAATGTGACCCCCCCAAATTTAGTCGAAAAATTTGACCATCTCTAATCATCACCAAACTTGCTGGAGATGGGGGTATACTGCAAAAAAAGATATGTCTCTAACACAAGTTTTTGCACAAATTAAGTTCAATATCAAGTCATAATTACGAAAATCGGAATTTTGACTTTGTTTTTAAACTTAATTTATGCAAAAACAATTTGTGTTAGAGACATACTTTTTTTAAAAAAAAAAAACATGTTCCCATAACCCTTCTCTATATCTTCAGCAAGTTTGGTGATGATAACATTTTCAGAGGCTTTGCAATCAGCTCACAAAGTCAGCAAGTCGAAAGATTTGACCATCTCTAATCAAGAATTGAGCATTGAGTAAAGTTCCCCTTTTACAGGAGAACTCCCAGATTCCATTTCCAACCCCATTGAATGAGTAGAGACGTCTCCTGGACCACTTACCCATTCACAAGGTTTTAAAGATAAGTATACAATTGTGCTTGTAGGTATGTGGAAGGGTAGAGACTTCAAAACATATATTTTTTTCTGTGTGGTGTGTGGTTCTAGGACTTATAAACCCCCTTCTGAATGGGTAAGAGGTCCAGGAGACATCTCTACTCATTCAATAGCGGGAGTATAGCGGGAGTCCTCTTGTTAAAGGGTAACCCCAGATACTCAGTGAGCCTCTACCCGTACCCCAACAATACTGGGGAAAGGTTGTGGGGAATTGACCTTACCTGAACGAGAAAATCATAACGGTCAATGCGGTTTGCCGCAAACATGCAAACTGTGGGTATTGGCGGAAAAGTCTGTCAACAGCCAATGAAACCCCGTGGCCAATGTTGTCCATCAGATTGCAAAGGCAGTCCAACTTCACCAGGATAGCACATTAAAACGAGCCAGAAGGTTTGCTCCAGAGAGCTGAACATGGCCATTGAAAGCCCATCAGCTAGACCCGTATCTGCTGATGGATGGTTTGGTTTGTCGTTAGTGCTATTATATCCTTTGCTGGTCCAGTGGTTTCCTCCTGCATGATATAGGCTAGCCTTATGTGAATGATTCCTGGAGGCTAAAGGTATTGATGCCAAAGGCTAAAGGTATTGATGGTAGTGTCCGCTACACTCATCTAACCTAATCCAATAGACATCATGTTTAGATCCATCTAATGCCACCAGGTTGTACCTCAGGCTGTCCAGTAGCTCAATGATCGTAGAGAAAATACCCCAGGACACCATCCAACATTGTCAGGCATACACACAAGCACATGCCATACAAACAACCACTTTGAGTTGCTGAAACAACATTTCAGCAAATTGGACCAGCCCCCATTAACTTTTCATGACATGAAGCGTTCGCCAGGCGGTTGCGTTAATTCTTTCCGGCCGTGTCAACAAGCCCTTAAGGTGAAGATTAGTAAATCAATGTCCCAAATATCAAGATGATGCCCAAGCATCTACGTATCTAGGATCTACCCATTGACCATGGATTGGTGGTGGGCACGTTCCCCTGTTGCCCCTGGGCTCACCCCTGATGTATCATCTGTAAATTTTTATACATGCTTGTCAGCAGAGAAAGTTTACAATGTTCCGCAGCACTCCACACATATTAAAAAGGACTTTCTTAAAAAGAAATAAGTCATAAATAGGCTGTAAACGTCGAGGATTACAGGGTACAGTCTCTTTGCATCTATAAACATGTAATTGGTGCTTGCTGGGAATTTCTCGCCATGAGGTGGATTGTTCCGTTCGCTGGGGGGATCTGCTTCTCATTGTCAAACAATATGTTGTGCATTCTTATCCGTCCTAGCTATATGATCTGTTAAAGCAGCTTAGTCACACAGCATCAATAGATAGGCAGGACTGCATGGGTGAGTGTGCCAAATGACATATACCCCTTATAAGTAGTACATAAGGTAAGGTAGGGTAGTACATAACTGTAAATGACTCACTAAGAACAGGAAATACTTACTAAACTCTTTAAAGTTACTATAAATGGTGTCATGTAAAATATATTACCAGAGTATGAGATATGATTATGAGATATTGCTAAAGTAGATATTAGATTTACATCATCAGCCTCTCTGGTCTCCCTCTAACAAAACTCACCTCTTCAGTCCATCATGAATGCTGCGGCTAGACTAATTTACTCCTCTAACCACTTCTCATCTGCTGCTCCTCTCTGCAAATCTCTACACTGGCTTCCAATTGTCCAGAGAATTAAATTCAAAGTTCTTTGCCTTGCTTTTAAATCACTCCACACCTCCTGTCCTCCTTACATCTCCAACCTGGTACATAAATATACCCCTAACTGCCCCCCACACCACCTGTCCTCCTTACATCTCCAACCTGGTACATAAATATACCCCTAACTGTCCCCCACACCTCCTGTCCTCCTTACATCTCTAACCTGGTACATGAATAAACCCCTATCTGTCCCGCCACCTCCTGTCCTCCTTACATCTCCAACCTGGTACATAAATATACCCCTAACTGCCCCCACACCACCTGTCCTCCTTACATCTCCAACCTGGTACATAAATACCCCTCACAGGAGGTGTGCCCCCACACCTAATGTAACATCCAATCTAATGTATTGTACAGCGCTGCGTAATATGTTGGCGCTATATAAATAAATGATAATAATAATAATTTAGCATCTAATATTTTCAGCACAGGCTTCTCTCCATTACTGAAATAGCTTCACTGCACGCTGTCAACTTCTGAGAATATAAATGAGAAGTTTCAGAGTGCCCAGAGCCGTATAGGAGGAGGCGGGAGGGCAACATGACCCAGGTGATGGGCATTGGGAGCAGCCTATCAGGTTAGGTCAGGGGCGGGGCTGGGTCAAGAAAACGAGGAAACCGGAAAGGGAGGGTCCCTTTCGTCGCAGAGCAGCAAGGCGGACAGTTCAGCGGCGAACATGGATGTTCGCCCATCTTCTCGCCGGCGAGCAGTGCGGGTGTTCGACCCGCTCCATTCGCCGGCGAGAAGATGATCTCTATTCTTCCTCCGGCAGGATCACAACCTGTGTGATCGTGCCGGAGGAAGAATCTTTTCACTAGAAGACCATGCATAAAGCCGGTCTACTAGTGAAAAACCGGGTCGGAGCAGGAAGTGACGTCAGTGACGTCACATCCGGCTCACGGAACCAGGAACTATGCGTTCCAGTATGCGTTCCAGGGACCGGATGTGACGTCACTGACGTCACATCCGGTTTTTCCGATTCAAATTCCCCGCCTAGAGGCTGGGAAATTTGAATCTGTCCCCGAACAGGCGGACTTCTTTAGAAGTCCGACCCGCCCGTTCGCGGACAGTCCTGGCCGATGTTCGGCCATCACTACATTTAGCACAGTGGTCTCTAGAGCCACATTCGGTTATTTAGCCTTCTTGCTGTGGCTCCATTCGAAAGCTTCCCAGCTCTTATCCCTTCCAGCCCACCCTTTCTTAAAAGAAAAGATCCCCACTGCAGCTCCTTGCTCTGTACAACTATCCCCCCCCCCCAACTTTCGGCTGTTCTTTAGCTGCTATCATGGAGGTTCAGTACCACAGATGGGTGTTGCCTACATCAATTTGTATGCTTCCAGACCAATATCAACCCATCAAGGTATTCTAATATTTGTACTGCAGGAGACAACAGGGGACAAGAGACAATCAGGGTCTGTGGGCGTACTACAAGGGGTGGTCAGGGATGGTAATATAACATATAAGAGGAGGCTATTGAAAACAATGGATTTATTACAGGAGGTGATTCGTGAGAGCAGACATACTAAATAAGCTTTAGGGACTGCAGATGTACTATGTGGGACCGCTAACATTGTACAGGAAGCAATCAGGGAATGTAGATGTACTTCAGGAGGAAATCAAATCAAAGAGAGTAGATGTACTTAAGGACAGTTGTGGCATTAGATAGGGGAAATATTTGCATTTGCCCAGGGCAGCATCTTGGCATCGAAAATGTCTTCCCATGGCCAGATACCTCCCCCTCCAGTGCGATCCTTGTTATACACGGACCGGCTCTGTGAGGATGCGGTTGCTTAGCAACACGCGTCCCCACAGACCAGGGGCTGTGTGTTTGCTCTGCTGGTATGCATCTGCGTTCCAGCGGGGCACCTGCTGATGACGTACTTCCGGCGGGGACCGGAAGTGCGCCGTGATTTTGCGTATCGTCTTTGACCTCCGATTTTTTTCATGAAACAAGTGTGCCTTTGCCCAAAAAAGGTTGAAAAACACTGCACTACAGGATATAATCTGGAATGGCAGGTACACTAAAGGTGACAATTACCAACTTTACTCCCCACTGTCTTAGACCTGAGATTGTGGTTCAGTCCTGGCTGCTGTTACTGCAGCAGCTCCCGAGCTTTCAGTGGAAAGCCGGCTCGCACACCCGGATGTGACGTCAGTGACGTCACATCCGGTAAGCACACCAGGAACTATGCGTTCCAGGTGCTGGATGTGACGTCACATCCAGGTTTTCCGATTCTAATTCCCCGCCTAGCAGTGGGGAATTTGAATCTGTCCGCGAACGGGCGGACGGCGGACTTTTTTAAAAGTCCGCTCCGCCCGTTCGCGGACGAACATGGCCGAGGTTCGGCCATCACTAGCCAGGACTGTGATTGCTCGTGCTCTAGAAGAAGCTGCCTAGTGAGGTACTAGGGTAGCCAGGACAGTGATCGCTCGTGTGTTTGAAGAAGCTGCCTAGAGAGGTGCTGAGACCTCAAGGTGCTCGAACAGCCTTGTCCCTTAACCCTCTCTCCCATGGCAACCTAAAATAAAGTATCTTCAAGTTCAACTTCAAAATCTCTCATTGGTCAATTTCTGCTACCCGGTTCCCATCACTACACAATGCACAAATGCATATCCTGCCTCTCATTTCGGGTAGAGCCAGCTACCCATGATATCATCTACATTCAATGGTCCTTCCAACATTCCTGTTTCACTTATGTCAGAAGAGACACCTCTACGGTTAATGTATTTTCAAAGGTTCAGTCCGGTGTTCCTGTGGAACATTTGGTTGCTGGCCTTCTCCGAACACACTGGTTCAGTGCCAGAGGTATTTAGTTTCTATTCACTACGTAATTTCGGTAATTGCTTTGCGGTGAACGGCGTATGGAACATTAACAATGTCTTACTTTCCCTCAATTGTTGGAGTTGTGTTATATTGTATTAATGATCCGTTCCATACGCATCTCCAGCAATGCTCAGGCTCCTGTGATTCTTTAACATGATGAATTGGCATTGAAAGGAAAGTGCTCTGAAGGATCCAAGTCTTACTAGGCATGGTATCCATCAACTGCGGAAAAGGGCTTAAACATGTCATAAAATCATAACGATAACATCTTTATGATTCCAATACTTTGGGTTAACATGAAGCTGCAGGCAAGACACAAATCTATAATGAATATGTAACGTAAAAAAATATTTTGCTTTGTTCTTCAGTCTTTCAGGCTGCGTCTACACTACGCAGTCAACAGGCGGGAAAACCGTGCAGTGCAGCCACCCCCTGTAATCCTCTTTGCTATGGGAAATTACGTGGTAGTCTATACTGGCGCATCATGCCGATGTTTGGAGGCGGTGCGGCAGTGGGCACTGATGGGCAGTGGGCAGGGCAGAAAGTGACACTTTGTGATATCACTTCCGTCGTCGCGGATCTGAAAAGGTTTAGATCCACTCCACTGCAGCTTATGGCCATGAGTTGCAAATTTATATTCCCAATACGAAAATAAATATCACATGCAGTGTTCGGCCCGCCCTGTTTGCCGGCGAGAAGGAGCTCTCTATTTTTCTCTATTCTAGGATCAGGAGTAGAGATGGTCGAATTTTTTTTTAAAACTTTCGACTTAATTGCAAAGCCCCTGAGCATGGTATCATCACCAAACTTGCTGGAGATGTAGAGAAGGGTTGGGGGTATACTGCAAAAAAGAAAGTCTCTAACACAAATAGTTTTTTCACAAATTAAGTTCAAAGTCAAGTTAAAAATTCGAAAATCGGAATTTCGACTTTAACTTTTAACTTAATTCATGCAAAAACTACATGTGCTAGAGCAAAACTTATTTTTTTCAAATGTTCCTCCAACCCTTCTCTACACCTCCAGCACGTTTGGTGATGATACCATGTTCAGGGGCTTTGCAATAAGCTCACAAAGTTTGCAAGTCGAAAAATTCGACCATCTCTAATCAGGAGCAGCGAGATCCCGCTGGAGGAAGAATCTGTTCACTAGAAGATGGGGCATGAAGCCGGTCTCCTAGTGAGCAGCTGGCTCGTAAACCCAGAAGTGACATCAGTGATGTCACATCTGGCTAGGATAACCAAGAACTATGCAGTTCTTCAGATTCATATTCCCCGCATAGGGGCGAATAGTGATGGCCGAACATTCGGCGTGTCCGTCCGCGAACGGGGGTTCTCTACCCGGTCTATCTACCCTGTCTTCAGTGAAATATTCTTCTTGCGGCAGGATCTCGCTGCTTATGATCCCACCGGAGGAAGAATAGAGGGCTCCTTCTCGCCGGCGAACAGGGCGGGTCGAACACGCGTACTGTCCGCCAGCGAGAAGGAGGGCGAACATGCTTGTTCGCGGCCGAACTGTCCGCCTTGCGGCCAGTTCGGCCGTCACTAGGGGCGAACAGGCGAAAGGCAGACTTCGCGGACAGACATGGCAGAAAATCGACCATCACTAATTACATGTGACCATTCATTTTGAAGGTGATGACGATGCGATAATTGCAATACCTGGCCATACATTCCAGTTGTGAATATTCCTGAATATCAAGTTGAATATTAGTAGAAATATTCGAATATTGCCTATGACGCTCATTACTATTTCTGTTACTCTTTATATTCACCCCAGTAATAGTCACCACTTTCTGGTTGTCAGTAGCATTTCTAAAAGCCACCAACCAATAGGAACACTGCGTACATTACAATGGAACAGGTTAGGATTATTAGTAGGGCTCAGTTGCTGGGGTAGACAGTAGGCATTACTTTCATTGAGTGGTAGTCCGCAGAGGCAGAACTCGCGCAGATCAATGAAACGAGTATAGAAACCTCACCAGTACAGACAGTGGTGGGATTTGTGGAATGACTCAACCAATACTGACCATCCTAATCAATATCAGGGCATCTATGTAAACCATCCATCTGTGCCAACATCCCCGAAGAGGTAAACACATAAATATATGACTATGTTTGCACAAGGGCAATCCTAGTACAAACGCTAAATGGGTGGCTAGGATACAATTTTATTAAGAACAATACAAAAAAAAAGGAAAATGTAACAATAATACATATCATAAAATCCAGGTTATCCACAACTAAAAAAGAATCAAATAAATACATTAGTTTCAAACCTATGTATGGTCACAGATAATAATCTCAATGCGTTTCGCCCTGACATTCAGGGCTTTATCAGGAGTTGTATGTCTTGGGTCAACTGTCAGCCGAGAAGCAAGAATATGGTCAAAACTCGTGTCCTGTGGAATAGGTATGTGGTAAGGCGCAGGGGAGGAGGCCCTGGTCATATAATAACAGAACTCAATCTGGGTCCAAAAGATCATGAAACTCAATCTGGGTCCAAAAGAATGGTTAAACCATCTCTTTGTGTAGGAACCCGGCATATGGAGGTCCACATCCCCCTAACCCTCTCTATACAGAAGGGTGGGGATAAAGTCAAAACCATCTGGATGGTAGCACCACCAACAAGTGCGCACCCTCCAATAGATGAAGCTCCACCTGTTTATCGTTCACTACCACCCCTGCCAAACAATAAAGGAGGGGGAAAGGGGAGGAGCGGCACACACATGCCAAAAGATCCTCCACCTCTCCTCCGAAATCCACCTAAGTAGTTCGTATAAGCTTAATCTCTGTCAAGTCGTCACAGTGTAGTCCAGTGGTTGCCAAACTGGGGGGGGGGGGGGCGCGAAAGTATTCAAGGGGGGGCATGGGCCCTTATCCTTGAATAGGGAGGGGGGCTCGATAATGTTCCTAAATAGAAAAGGGTAAGGTAAGTTTGGGAACAACTGGTGTAGTCCTTGTGTCAGGATCAGGTACTGAGGGGGCGACCAGGCAGGCAACACACATGGAGATCCAGACAGAGGTGGTGGTGACAAAAATGGATTACAGACAGGAACAAACACAGGTGCAAAAGTCCAGGGAACAGGGGTGTCCAGGGTTCAGGTTCAGGGACAAGAAGCATGAACAACAGCAACAATGAACAGCAAGCGTGGTCTGGATGAAGCACACCTAAATAGCCCTAAGCTAACCAGGAAGGTGTAAGCTCCACCCAGCCCACACTTGCAGGGAGCCACCTGCTGGTTAGAGATGGTTTTGACGATTTTGAGTTAATTGCAAAGCCCCTGAACATGGTATCAATACCAAATTTGCTGGAGATGTAGAGAAAGGTTAGGATTATACTTCAAAGAAAAAAGTATGTCTCTAACACAAATAGTTTTTGCACAAAATAAGTTGAAAGTCAAGTAAAAATTTCGAAAATCAGAAATTCAACTTAATTTATGCAAAAACTACATGTGCTAGAGCAACACTTTTTTTTTCAAATGTTCCCACAACTCTTCTCTACATCGCCAACAATTTTGGTGATCATATCATGTTCAGGGGTCTTGCAATAAGCTCACAAAGTAAGCAAGTCGAAAATTTTTACCATCTCTACTGCTGGTGACTGTGGGACAAACCCATTGATGGCAATCACAGTGCCACCAGCAGGCGGTGACTGGAACAGCCGGGTCCTCACACCTTGAGTTGTCCAGGGGTGGATTACCCTGGTCGCCAGTTACACACCATGCAATACTGACCATGTTCTCTTTTGCCCAAACCTGTTTTTGCTCTTCACTATAATGACCCACAGCCCTCTGCTTGTTCTTTTTCCCAAATCCAAGAATTCTTGATTAGATTAATGATCAAAAAAAAACAAATTGCAATTTTCCCATTTGACCTCCCCCAATGCAGGAAACCTGTTGGATAAAGTTTCACCAAGCCTGTCCTCACAGCAGGAGCCATCAGTATAATCAATCCACTTAGAGGGATAAGTAATGTGGAGCGCTAACCCAACGCAGTAATTCTTCCAGATGACTGCTAGCAAAATACAAAGAGCGACCATTCTTATAATCACAGCATTTCATTGACGTCTCTCTCTTACTGATTACCCAGCTGTACCATCCGCAGAGTCGCCGCTTCAGGAACAATTATCTACAGTCACCTGCCAGCAACTTTGGCCATAAAAGTGATGTACTCATATTTTCCCTGTAAGGGAATATTATTTTGTAACTGGAACCATGGGAGATTTTCTTAGAAAGCTCCAAATGGATCTCTAAAATGCCGTTACCGACCGCGCAAAATACCTCGCACAAAATATTCCCCTAATGTGACAAAAATTACATTTACGAGGGTTCAAAGAAAGGTTATATTTCATGGACAGGATTCCAGTTGTGTTTTGCATTTAATACGAATTAGCGTTTGTTGTGTTGGCATGCAAAGTATTCCAGAAAATTATCTTCCGTAAAGGGGCAATTACATTCCTCCAGTGAGCGGGTGTAGGGATGTTTGCTTCTACTGTGACATAATTCTAGACAAATGTAGTAATTAGTCAAAAGTGGCTCAAATTATCCTCATGGTTCTCTGCGCTGGGTATAAACATAATGTAAAGATAATTGGCGCTCGCGGCTCCGTACATTGCAATGTTGTTACTAGGACGCTGGGATTAGTTTAATGATGTTCTGACTACAAATCCAGTTCTGAAATTAAGTGCTAATCCACAAAGCTCAATAAAAAGGCATCTCAGAGGTGTGAAGGACATGTCATGGTATGATCTAAATGTTACTTGGAGGAATCTGAGCTAAACTGTGACTTACTTAAGGAGAGATTTCAGTTTTAATGGCTTTTGTATTGTAAAGGTAGCCATACACGGCCCGATTTGCACCCGAAAATCAAGTGGCCCCACCTGGTGAGATAGAACAGGAATCTGCCGCATGATGGATCGCAAAGTGACGCGACATGCCGGCAAATTCCCGGCGGATCCCATTACTTTGAAGGGGGACGGTAGTCCCGTTCAAAGTAATGGCCGGCACACAAAGGGTGCCCGCCGATCAGCTGAAAGGGCCAGCTGCGGCAGGATGATGTCATCCTCCTGAAGTTGATCCCTCATCTGTCGAGGTAGAATCGCCTTGTGTATGGCTACTAGTAATGGCAGAAACTGTCAACAGGGCGAACAGTTCGGCCCCGAACATGGATGTTCTCCCTCCTTCTAGCCGCCGAGCAGTATGGGTGTTCGACCCGCCCCGGCAAGAAGGAGCTCACCATTCTTCCTCCTGCTGGATCAGGAGCAGTAAGATCCCAGGCCGGAGGAAGAATCGGAGGCATAGAACCCGCTCTTGTAGTGAAAACCCGGCTCGGTAAGCCGGAAGTGATGTCAGTGATGTCACATCCGGCAACAGCAACCAGGAACTATGCATTCCAGGGACCGGATGTGACGTCACTGACATCACCTCCAGTTTTACTGATTTGGGGAATTTAAATCTGTCCGCTTAAAAGTCCGATCCGCCTGTTTGCAGACGGACATTTTTGAAGTTCGGCCATCACTAATGGATACCTTTACGGTGCCCATTCTATGGCTATTATGGCATACTCCCTATATGGTTATATTACTGAGTACATAGATCTATAGATCTTGTTAAAATCAAAGCTTCATCCCGAAATAACAAGATACAACGAATAACCCATTAATATATAGCATAGGGTTTATTCTAGTAATAGATTGCCCCCACCTACCTTCACATCCCTGACATCAATGCCTAGGATGTGCTGAAAATAAACCAGCACCGCTTCCACAATATGGAGGTCAATAGTGGGAAGAGTTAGACCCAGACAAGATTGATAGATCTGCCGATACTCTCCATTGCCATGGGCTCACAAGGGATCCCCCCAAAGTATCTTGGAGTGAGTTTGTGGGGTCAGCAAACCACAAGTGTAGCTTTGGGCAAATGCTCAGATGGTTAATGTCCACCCTATTTTACAATCTTCTGTGCTTCTCTTTGCAATGCAGGTATATCATGATTGGAAGAAGGTGCTGTACGTAGCTTCATGAAATCATAAAACTGTGGTTACACCAGGGGTTGGCAAACTAAGGCCCGGGTACCGGATTTGGCCCATTTAGCTTCTTTTTCCAGCCCTTTGTCACCTTGTTGAAAAAATCCTCCCCTCTACTTCTCTGCAAGGGGTCCAAAGTTGCAAGGGGATGATGCAGTGGCACGATCATGTGATGACACTGTGGGCGAATCCTTGTGATGATGATAGGCAGCTCTAGGAATTAGCCGTACTCATTGCAATAAATAAGCATTTTTTAAATGCAGGAAATATACAAAGATAACAATGTCCCTATAACACATCACCGATTACACATCACTGCCATCATTAGTGATGCTGGTGATGCATGGAATTGGCACACCTATGGAAGGTCAGCCATTACAGGCTTTTAAATTGGCCCTTTCAACTTTAAGAAGCCAATGTTGCCCACGAGTCAAAAAGTTTGCCCACCCTTGGGTTACACCAACATTTTATGTTGAGCCTTCATGACTTGATGAAAAATTTAATAAAATTTTTTCTGAAAAAATAACATATACACATGATTTACCTGTCCTCTGTCTTAATCCAGGCAAACCAATTCCCAAACCTAAAATACAAATACTTACCTTCCTCTCTTTCTTGCTCCCGAAACCACCATCCCGGGTGTGGTCCGCATCTAAATCCAGCAAAACCCTCCAGTGACACCACAGGGGACTTCTACAATTGGCAAAATGAAAAGTATGGGCAAAGTTTATCTCACATTTATGTTAAAGCGGACCTACCACCAGGAATCTATGTTTTCATGAATGGCACTAGAAGTGCCAATAATAGGGAGGAATGCAGTGAAAAAAACCAAAAACTTACCTGTAATGAGCAATTTAATAAGATAATCCTGCAGCTCTTCTCACTTCCTGGTTCTTTGTAGGCAGAAATAGGCAGCACTTCACAGAAAGCAGTGATATGCTTTGAAAATTCCCATAGAAGATCACTGAACGCCCCCCAGTGGCCACCCGCGATATTGCACCCCCAGTTTCATGTGTTGCCTTCAGCGAACCAGGAAGTGAGGGGAGCTGTGTGGTAATCTTGTTAAAATGGTCATTACAGGAAAAAATTTTAGTTTTTTTACTGCATTCCTCCTTATTACTGGCACTTCTAGAGCCATTCATAAAAACATAGATTTCTGGTGGTAGGTCCGCTTTAAATTGTCTAACCAAGTAGATAATTTGTGGGAATGTTGTTGAAAACACCAGACTGGTAGAAACTATTTACAAAGGTGCTATTTCTGTATAAGTAGAATTGTACCTGAAATGTTAGGCTCCTCTTTAAATTTATGAAACAATACATGGAGGACGCAAAACCATGTCTTTATGGGTTGGCATGAACTCAAGACATGGCACCTAATAGGATGACTAAATTGAAATACTGGAGCTCCCTCTACTGCATAGCATTGTCTACCAAGGTGATTTCTTCTACGAGAATGCACTTAACACAACCACGAGGACCCTGGACAGTAATTTAAACAAAACCATTGCATACTGTAGCGATCATCTTCAAGAGAAGAGTCTTGATTGGGTGCTTGAACCCTTTTGGAGCCGTTCACATATCACAGAGATTTCAGATGAGATTTCGTAGAACAGAATGTGTATTTTGGAAGGACAAACTTATTATGTTTGAAAAACTCATCATCTTTCCCCTGTCACCTTCCAAGCCTCCCCCCAATATCTCGCTTACAGTTAATAACACCGCTATCTCCCATATTCCACAATCTCGCTGCCTCTTTCACCGCCATCTTCGACTATGCTCTCGCCACACCGCTTTTCACCCCACATACAGAACATTGCTAGATCCTGCCACTTCCATCTCCGCAACATCTCCAAGATACAGTCTTTCCTATCCCCAGAGACCATCAAACTCCTGGTACTTGCCCTCATCGTTTCTCACCTGGACTACTGTAACATCATCCTCTCTGGTCTTCCTCTCACTAGACTGTCACCTCTTCAGTCCATTATGAATGGTGCTGGTAGGGTAATTTACTCCGCTAACCACTCCTCATCTGCTGCTCACCTCTGCCAATCTCTATACTGGCTTCCAACTGTCAGAGAATCAAATTCAAAGTTCTGTGCCTTGCCTTCAAATTACTCCACACCTCCTGTCCTCCTTACATCTCCAAC
>CM070036.1:6376177-6396260 GCA_036250615.1 Ptychadena robeensis | reverse complement strand
GTTAGTTTCATGGCGGCTATGGAAGAAACAATTAGGCTGTTACGTGATGCTGCGGCTATGCAGGGAGCGGACTGGGTCCAGGCTCAGGTAGCTGCGGCGTTGCAGGGGGCTGCCCAGGTCCCACTATCAGGGCCTGGCGCCAGGCGTGCTAGGAGGTCCAGGCCTCCTGAGCGCTTCAGCCCATCTCGGGCCCCCCGGGCTTTGCGCCGCACAGGGAGCCCCAGCAGGGACCCTCCAGGGCCGCCGGCCAAGCGATTGTCTGCTGGCGCCGGTGCGCACCCTGGGAGGAATCCCCCTCGTCGGCGGAGCCCTGTGGGGAGGGCTGCCACGCGAGGATCTCGCCCTCCCCCCGACGCGGGTGAAAGCAGCAGTGCGGCCTCCGTCCTTACCAGGTCTGCGGTGGACGGCGCGGCCCGGCGTGGGAGTCTTCTGGATGCGGGTCCTGGTGGAGTTCGGGAGCCGGCCGGGGATCCTCTCGTCGATCGGGTGGTGAGCGGTGCGCGTAGGAGCCCCAGGACGGTGAAGATGGCGGCGGGTGGCGTCGGCCGGATGTCCAGGCCTTCTTCTCGGGAGGCGGCCGGAAGTGATGTGGGTGCTGTGCGCCGGAACCCGGAAGTCTGCGGACCGTCGGCCGGAAGTGATGTATCCGGAAGGAGAGGAGATCGGGCGCGGGGTGGACTGGCTGCCGAGTCCTTGGCGCGGGCTGGTGGCGCGACCCGGCGGACTGATGGGCGATTGCGGAGCACAGTGGTCCCGGCCAGTGATTGCGTGAGGCGGGGCCTGCGGGATGCTGGGGCTTCAGAAGAACCTGAGTCGGGTGCGGATTCGGAGGAGCTGGAGGGGGCTTATTCTGAAGGTGAACTACGCTCCACTGAGGACGAGGAGGACGCGGACGGGCCAGCGCAGGAGGCGGGAGCTGCGGCTGGGGGGGCGGCCGGCCCCTCGCAGCCTGGTGAGTCTAATGCTCTTGATAATTTTTTGGCTGGGTTTGAGCGTGGGGGGTAGGAGGGCTCCTCGGGGGCCCAGGTCTAGTAAAGGTAGGCGTTGTGTAGCGCGTAGGGATACTGTGGGAGTCACGAAGGTGGTTACTGCATTAGTGCAGTTGTTGTCAGGGACTGGGGGAGGCCGTAAGAAGGGCAGGTCCCCGGTAGAGGCGTGGGGGTCTAAGGCTAGGGCGGCGCCGGCGGTGGCGGCGAAGGTTGTGGCTGGTAACAGTACGGAACCGGCTGGTGGTGATGTCGTGGGTGAGGCTGCGGAGGTGCCGCAGGATAAGGCTAAGGGTGACGGCAAGGATAAGTCGGGGGAGAAAGATGTGGAGTTGATACGTTTGGCGGACGCTGCCAAGTCAGAGGTGTATGTGTGTTTCGAGGCCCCTCTGGGGGCGCATCTAAAAAAAGAGGTTAGAGAGAAAATTTGGAAGGACGAATATGTCGAAATCTTTTCTTTGCTGCCATTGGAGAAGTTTAATTTGGATAGGGTTAAGCCTGAGGAAAGTAAGAAGGATGAGGAGGAGAAGCGCAGGTATCGGCTGATACCTCGCACATTTGCCAATTGGCATCAGGCGTTTAACATTTTGGGCAGTGTGATTGGGGTCAAGGCGCCGGAGCATTGTACGGCGTTGTTTTGTTACATGGATGCGATTCGGGAGGCGCATCATGTTTATGGGGGTTTATCTTGGCTGCGCTATGATGAGCAGTTTAGGCAGCGGAGGGCGATTCGGCCGTCCATACGGTGGGATCATAAGGATATAGGTTTGTGGGTTCAGCTCATGCAATATGCGAAAGGTAGCCCGTCGTTTCAGAGGGGGGCCGGTGGCTCAGGGTCAGCGGGGCAACCGGCCGCACACAAGAAAGGGGTGTGTTGGCAATTCAACGACGGCCAGTGCCGTTTTTTCGGGAATTGCAAGTACAAGCATGAGTGCTCCGGTTGCGGGGGAGCTCATGCTTTGGCAAAATGTTACAAGCAAGGAAAGGGAAAGAGCAGCGATGCTCAAGGTAAGAGGGAGGACGCCAATAATAGTGGCAAGGATGCGTCCGTTTCTAGATAGGTATCCGGACAGGGAGGCGGCTAAGTTACTTGAGTTCGGTTTTGATGTGGGATTTATTATTCCTTGTTCTCCTTTCCCGGTGCCTCCATTGGCGAAGAACTTAAAATCTGCTTTTGCACAGCCTGCGGTGGTTTCAGAAAAACTTCGTAAGGAAGTGGAACTGGGTAGGATGTGTGGCCCTTTTTCTGTCGTGCCTATTGGGGATTTGGTGGTGTCTCCTTTGGGGGTTGTTCCCAAGAAGGAGCCCAACAAGTTTCGCCTCATTCATCACCTTTCGTTTCCGAAAGGGGGGTCGGTGAATGACGCCTTGGAGGCAGAAGACTGCACGGTGTCGTATACCCGATTTGACCAGGCGTTGCGGTGGGTTCGTCGGTCTGGTCAGGGGGCGTTGATGGCGAAGGCCGATGTGGAGGCGGCTTTCAGGTTGTTGCCGGTTCATCCCAGTTGTTTTCGTTTGTTGGGATGCCAGTGGCAGGGGGGGTTTTATGTTGATCGTTGTTTGCCCATGGGTTGTGCGTACTCCTGTGCGTTGTTTGAGAAGTTTAGTCGTTTCTTTGAATGGGTTGTTCGTGATGTGTCCGGCATTGAGTCGGTCATTCATTATTTAGATGACTTCCTGTGTATTGGGCCGCCTCGATCGTCTGTGTGTCGGCTGTTGCTAGCTACTTTGGAGCACATGGCGGACAGGTTTGGAGTCCCGTTGGCTCGAGAGAAGACGGTTGGTCCGGTTACGGAAATTAGTTTTTTGGGAATAGTTATTGATTCCACGTTGATGGAGTGCAGGCTGCCTGAGGACAAGTTGCAGGGTTTGCGGGCGGAGATTGGTCAGGTGCGGTATTTGCGCAAAATTCAGTTATGTAAGTTGCAGTCGTTGTTGGGCAAGCTCAATTTTGCGTGCAGGATTATACCGATGGGTAGGGTTTTTTCTCGGCGGTTGGCGGCGGCCACGGCTGGTGTGGTGGCCCGCGCCATTATGTACGGTTGACGAAGGACTTGAGAGAGGATCTAGAGGTGTGGGACTGTTTTTTGAGGGACTACAACGGACGGTCAGTTTGGTTGGATGGTCCGTTTAGTAACTGGGATCTGGATCTTTTCACGGATGCAGCGGGTTCTACTGGTTATGGCGCTTACTGTCAGGGAAAATGGAGTGCAGAGGCTTGGCCGGAGGCGTGGAGAGAGGCCGGTTTATTAAAAAACCTGGTGTTGCTGGAGCTGTTCCCTGTGGTGGTGGCTTTCGACCTCTGGGGGGCAGTGTTGGGTAACAAAAGGGTGCGCCTCCAGTGTGACAACATGGGAGTTGTGCAGGCCATTAATAATGTGTCTGCTTCATCTCCTCCGGTAATCCGCTTGTTGAGGTGGTTAGCGCTGCGTTGTTTGCGTTTGAATTCTTTTTTATATGCTGTGCACATTCCAGGGGTATCCAATGACTTAGCGGACGCATTGTCTCGTTTTAAATGGCAGGAGTTTTGCGCGCTGGCACCGGCGGCGGAGCAGTGTGGGATTCCATGTCCGGATCGGCTGTGGCAGGTTGCACTGGAACGGTAGGCGATCTGATCAGGAGGTCGGTGAGTGATGCTACCTGGGTTGCTTATCGGAAGGTGTGGGATGAATGGCTGGGGTTTGTGAGGTCCCAAAGCGGGGTGGGTGTTGAAGCGCATTGGGATAGGATGTTGCTGAATTTTATTTGTGAGGGGTATGCAAAAGGAGTGTCGGTGGCGGCCATTAATAGGAAGATGGCGGCCTTGGCTTTTTTATGTAAATTGATGGGGAGAACGGATGTGACAAAGTTGTTTGCTGTGCGTCAGGCGTTGAAAGGGTATCGGAGGGGTAAAGTTGTGGCGGATAAGCGTCGGCCGGTGTCATTTCAGCTGCTCGGCCGTGTACTGGGGGTCCTGAGTGACATTTGTTTTGACGTTGTTGGTTCAGGATGTGATTTGTGCGGGGGGCAGGCTTCGGTTTTGGATATCTCGGTCAAAGACGGATCAGTTAGGCAAGGGCGTGTGTTTGACGGTGAAGGAACTGCCAGGTTCAGAGTTGTGCCCGGTGGCCGCTTGCCGGGCATTTTTGCGGGTGCGCCCGTCTGGAGCGGGTCCGTTCTTGATGCACCGAGATGGGGGGGCATTGTCTCGTTTTCAGTTTATCTCGGTTTTCCGGAAGTGTTTGAGGGCGGTTGGGGAAGACCCTTGTCAATTTGCATCACACTCATTCCGCATTGGGGCTGCTACAGAGGCAGCCAGATGGGGTTTATCGGATCAGCAGGTGAAGAGAATTGGGAGATGGGAGTCTGCGAGGTTTCGTTCTTATGTGCGGCCTCACATGTTATAAGCTGGATGTTGTTTTCTCCGTTTGTTTTATTGTGGCCTAAGGTTGTTTTTGTGATTTGTTTTAGATGCTCGTCCGTGCCTGGTGTGGATCTTGGGGCACTCCTACGTGCATTGGGGAGCCGAAAGAGCTGCTGTTCGCAGGGATGGCCGGCAATTGGGGATGTCTCGCTCTGAGGTAGTGGTAAGGTGGATTGGTGTGTCGGGCATGATGTGGAGCAGGGTGGTGCCAGAGGTGCATCGGTATGCCCGTTTGGATCGGGCTCCTGATGTGTTGCTTCTGCACGTGGGGGGTAACGATCTGGGTGTTAGAGGCAGTAGGGAACTGGTTCGTGATATCAAATTGGATATGCTGCGGTTGTTGGTTACTTTTCCTGGCATGGTTGTCGTTTGGTCGGATATGGTAGCTAGGGTGACGTGGCGGTTGGCGAGGTCTGTGGCTGCGGTTAACAGAGCCAGGCTTCGGATAAACCAGGAGATTGCTCGTTTCGTGGCTAGGAATGGTGGTATTGTGGTTCGGCATAGGGAGTTGGAGGTGGATACGGCCATGTATTTGCGCCGGGATGGAGTGCATCTTAACGCTGTGGTGATCCATATGTGGTGCCTGGGGCTCCAGGACGGGATACAGCGGGCGGTGCGTGTGTGGAGGACATTCATAAGGTTTCAATCATTAGTGTGGCGCTGTGGTCGTTTCCGTGTCTTTCACGTATCATTCACATACAGGTTTGGTGTGGGAATCATCTGTTTGTATCCCCCCTGGGTGTTCGGTTCGCAGGTGAGCTACCAGCCTGTTAGCGCTGTCTTCATTGGGCTTGTTCGGGCATCCTTAGGTTGTCCTCCTCCTTTCGGTCGTCTTGAGGGCCTATACAAACTTTGGCGTCAGGCACTGGTGACCTGTTTCTGCTTTTTTGGTGCATCGTGTAAGATCCTTAAAGAATGCTCTGCCCAGAATTTTCAATGAGAATGTTTAATATTTTTGGTTTATTATAATAGGGCGCTTTTGGCCATTTAACATCCACTTCTCAGTTTTTTCTGTGTATTATTCAATGTTCGTAATTAACTTATTTTATGTGAGGTTGAACATCCTCCTTTTGGGTATGTGAAGGTCTCTAGGCCTCTACCAAGTCAAGACGGCCTGAGCAATGAAATAGAATGGATAGGTGTAAGGCCTACATGACTGGCATGCAGGGACCGAGCTGGGTGTGGTCATAAATCATTTCAAGGGATACAACGTTTAAGGGGGTTCGGCGAGTCACCTTATTGGTCAATAATGGTGTTCTGGGTGGGGTCGGACTGGGTAGTAGGTTCTGGAACCCGGTTCTAGTCCAGGTCGTCTGTAGAACCTGAGGTGAAAGCTCCCGCCCTCCTCCCTTGTTTGGGATCGTGTGTTAATAGGTGGGGGGGGGGGGACTTTGTGGGCTCAGAGTCCTTTCAATTGCTGGGGTTGGGATGTTATTTGTGTGTGTTGTTTGTTTCGTTTCAGATGTCATTGCGCCTTGCGGGTTCACGGGTCTTTCAGTAGCAGTTTCAACATACAGGTTGGTGGAATCATCTGTTGTGTATCCCCCCCTGTGGTGTAGGTAGAGCAGCTGACAAGCCCTGGTAGCGGTCTCATGTGGCTTGCGGGCACCTTAGTTGTCCTCCATTCGGCGGCGCTGAGGGCCCTATACAAACTTTGGGGCAGGCAACTGGTGACCTGTGTTCATAGTTTTTGGTGCACGTGTTAAGAATCCTTAAAGGCGCGGACCCAAGAATTTTAAGGAATGTAATATGGTTTGGTTATATAATAAAGGGCGCTTTGGCCATTTAACATCCACTTCAGTGTTTCTGTGTATTATTCAATGTAAGTAAATTAATTAAGTTATGGAGGTTAACATCCTATTTGGGTAGGGGTGAAGGTCCTAGGGCCTATACAAGTCATGCATTGCAACCAAGGGTCCATGCCCCAAACTTTACACTAGCAGAATGCTACCATTCTCCTACCCTCCAAAAGTAGACTCATCCATTGCATTTGACAGAACATGTCCACACTTCTCTATAGTGATTTGATGACATACTTTGCACTACTGCGTCTGCCTTGCATTGGAAACCCATTCCATGAAACTATGTACTGTTCATGAGCTAGTTGCTAGCCCATGCAAAGTTTTGTGGTCTGTAGCTCTTGCCTGCAGATATTTGGTGAATGGGCACCTCAGTTTGTGCTGACCCCACTCTGTAGTATTACATTGCCTATTACACTATGGCTGAGTTGCTTTTCCACTGTAGAATTCACTAACCTCCTGAGAAATACAAATATATGGGGAGGGAGTCTGCATGTCTAAAGCCCCCCATAGACGCGCAGATTCCCGGCCATAGTTGTAGCAGACCAACCTGCGTGCTCGCTCCCACCGAGCACATGAAGGTTGGTCTGCCGCAACTATGAGGGAGCCCACCTTGACTTTTGTAGAAAAAAAGCCGGCAGGTCGGATCGCACACGGATCCGACCTGCTGGTTCTTTTTCTGACCAACTGCGCTGCAGGCTGTTAACTCGGAGGGGGAGTCTCCTCCCCCTCTGAGTTAATTGGCTAGAGTCTGACAGGAGTCCCGTGTGTTAGTGGAACACACAGGATTCCTGTCTGACATTTAGCAGACTGCTCACAGCGTGGTGACGTCACCACGCTGTAATGAGTCTGCTAAATGTCTGCCATGGAGGTGTCTATGGCTAGCTTAAGGATATGTTTCCATGGGGGGAGTTTTTTAACACACCATAAATGTATCCATTGACTTTCGATAGAGTTGTTTCCATGTTGCGTTAGTGGACTGTTGCTTTGTTTAAACCCAGGGCACTGCAATAAAAAAAAAGAAACATTAATGCAACTTCGATGTGTTTAAGCATCGGTAATGCATTGAGCTGGGAATAGACAGGGCGATGTCCCGTCGACTCCCGACCCGATTTCGGCACTAGGGGCGGGCGTGATGACGTTGTGTGCCACCCATTACTTAGTTGTCCCCAGCCGAACTAATGGGATCGGAGCAAAATTATCCGTCATGTCGGATCAATGTACCATCCGACATGACGGCTGATGTACCATCCGACAATCCTGCAGCATGCACAACATCCGGTTGGGTCGTGCAGGAATCGGCACGTCTATGCCCAGCCCAATGGGTATCCATTTTTGATGGGTCTACAATGCATTATACTTCCCCTTCAAATGGTAAAAAAAAGAAACGCAAAGTTAAAAAACTGCTAGTCAAAAATCTTTCGTTATACATCAGTATGACATGTCCATTGACGGTCAATAGACACGCCATAAGTCAAGTCTCCGCTGCTGTGGTGCTCTATGTCGACATTAACACGACGAGGATGGATTTGGGAATATGACGGGGTGTGTAGACAGCCCCGTCACAGCCCTAGAATGCCTGCATGCAGCGCAGGGATTTTAACCCAAATGTAGCCATAGCCTTAGACCCACTGCTTCTTGGATCCTTCTGTGTTCCTTTTTTGTTTTCTAACACAGGAGATTGAGTTTGCATTAGTTTGTCATGCATCTATGATCCATTTTTGAAAGGGCTAATGCGTGCTGTCTGTACACACAGTTTTTGGTTAAAAACAGGATTTGGCTGGGAAAGTTGCATAATCTGACTTTTCCGGCCAAAACAGGATGCTTGACTGGTTGGTTTCATACCATTCTCCAAAGACATTGGCTTTTCCAATGAATTGACACTTGGTTGGTGGCATATGACTATAGATGGAACATTGGATTGTTAGTAAAGCTGGCCATAGACGTCTCAATCTTCAATGTGATTCTTGTGCGATCGACCATGGTGATCTTAAGCAGCAATCGATCGAGCAGAAATCAATGCATTCACAAAGTGTGTGAGCGATCAAAAACTGCCGGAATCACGCAAAAAAATTATCGCTCAAGTATCGGACCTGTCTGTAAAATTTAGTCGATCGCTTGGGAACTGGGGAACCTTAATGGAGACATGCAATCATTCCTATCGATCAACCTGTTCATGTCCAACCCAGACTACATCATTCCCAAGCATCTAAAAGGTGGAGAAAGGTCGACCAATTAATCGGTAACGCAATATGGTGCACTGTGCAATCTCCTAATTGGAATCAATTCTGCAATCGCAGGCCACGATCGCTTAAATGAATGATCGCAGAAAGATCGAGACGTCTATGGCCAACTTCAGTGATATGAAGTAGTCTGTAAAGATCTGCATAACATGGTGATGATAATAATAGGTGCCTGTTCAATATATCTACAAGGATCGCTCCTGGTCACTTGATATTTTTCACAAACAATAACCCACTTGTCCTAAAAGGCCAACATCCCAAATCATATAAATATTTGTAGCATGAAGCAGTTTGTTGCCCCGTAAAATGTTTTTAATGTTACAGAGCAGTAAAGACTGGGGGACTTTGTAGGCCTGTACACTAATCTTAGCACACAGTAGGCAATAGTATTAATAATCAATGTGTTTAATGTCCATATAAAGTCCATAAAAAGGTCCAGTGGCCAAAAGTTTCAACAGTTGGTTTCCTGGGTGCCACTAATGACTAGGCTGGACATGACAAGCTGATGCCTCCATAATTTGTGGGTTATCCCAATAGACCCCAACGTACGTTTTGTGTTTGTACTTCATCAGGGGGTCAACTCAATTCACTGGGTATGGGGGTAACATGTCCATGCCAGCACACCAACAGAGTCAAAAAGGGAGAACAGGGGTGCCACTGGTCCATGTTGATTGTTAGCATCCCCAATAGTAGGAAGGTGGAATAAATAGACCTCCCTGCGATCTCTGGGCTCCAGTGTGAAGTATATAACATCACATCCAAGATGGTGGCAGCCACTAGCAGTCTAATGGTGTTTAAATGTCTACAAATAAATAACATCCATAAAATACAATAAATGTGTTATGGAATATTGTCTTGTGGAAGTATTCTTGTAGAATAGTATACCTTGGAGAAACTCTTTAAATATGATGTTTAATCATTTTCTTTTCCTCTGGCGTTCCCCCAGAAAGATTTCACTCTTAGAATAAGAGGCCACAACTGGTATTTGTTAAACATGGGTAATATTTCTTGCTGCGACCTCTGTGCATAGCTGGCATAGTGTTAGAACGGTTGAACACAAATCCCAGATTGAATCTACTGTATAGAACATTGCTTGCCCTGCTTGTGTTACTGATTGATGAATTAGCTGCCCAGAGTTCAGGGGAAGACCATGGTGCTGGATTACTGGTGATCTCCTGGACCCTTGAAGATGCAACCCCATAATCTTTCTGCCAACATAAGGGGAGAATTGCTGACTCGCATAGCAGCAGCTGGATGGTTACTCTGATTTGCCCCCTCGGCACCAGGCATCCTTCCTGCTTGGTCTAATAAATCTGCATCCAATTACCACCTATTAGCCTTACCCTTAAAATCTGTTGGCAGCAACTTCAAAGTGTTACTTAACTGTGGCATAACTAAATTCAGTGACCCCGTATGTTTTACCTCATTCTCCATGTCGTGGACGCCTTGTCCTCAAGCCCATGTTAATCTATGTTACGTCAGTGTGGCTTAAAACAGTAAGAACAGGCAAGTAAAAGTTAACTTTTCAGTTTCACCAGAAAACAGTGGGTCTACACTGGAAATAGAAAGGTCTGATTCCTGCGTGTGCCATTTTGGGTTAAAACGACAGATTGATCACTTTGTGCATGCATTGATTTGTGATTGATCGATTTTACAGAATACTCACCCCCAGCCAGGACACTGCAGCGCAGGGGTGCCTGACGGGGGTGGGATGGTACGGAAAAGCTGGGGAGAGCAGTACTGCTTCTCCCCGTCTCCTCCTCCTCAGCCGAGCTTTGTCTGGAGACCTTGGAGACCATATTAACGGTCATGTCCGATAAGGCTGTTTTGGAGCGGGATTGATTTGTCCTGCTCGAAAACAGCTATAGGGGCAGATGATATGGGTAAGATAGACGCAGGGCGCTCGAAACGGACATCAATTTGACCCATATCTCCACGTCTGTACCCTGCTTAAGACTTTGAGTTCTGGAGAGGGTCAGGGGTGACCATATGGTTATTTGGATGGTTAAAGTGAACATGCAAGAAGTTCTTGGATGTACCCACTGAGCCGGTGGGGGTTAGGGCTAGTGGCTGGTACCAGCGGTTGATGGTTTTTGGATTTTTGGGGACACTGTTTTGGACCTTGGAGTATCAATGTTTTTCTATGGTTATTTGTATGCACATTTTTTTAAAGCTGTGGCCATTTGTATATCCACTTTAAAATGCCAAGTTAGTGTCTGGTCTCGTCATTTAGCGGTAAGGGAAGGGTAAATTAAAGGGGTAGGGTGAAGTGGTGATGTAAGGTAGGTTCTTTAATATCTCCACATTCAGGGGGGAGAGAGGAGACTCCCGTCCCGGGCCCGGGCAGCTAGGGGGGCCTGACAGTCAGTAGTGTTGAGCTCGAATATTCGAATGGCGAATATTTTTCGCGAATATCGGCAATTCGAGAATTCGCCAATATCTCGAATATGTCAGCGGATATTCGCAATTCCGAATATTCGCAATACGGCCATGTATTGCGAAAATAATATTCGCATTGCGAAAATAAACATAGCATGTGACCATTCATTTTAAAGATTTTTGCGATGCGAATATTATTTTCGCAATACATGGTCATACCGCGAATATTCGAATTTCCGAATATAGAATCGAATATTAGTAGAATTATTCGCGAAATATCACGAATTCGAATGTTGCCTATGCCGCTCATCACTAACGGTCAGCACATAGGGGCCCGATGTGCTGCCTGATCGGCAGTCCTCTGCTCACAGCACCCTCTGCTCACTGTCTTCCCGGACTGCCACTGTGTACAATGTGCTGCCGGCAGTCCGGGAACAACTTCGGGGGGGTGGGGGGGTTGGAGATTTTTTCTGCTAGCACCTCCCGCTCAACAAGTCATGCCATGAGGCCTGGCCATTTTTGCTGTACTGGGCCCCATGATTTCTGACGGCTGATCTGTCCACAGGTCATCCCTGCCCAAGTCAATGGTATGGAAAATTGAGACGTCTGTGCCTAGCTTTAGCAACACTAATACAAAAAAAATATGTAAAAAAAAAATTTATACTAAAACTTTATATACAGCCTCAACAAGAAATCACATAATGAAATTTGCGTAAACAGCTCAATGGAGTCAGGCCAGAGAATTAAAATGAGAGATATTGTTGCTTTATAATTGAAAAAATGAATAACGGAAAGGTATTTCTAGGCTTACCTTAATTAAAGCAGAGTTACCTTTTAAGCCCATTTCATGGCTTACAGCCCGGGTTGTGTGTAGCCCTACGCCATATGCACATTATCATCAATAGGCCATATGCATATTATCATCTTGATTCGGAAAAGGCCAAAACACAAAATGCAGTTATCTGCTTATGTCATTAGAAGAATATGATAGCCTCTCCAGTCCCTCAAGGATGGTTATGCAACCAAACATCGCAAAGCAACATCAAAGACCAGCATAACTACTGTATTAAAATTCAAAACTTCTAGGGACCCCTAAACGTCGACATGTAATATGATTTAGCTGGGGCTTCGTCCCGCAGAGTCGCTCTCTGTTTATACAACATAAAGAAACTCTAGATGGCTTTAGACAGAGTATTATTCTTCAATTTTACTTTCCAAGGACATAAAGAAAATCCCTTCTTCCTAAGGGAGTCTTCAATCATCCCCCGTCTCCCCAGGACCTGTGACTTTTCACAGAAATATACATTTTCCCCCCAAACATTGTCATTATGATCATTTGTGATTTAGGTTCATTTTTGGAGATTGGGGCGAGCAGAGCGTTGCTAGCTTAGATGGTGAATGATTTACTGCGGTTTCTTGGATGGAGGCTTAAAGGTCTTGGAAGATTAATAATTAAAAATAATGACCTAGGAAATAACTTCACTTTTCAAGAATATTCCTGGAAATGCTGCTGTTATTCCAGCCAATCACTATAAAGGGGTTTCCTTGTGGTTTTTTTGGTGGCAATTGGCAAGACACGTATGGACCTTTAAGCCTGCCATACACACCCCGATGGTGTGCAGGCAGACTAGTCCCGATGTGCACCGAGATTCAAACGTGATGACGTCATCACGTTTGCACCCCTGTGCATTATGGGGCCCCTTCAGTCGGCGGCACCCTTTGTGTGCCGGCCATAAGCTGCAATGAAGACGCCGTCTTCATTGAAGCTTATGGCATCGGCTTTCGTCGGCTCACGCCGGCCAGAGATTATCGGACATGTCCGTTCTCTGGCCGGCCGAACAGTGGGGCGACAGGGATCTGTCGCCCCATGTGGGCACATGCCGATTAGCGGCTGATTTTTAACCTAACCGACGGCGCGATAAAAAATCGGCCGCTTATCGGCATGTGTATGGCTAGCATTAGCGGGTAAGTTGCCTTGGGGTCTTTAAGTCT
The DNA here is from genome assembly GCA_036250615.1 of Ptychadena robeensis. Classification (NCBI taxonomy): domain Eukaryota; kingdom Metazoa; phylum Chordata; class Amphibia; order Anura; family Ptychadenidae; genus Ptychadena; species Ptychadena robeensis. Next base: position 6,383,458 of record CM070036.1, on the reverse strand, counting down.
TTAAGGTTTTTATTAACTCTTTCAGATACTGTTGTTAATATGAATAATGCAATAAATCACAGAAAAAATACATTTATATTTCATCTTTATTTCAATGATTTTATAGCAATTTATCAATGACCTGGGTAGGACTCATATGTATGGTGAGAGAAAACCAATAACCCCTAAAATGCTCTTCACACTAAGTAAATAATGACTTGTGACTAGTGTAGATTGCAAATTGTTATTGTGAATATCGGCACTAATGAAAGCCACAATGTTCATGCGGCGGACACAGCATGTTCTAAGTTCTCCTCTCTGGTAAGCAGTATGGGTGTTCAGCCGGCCCCCTATATTTTAATACTCTCACTCCATGGTCAGGAGGTACATTGTTATTCAATAGCGCATTTCTCCCTCTTGGACCCCTATAAAAGAAGCAGCTCCATGAGTCATCCAGCATTCATCCTATGTAGGAAAATATCTCACAACACTGGCTGGGAGCTGCTGATTGGCCGAGCTGAAAGTAGGAAATAGGATGCCTGCAAGGAGGGGGCTCCCCCTGCACTGTGCACAGCAGCCTGTGCTCGGCTCTGCCCCCTTTTGTGTTACCTGGCTCCCAAACTGTGTGGCAGGCAACGCTGGCTGTAATGGGCCTTTGTGGTCTCCATCCAGAATCGAGTGGAAAATCAAACGGTGTGTGGTCACTAGTAATGGCGGTTCGCTATGAACATGTGTACGTCAGACAACCTGTCCAACCTGCCCATTCGCGAATGGCGACGCCATCACTAATCGGCACTTCCACAATTCGTGAAGATCTCAAATATAGTGATATCTCTTTGGAATTGTGAATATAGAACAGGAATACTATAGAAGGGGATTCCTATAGAGTTAAGGTCCTCACACACGTTGCGAGTGGGGACCCACAGATGAGCTGTGGAGAGCAATGTGATGACGTTATCACGCTGCTCTCCATCGCTCAGAGTATCGGTGAGCACCCTTTGTGTACAGGACATTAGTTTGGACAGGGACGCCGGTCCCCATTCAAACTAATGGCATCGGCCAGAGATTTACAGACACGTCTGTTCTCTAACCGACTGAGCATGAGGGCACCTGCGATCCGCGGCCGATTTTGCAGACGGCCAAAGGCCGCGAGTGTGCTCGCACATTGGTCAGCGACAAAATCAGCCACGGCTCATTACGTGTGTGGGAAACCTTATGCCTGCCATACACATGCCGATAAGCGGCTGATTTTTCACCTGACCGATGTCGATTTTTCACCGGACCTCGCGCCGTCAGTCAGCGGAAAAATCGGGCACTAATCGGCATGTGCCCACATGGGGCGACAGATCCCTGTCACCCCACAGCTCGGCCGGCCAGATAACGTACATGTCCGATATTCTCTGGCCGATGGAAGCCGATGGCATTAGCTTCAATGAAGACCGGCGTCTTCATTGAAGCTAATGCCGGCACACAAAGGGTGCCGGCCGACTGAAGGGGCCCCATAATGCACTGGGGTGCAAACGTGATGACATCATCATGTTTGCATCCTGGAGCACATCGGGACTGGTTTGTCTGCACCCGTCGGGGTGTGTATGGCAGGCATTAGTTAGGTTAATGACAGATATGGGTCTGTTGGAGCTACCATGGTAACATTCAAAACGGCAAGAGTCTCAAAGTCTATAATCTAAAAGGGAAGGACATAAGAATTGTGTTTTTGTTACAATGAATAGTATGATATTGTTGTGGATAGAGAATTTTTTTTCTTACAGCTGTTTCTTATATTTTCCTTTGGTTTCCCTGCTATAACCACAACAGGATATAAGATAAAATCTCTACAAAAGAACCCTTGTAGCTGCCACAAGATTAGCCCTGTGAGGCTCAAGACCCAAAAAAGTTTGCATGGAGAACCATTGGGTGAGGAGAAGTTTTTTCCTCTACTTTAAAGGGACACTGTACATATATCCATACACTGTAGAATTATCATAGCATTTGAGTTTCAATTATCCGCTGTCCAGTTGACCATTTCTTCTTCACACATTAGGGAACATATAATTACATTAACTTGTTTTGGAACTCTGGATGGTGTTATAGTTTAGTATAATAGCTAAAGACATAAAATGCTTATACGTTTGTCCCAACATGAAATCATTTTCAAGTTTACAAAACAAAATAACAATACGGGGCCCCAGCGGTGAGACCGTTGACCTGAAATCCAAGAGATTGTTAGCAAAGGCCTGCCTGGAGCCACGTTCATCATGGTCACCCACCCTGCATACGAACACAAAAGTACTCGGATGTTTATCCAAATATATGATTGTATATATAAATGCAAGAACATGTTTACACCAGTTATTAGGTGTTGCTCATCTATCAACGGGCTAATAAGAAATTAGACAAAAAGCATTTCTCAAAATGCCCTCCAACGTTGAGGTTTTAATGTATGGGCCTAATCATTGTTTAAAAGGGTGTGAAAGTATCTCAGAGTCAATAAACAAATTCGTTTCACTTTTTAAACCTCAAGACAATATATGTTTCTCTTTTTTCTGGACAATTGTGCAATACTTTTCCCTTTAAACAATGAGAACTGGTTTTCTGAGCTCTTATCCATGAAAAAGTAAGATGAGGTTGGATTAAAGAACTAAAGTTGCCCGTACACGTTGTGACAGACTGGTGGTCTGCCATGGTGTGGATGGTCCATATGTGGCAGTGAAGGGGTCTGCTGGTGTGTATCCACCAAGATACACCTGCTAGACCCTAACGAAATAGCCGGGTGTGTCACCAAAAAGAAGCTGGGACCACTCAGTGAGGGCTCCCAGAGGGGTTGGAGACAGTGCTGCTGGGTGCAGCAAACACATGGCACACAGGGAGTGTGTGGCCCCATGCTGATGGCTGCTAGGAGGCAGGCTATTAAGGGTTCATAAAGGAAGGAACTGTTGTTTGATAGTTGCCAAGCCATGAGGCTTGGCATTTTTGAGTGACTTTGTTTCATTTGGATGTCTATGAACCCCTGCAAGGGTAACCCTTTATTTGGACTGTGTGCTCAAATAAACATGGGCAGGAGCCCTTAAGAGAATAACAATCTTGTGGATTGATGTTTTTGGAGCACTGTTTGAGCTGATTCCCCACAACGTGTATAGATAGGCGCTAGATAGAGCCGATTCGAGCGCTGACGCCACACTGTACAGGCTCACAGCCATCGAACATGCCCACCCCTGTCACAGGCTGGTCAAACAGGTAAAGGACATGTCTGTAAATCCTGATGGAATCTTCTTCATTCAAATGGACTGGATGGGAATCAAGCACCTTAAGTTGTGCGCCTCGAATCCCATCCATTCGACGGGCACTTGGGCGCTGCGCAGTGACGTCATCATGCTGTGCTCGAACGGGTCATTGATCATGTGCCCAGGGCCACCGTCAGAAAACTCCGGCCCCATACTGAAACATCTATGGGGCGGTGGTGTGGCGGATGGAGATGGGTTGCATGGGGTAGCAGAGCCTCACGCTGTACAGGAATCCGGGTGCCATGCCTGCCACTGTTGTGCGCGGTCAGCATCACAACTGGCTTCCCGTACAATGTAAGGCCCTGCAAAGACAGGGCCCCCGGCAGCTGACAGCTGGGCCCCCCTCTCTACTCCCCCCCTCCCTGACGGTGGCCCTGCATGCGCCCATCTATAAGTGTATGGGCACCTTAAAGCTAGGCATACACAGCTTGATTTTTTATAGATTCGAGCACCGTGCTCACAGCGCTCGATCCTGTTTGAATCTATAAAGAAATCGAGGTGTCCTGCCTTTCTTTGAGCAGGATCAATTGGTCCCATTTGGTCAAACAGGGATACAACATGTTGGTAAACCCTGTTTGACTTCTATAACCGAGGGTCCTTATTCAAAGTAATGGGCAGCATCAATGATGTAACAATGCTGCGCTTCGACATCGAGGAAGCCCAGCGCGATGACGTCATTGTGCTGCGCTTGACGGCTCCTCTGTCCCAGGGAATCAACCTGTGTATGCCCGGCATAACAGGTCATTGACCATTCAGAGGTCTCTATCAAGAGAAGAGTAGGCAACGGAGGTATCAGCCCAAGGATTTACAACTTTGTTATGCAGAGAAAGAGTTTCAGCCCTGGGTGTTAGCCTTGGATTACATCTCTAGTAATATCAAGGTCTCTTATGGTAAACTTTTACGTGCCACCAGAATAGGAATATAAGCCAGGGGTGCACAAAACTTTTTTAGTGAGCTCCTCAGATGAGTACCAGGAGATGGTGTTTGGTACTTACCCCATATGTAGGGTGGTCTTCCTCATTGTCTCCCTCAATGTCCTCTGCATCAGCCTCCTGCATGGTAGACTCTGCTGCAGATGGACCTCCCTGATCCTGATTGATCCTCCGATTAGCTGTCTCCATCCACAGGTCACCAGCTGGCTTTGGGTCAAACGCAACTCTCACAGTACAACACGTTTAAACTCCCCAGATCTCATACCTCAGTATAACAACCCTGATATTTTCTGGTTTAGTAACTAACCTCTGAGACTACCTGCAGTCCAAATGTCAGCCTTTCATAGTCATATTACAGCTGTCACATTTTACCCTTATACATGCCTACTCTGACTTTTATCCCCTAGATCTCCAACACCCTTAGAAGTCCAATCTTTTTTGGAAAAATTTCACCCCCCTAACTGCAACCTTTCATAGTTATTCATGTTTCTCTGCGGTTATCCGGTGGCATAAATTGTATACATGTAACATTTCGCTGCGGCCGCCCAGACACGGAGCGCCTCCAAGTTGTTAGTACACATATGAGCTGTGTAACAATAATGAAGGTGCACAGAGCTAATTTTTGGCCCATTTTGAGTACCAGAGTAACACTTATGTGCACCCCTGAACAATATGATTCCATGATTCCAGCAACGACTGACAATTACATAATTTGATTTTCTAGGTATGACCTGTTAGGGAAATATCCCCAATTAGACCCATGCTGAGTTTTTTGCCTTTCCCTATAAAACTCTGCTCCTGGACAAGTTTTCCTGTAAGTCAGGTGTTCCTATAAATAGACAATTTTCGTTCATCATCATCAAGCAATTTCTGCACAGACTAAACAATTGTTATTTTGCATTTTGGGATGGTGAGTTTAAGCAAGAAATGACTAAGAAAATCAGGACCAGCCTTCATAATAGAGGGCAGATGGCAAAGGAGCTTCAACCAAACCTTTCCAGAAGGAAATGTAGACTGGATCCTGGATATAGGAATCCCTGGATGTCTCTGGTATCAATGCTTTCAATGTTAGTGACTGAAAAAGACATTCAGTAGAAGTCAAAATTCAAAGTCCAATTCATCCCATCATAGGTTGCTTCCTGGTGAGGGGGCTGATAAAGTTGTCCTTTGATAGCAAGTCTAATGGGACCAGGGAGAGAGTTCCAGGGAGTAGGAGCAGCCCTAGAGAAATCCTGAAGCCTTGCGTGTGATGAGGTTATTAGCGGTGATGTCATTAGTAGGTCACTGGAGGAGCGGAGGGGGCGGTTAGGGGTGTATTTGTGTACCAGGTTGGAGATGTACGTAGGACAGGAGGTGTGGAGTGATTTAAAAGCAAGGCACAGAACTTTGAATTTGATTCTGTGGACAGTTGGAAGCCATTCATGGGGTTATCCCCAGTGCAGCACCTCAGCACAGTTACTATGATTTCTAAAGAATAATGGACCTGACACTCTCCCGCTGGACCTGGTCTTTTCTAACAATACACAGACACCAATTATTGATCTTATACGCACCTCCAGCTAAGACACCCTCTTTCTGGAAAGGGTGGCCTTATCTGGCTCTCCGTTCTCTGCTTCCCATATCTGGCTACATCTTGACGGGTGATTTACGAGCTCTGTGTTGGACCCCCTGATGAAAAGGGATGAAACACGGGTCCCATCTATACCATCAGCTCTCTTTTAATCCTGTAATGCACATACTCTTCACCCCTTCTGGAAGCAAGGACAGTCCAATGTAGATTTTATTCTATTTATGGACATTAAAAACTTGAAAATGGACTTTTCCAAAATGACGTGCTTTTTGCATTTTATTTGACCACACTGATATGATTACATATTTTTGCTGTGTTATACGTGCTTTATGTTCTATACCATCTATGGATTTAGTTATCCCCCAATAGTGGAGGATACCGTTGGGAGTTGGCCCTTAAAGTCCCCTAGTTCCCATTATTGCTATGGGAAAAATGTTGGTTCTTTCTTTTCATTTGTATTTGGAATGTCGGCCGACTCACTAACATAGGTTATCTCTGATTACCCTTCTTGTTATATCACTATGAGGGTGGTCAGGGGTGGATTACCATTATCAGAATAACTTCAGATAATGGATAGCTTTAGAATGCAAATATGACATTTTAGGGTTTGGAGTTTTTTTGGTTTTGTTTTTTTTATTGGACCAAATTGATATGGGAAGGTGGTGTGGTAGGGTTTGGGGTGGGATGTTTGACCATAAGAGGTCTTTAGGGACTTATCAAGAGTATACCCAAAACAAGCTGTAGTCTGACATGCCAGTGGCTTAAGGATCTAAAACAAGATAACAGCCTTAACCTCCTGGGCATTATGGCAGAAAAATACGAGACTGCAGTGATGCAGAATCACTGCAGGTTCACAGAGAACGGACGGTTATGCCGATCCCCACGCGGTCACAGAACAAACTGTGACCGTACTGAGATAAGTCATAATGCCCAGAAGGTTAAAGTTGGCCATACACGGAACAATTCTCCATTTGATCTTTGAATGATTGATCGCCCATGCAATGGAAAATCACTGAAAATATACATTCCTTCAAGCAGGATGGATCGAACCTGGAACGAACGTGGCGTCACAAAGCTGAGATAGATCATGGTTCGATCGAACGGATATCGACCCGTTTATGGCTAGCTTTACACTCCTATATTAATGGTTGCACGCTTGTTTCACCAGATCATCCGAAAAAGACACAGCCCACTGATTCCTGCGTTGCATCGTCTAAATAACATTGCAGGTGCCCACATGGTAAAACAATGGGCACATTTTTTTAGGCACTTGTCCCATAGCATTAAAAGGGGTAAGTAATGGTCTTGTTGCAATAACCCACCTCCTTTACATGTGCAAAACACAGACAAATGCGCCCCCTCCTTCCATTGGGCGCCATTAATGCATTATGCTGAGACAAAGCTTTCTTTGAATCTGCCATCACATCTCCCTCATTTTCCCCCCTCTACAGCTGTGGTTCCCAAACTTTCATGGCAGGGTCCCCCGTTTCTATTTAGGAACATTATCGAGCCCCCCCCC
>CM070036.1:6269115-6284939 GCA_036250615.1 Ptychadena robeensis | reverse complement strand
ATCACTGCTATGTAGCACTGGGTCCTCCCTGATAGAATACATAGTGATTGGAAGGTATATTTCCTTGCTATGTAATGCCGGGTCCTCACCGATAGAATACATACTGATTGGAATGTATATATCCCTGCTTTGTAGCACCGGGTCCTCTCTGATAGAATACATAGTGATTGGAAGGTATATATCACTGCTATGTAGCGCCGGGTCCTCCCTGATAGAATACATAGTCATTGGAAGGTATATATCACTGCTTTGTAGTGCTGGGTCCTCCCTGATAGAATACATAGTGATTGGAAGGTATATATCAATGCTATGTAGCGCCGGGTCCTCTCCTAAAAGCGATCAACACCCATTGCATACCTTTCTATAGGTTCCTTAATCAAACTTCACATGTACGGTATATATTTTACTCTTCACAATTGTTCACAATTCAATTGTTGGAGATTTTGAGGATTGTGGAAACATATAAAAAAAATGTTAATGAAGAATTTTCTAACGTCAGCTGTTGGGTTAAAATTATCCATTATATTGGTATCGCAAGAGAACAGACTCAAGACAAAACCTGAATCTCGAAACCCGGGATAAAGTATTGCTTTACCACATCCAGTTTTTGCATACATTAACTTCAAATTTAAGTCCCAAATTTTCCTCAAAAAAACTTTAATCAATTTCCATCCTTTTTTTATGTTCCCACAATCTTTCCCTTTATCTCCAACCATTTTGATGCTACCATGAGTAGGGGCCTTGCAGGTAACTCACAAATTCAGCAAGTCTAAATTTCACATTTCCCAACCATCTCTACTATCAATTATATCTCCATTGAAGAGCATTTTTAGGCCCATTGAATATAATGTCATAATTTATTACCCAACGCATACATTAACAGAGAAGCAAGAACCATATTTTGCAAGGCTTTCATCTATTGACTTTATCCAACAAAAAAAAAAGTTTGGCTATGCACTCACTATAATTTGGCTATAGGTTTACTTTGAAGTAAAGACAAAGAACTGGTTCACATTAACTCTTTTCTGCAGAATACTAGAAAACAAATTTTAATTTCTCTAATCATCTCATCATCCTAATCCATTGAAGCTTTTCCAGCGCTATCGAGGAAAGTAACAGGCCCCATTGTGCGAACCTTCGTCCATTCACGACTTCTCCGGTCCGGGTGGTGGAAGGAAACTCAGCTGCTTATGTTGCTTCTGCAGTCAACACACTTTTCCAATTATATAAATAATTAGGACTTGGTTTTGCTTTAGTCCACAGCCAAGCGCTGATTTGTGAGTTGGTATCAGGACATAAAATATGCGCAGTGTATATGGTCTGTATTTACATTAATCCCAATCTTTCATAATGAAGGGATTTCTATTTGTTTTACTTGGATCCTAGTGGATTCCAGAGTGTCAAATATAAACAGAATTTGGCTCTGGATATCAATCCTTCTGTTGTACAGTTCCTAGCATAGCCGATGTTCAGAGACTGATGCCAGGCTTAGAAATAGAGATGGGAGAACACCAGCCCAGAGTGTCCGCAAACAGGGGGGTGAACTTTTAAAGGATGTCCGCCGTCCGCACTGTTCGCGGACACATAAATTCCCCGCTCTAGGGGGGAATTTGAATCGGAAAAAAAACCGGGATGTGACTGTTCCGTGAGTCACATCCGCCATGGAACGCATCCTGGAACGCATCGTTCCTGTTGCGGGAGCCGGATGTGACGTCACTGAGCCGGAATTTTCAATACAAGAATGGCTAATGCCCGGCTTGTAGGGAAGAGATTCTTCCCCGGCACGATTAGCAGTTGATCCTGCGGAGGAGGAATTTAGATCTTCTTCTGGACGGCGAACCAGGAAGGGTTCAAACACCCGTACTGTCCGGCCGGCGAGAGGATCGGCGAAATGCGAGTTGCGGCCGAACTGTCTTACGGCGAAACAGTCGGTCCATCCTTACTAGAAAGCCTTTTTGAATAGTCATAGAAGTGCCCGTGTATCTAATGCCACCATACCCAGCTCCAAAATTGAACAAATTTTTTCAAGTTTGGCGGAAACTTTTGATTTTCACTATATGAGACACTATTTATATTTACTGTATGTATACTGAAAATATATTATTAGAATATTGGAAAACTAGTATATATGATAGTATCTAAATATATACAATTAATAATGATTATTGATATTGGTTAGTAGATTAGAACTTTATTGCCCCCATTACCCCACCCCTCAAAAAAAGAAAAACATTTGCCATAGCCTTAAACACTCCCCAGCCGGTCGCCATTTACCGCTCTGTTTTCATCTATGCAGTACGGACATCAAAGAGAATACATTGTACTAGCTGCTTGCTTAAAAATATGGTCAATGGCATCCGAAGGATTAGAATGCCCCTGTGTGGTTTTGCACTAGTTGATGCTTCAGCATCCCCAGAATGGTTCCTCTCAAAGATTTATTCATACAGCCTCCTTAGATACACCCCGGAGGGTCCTGTTTTTTATGGTCTACATCCCTTGACACCTGTGACAACTATACAGGAACTTGCCACCCTTACCGTTAAAGTGTAGTGTGTAAAGGTAGCCACCCCCCCACCCCCCCCCCCCTTTACTGCTACGATGATTCCCCTCGATAGATGAGGGGAAAGAACTGCAGTCGGGATGACATCATAAAGATGCAGTCTGTCCTCATTGATCAAGGCAGCGGCCCCATCAGCTGATCGGCAGGCACCCTTTGTGTTCTGGCCATTACTTTAAAGGGGGATCTGCTGTTCCCATCACGTTAATGGGATCGGCTGGGAATTCACGGGCATGTAGGATCCAATGCGATCTCGGACATGCGGGAGATTTTCCGCGGTCCATTCCACAGGTGGGCCCACATGATTTTCGGCGCAAAAGTGACCGCTTGCGATTGGGCAAGGATCATGCCGAAAAAGCGGTGAAATTGAGCCGGCGGGTATATTACAGCCATAATTGGTCATTTACCAGGACCGGGACCATTGCCAGGGTATGGCACACTAGATACTTGTAACATTTTGACTATAACCATGAAAAAAGGTTTGGTGCTTTCGTTTTCTCAGACAAATCCATAAAATAATGAGGATTTTTCACTCTAAGCTCCTTCTCATAGTATTTCAAAGAAAAAGCTTTAAGCATCATCGGACCTGCACTGTGGTGGCAACTGGCTGAATGAAGGGGAAAGACACAGAACGTCAGTTAAAAATGACATAAATGATCTTGAAGTTTAATGAAATACATACTGCAAAGGTATACTACCATGGTATTAAGTATTGGTTACCTCATGTGATGTTGTAAATCAATGACATATTGTTCTCCGCATAAGATATCACTGGGTTCAATCATTTATTGCCCATGAGAACTCGGATTTGTGGATGAGGAACTTCCACTTTAAAATAAACTAGAAGGTTAAGTGCTTTGTATCCATGGGGCTCATACATCATGCCATTTAATTGTTCCACGAGATGCATTTAGTTCTATTTGTTTTATGACAAACAGTCATAATCTAAACCCAGGAAAGGCCCAAAGGAGGTAAAATAAATGTAATTCTTTTTTTTTTAGTCATGGTACATAGATACATCAGAGCCTGGTAACAAAAAAAAATTACGCTTCTCCTTCTTAAAGAGCAAAGGCAAAGGTCCCCAACTTTCTTCTGCAGGGCCCAGCTTTTTTGATAGGAGCATTATCGAGCCTCCCTCCCCATTCAAAAACACTACACAGTTTGATAAGATGGGGCCATTTCACACTTAGCTGTGTTTGCAATTGCAGTAATCATGAATTAGATACTAGTGGTGACACCTGACACCTAAAACTTTATTTGAAAACAAAAAAACTCATATACAAACTTTCATAAAAATGAATAATTTGATTTTCCACAACCAAACCATGCAGATCATGTATCCTATTACTACACCCAACTCCTACAGATACTGTGATCATACAAAACACCACACCCAATCATACCAGATCATGTATCATATAGTACACACCACCAATCATACAGGACATGTATTCATATTCATACAAACACACACCAATCATAACAGAGCACATGGCATCATATATATACACACCAATCATACACGAACTGATGTATCATATATACACACACCACATCAACACTAGAGAACATGTAACTCCCATATACACACACCACATCATACACAGCTAACATGCATGAGCTATACACACAACCCAATCATACAGACGACATGTAGTCATATATACACACACCAATCATACAGAGACACTTTATCATATACTACCCACACCCAATCATACACGAGACATGTATCATATCATACACACACCAATCATACAGAGACATGTATCACTAATCACACACAACCATCCATACAAAACGACATGTATCACATATAAACCACCCCATATACCGTCAGACTACTGTATCATATATTACACACACCCAAGTCATACCAAGACATGTATTTCAATATAAACCCACACCAATCTCATACAGAATAAACACAAAATAAAGTATATATCTATGGACACACACCAATCATACAAGACATGTATCATATTATACACACACCAATACATACACACAGAGACATGTATTATATATACACCCACCAATCGAAATACACAGCGAAACCATGAATAAATCATATATACACACACCACATCATAACAGGAGACACTGTATAACCTATATACACCACCCAATCATACACTGATACATGTATATCATATACAATATACACACACATCATACAGAGACATGTATCATATATACCACACACCAACTACATACAGAGGACATGGTATCATTATTACACACACCAATCAAGCAGAGACATGGTATCATAATATACACACACACACCAATCATAACAGAGACCATTGTATACATATACACACACAACCAATTCCATACAGATACATGTATCACCATATACACACCAATCCATACAGAGACTATCTTATCATTACACACACCACCAATCATACATAGACACTGTAAATCATATATACACGACACCAAGCTCATACTTAAGAAACATCATCATTATTAACACACATCCACATCCAAACAGAGGCATGCATCATATATACCACACACACCAATCATTACAGAGACCATTTATCATATTGATACACAAACACCAATCATACAGAGCACATTTATCATATATACACACCACCAATCATTACCAGAGACATGCATCATATATATATACACACACCAATCATACAGAGACATGTATTATATATACACACACCAATCATACAGAGACATCATATACACACACCAATCATACAGAGACATCATATACACACACCAATCATACATAGACATATATCATACACACACACACCAATCATACAGAGACATGCATCATACACATAGTGACAAACACACACACAGTAAGTTGAGTGCATGTAATGTGTGTTTCTCTGTGTCTTTCTGCAGCTAGTTTCTCCATGGTTCTCTTCCTGCTTGCCACTCCCTCAGCCCCCTAGCTGTGCCCACTTCTACCTCCAGAGTATCAGAGTGCCACAATGTGTACGTTTTTCGCAGTATATCCCATCAATGTGTGCAGAGCGCACTGCTGAATATTAGGCAACCACTTGGATCCTGCCACTTGGCCTTTTGTCAGGGCCACATTTGTCTAGTGGTCTAGAGATTTCAATAACCATATAATATCCAATGGCGTTTCATAGAGTATGTGTATTATGGATAGTAAGTTGTTCTTGTAAGTGTGTCTGTGAGATTCCCAATCTCTATTTCTGTGATTGCCATGAGCCAAGCAGCAGCTTAAATGGGAGATACAATAAGCCTGCTTGACATTGGTTCCCCCATGACTTAAAGCGGATGAAAAAAACAAACATATACACAACTCACCTACATCCAGCCTTCATCCAGGGACAGCGACCCCTAAAAATTACAAATAAATACGTACCTTTCCTGTCCTCCAGGCTGAAAGATGCAGTAGCAAGACTCATCTGCTCTGAAACCTGTTGACGATCCGCCCCTCCATGTCACCTGATTCAGATGTGGCTGGCTGCGGGCGCATGGGGACATGGGAAGGTAGACGTCAGACGTGATGTCTCACCTCCCATGGTCCCTTGTGTGCACTGTGGCTGTATGTCACTGGGGGGTGGAGCGTTGTTGTATTTTCAAAGTTTTACCAGGTAAGTATTTATAGGATCTCTCCTCTGATCTACCTTTGGTGCCAATACTAGAAGGCAGATGCAGACTAGGTCCACAATGTTTCCTATCTCAGAAGGGGAGACTAATGAAACCCTCCAGGGAATCTTAGTAAGCAAGTCCAAAAACAAAGAAGAAATCATAAACAGAGGATCAGTCCAGAGTCAAAAACACAAGAAGAGGTCAGGGCAGCCAGTAGGTAAGAGAACTTGAATTTTGCTAAATCAAAAAAGAAGATATCAAGCCACAGATAAAAGCAAATAGAGCCATATAGGACATGTTACACTGTCACAGGCACAGACCCAAAACAGGTGGGGACCCTATTTTTTGGACTGTAAGACGCACTTTTTCACCCCCAAATTGGGGGGGGGTCTGCGTCTTATGGTCCGAATGGCTTTCCACCAGCTCTTCCAGCAAGGAGATTAGCCAGGGAGCTGTCAGGTGAGAGATCCGGTCGTGGCCGGTATGAGAGCAGAACCCTGCTGATATAAACAATGAAGTGAGAGATAAATGAACTGCCATCTCTCCTTCTCTCCATATCTGTGGAAGCTGCATGACTCTGCAGCTTTCATGGACACAGGCAGAGCCAGAGAGGGAGCGGAGAGGAGATCTGCATTAATTTATTGGTATTGCATTAATTGAATCCATTGCATTCACCCTATAGATTTGAACACTTATATATTAAATATTTTGTTTCTGGTTTTCCTGCTCTAAAAACTCGGTGTGCCATATGGTATGGTGGGTCTTATAGTCCAAGAAATACAGTATATGTGGACACTTGGCCAATCCTAAGACATAACTTATCTCTAACAGATCCTGATAGGGAGATTCAAACAGATCAACAGATTACATAGAAGAGCAAAGGACTGTACTGTCCAAAACCCACCAATGTGTGGCAGAAACCAGGGATAACCCTCTCCATTGCACAGGGAAGTGCTGTGCGTTCCCAATCCCTAGGAGGAGGCCCGAGTCGTCACAATTCTTCTAGGAGTTCTCCTGCAGAATTCATGAAGATACAAATGCTCATTTGTATCGTTCAACTGATTTATACTTCTCTAATGGTTGGTGGGGATGTTTGATCATTTCTGTTTTCTGCAAAGAAGGAATTCATCATGAGCTTCACCATGAGCTCTCCTGCAGAACCCCTGGGAGACCTTCCTATGTCTCACGTCCTGTAGATTGTGTAGAAATATATAACTCTTAGATTGGTTATCCTTCAACCTTCCTAGTGGTCTGATTATTATATATATTATATATATTATAATAATTTTGAATGTCAAAGAGGTAAGTTGTCTGTTTTAAAAAGTAGGAAGTAGATTGTATCAGTTACTATTTTCTGAAAAATAGAATTTACTTACAAAACCAAACCATGGGCGTACCCAACAAACACTCATTTATAGCCCAGATGTGGTTAGATATGCAAAGCCATTTATACAAGCCTTGGTGGAGGACTCAGACATAACATCCCTCTAGGACAGTGGCTCCCAAATTTTCCTTGCAGGGCTTCCCTTTCCTATTTAGAAACATTATCGAGCCCCCCCCCCCCCTCCCTAATCAAACACAGGTTAGGAATGAGGGCCAGACGTCACTTCCAGTACTGGGAGGTTTACCTCCCCTCCCTACAATTTAGTAGCTGGCTAACTTAAGAGGGAGGGGGTGTTACTGTGCCACCTAACTCCCCACCCTGCACATCATCTGCACCAAAAAAACTGTTGAGCGGGAGGGGGGGCGTGGTTGTGCTACCAGAAAAGTTGTGCTTGGTGCGTGCATAATGGGACTCCACGTGTCTTATGTACAGGCATACTTCTTATAGCAGGAGAAACGGTCCTGATAGCCATCCACCAACTTTAAGTACTCAGAAGTGTAGTCCAGTAACAAGCATAGGTCAAGCCAAAGGTGTCTGATAAGATTTGGGAGCAAGATGAAGTGTAGTCCAGTAATCAGTAGCCAAGGGTCGATACACGGAAAATAATAATGATGGAACAAATAAGCAACAGCAGCAAAGCAAGAAATCGGCATGGAGCACAATAATCTGGCAGGGAGGACGTGCACAAGCATGGTGTATAAAGAATCCAACAAAATGTAAAGTCGGACTAGCAGGTGGCTCAGTAGACAGGAAGCATTGGTGGGTTGGAATCCTGACATTAGTGGTGCCAGGGGCTTGAGTGACAATAAATAGCCACTGTATACGTGGTTGTTGATGTCAATGTAAATTAGTATATGGTGTGGCATATGAGGGACTTGTTGTTTGTTTGGGATCTACTGTTAAATTTATTTCCCTGTAAGCCTTATGCACCATCTGCCATGGTGATGAAAACCATAATCCCCCTAAACTTTTGCCGACATTTTCCATCAGGACTTGGTCTTTATTTTATCCACCCCATCCTGGGAAAAAAGGGCAGATATGACTTATGACTTTTGTACTTCCGGCCATTAAATGTTGGGAGCTCCAGTTGGATTAAAATGCCGACCACACCAGGGTACAGGTGACGTAAAGTTTTACATTTCTAAATGTATTCCCCTGCTAATGAATGACTTGCAGTTTTTATAACATTAAAATGACTTACATGACATGGAAGAGTATAAGGGAGCTACATTATCGTGTTAGCCTTCAGACACATTTTAAAAGTGATTCACTAAGTCAACACAGCAATCATACTTTTCTGTCTGTACAGCATGGTGTCCTGACTTATGTAAGACCAGTCAAAAATGGTCATGAAATAGAGAGAGAAAATGTTCTGGCGATACCCTTATGTCCTTGGAGGAAAGGTTGTGACCATATGAGGATTCTACCTGATGAAGGTCATTGTGGTGCCTTTTAAACTGGTCACTCCAGTATCCATACAACAGAAACAAATTGGATCAAGTTGTTTTCTGGAAAATATATTTTTCAAAAATGAATTGTAAAGGAAAGTTTAAAATATAAAAATGTATTAAAAATTTTTTGTAATCTGTGGGCCGGGAACATAAGATCTGCTCCTAAGAAGCAGCAGCGCTGATGCCCACATTCGAGGTGTGAAGTTTGGAGGGAGAATAATGCTTTACTCTCCCTTAAAACCCTGCATATCATCACATTAGATCACCGTCAAAGATATTTGACCTCTTAAGGCCCCCACACACGTGCCGACAGATGAGCAGTGGAGTGGAGTGATGATGTCATCATGCAGGTCGCCATCGCTCACAGCATCAGGCACCCTTTATGTGACGGCGTTTGTTTCAATGGGGACGCCGGTCCCCCATTGAAACTAATGGCATCGGCCAGAGATTTACAGACATGTCCATGCTCTGGACATGTCCGCCGCCGCTCGTTGCCTGTGTGGGGCCCTTTAGACCTGGGGCTGCATTTTGTCCTTCAGCCTCCTTGCTGTGGCCCCTGCCTCCTACCAGTGTGTACATACTGTGCTTATAGGAGGTAGGAGAGCACCCCAAATCCAGGCTGGTAAAGCAGGAACACTAGCAAGGAGCCACAGCGGAGATCTCCTTACTCTCATCTCTCGCAATAACCCCCCACACCCCCCTCCAAGTTGGCAGAGATGGTTAACAATTACAACCATTTATTACATGAAATTCAGACTTTTTTGGTTGAAGATGTATTTATTAGAATTTTTTAAATACAGAGTATACAAGAGGACAAAGCATATAGCAAAGCAACAAGCAGTACACATTGAAAAAAAAGGAAGTTCTGAGGTACAATCGCTACATATGAATAGATCTCTGGGCCAGACTATATAACCAACAGGACAAAGGTAGACGAGCCAGAATGATCCAGAGCGGTCCCCCACAGAGCTCCCTTTCTGTGCTGAACAATACAGGCGACACTAAAAATTCAGACTTTTTTATCAGTTTGAAAGTTGAAATTTTCCTGTGGAAATTCACCTTAACTTAAACTTTTAGATTTAATTATTACAAAAAGGATTTAATATAAAAGTGAATATAACCTGATCCCCACCCTATGAAATGAGTACAGAGGTCTCCTGGACTTTTTATCTATTTTTGAAAGCTTAACAAATGGCAGAAATATTCCCAAACCTTTTATATGTAATCATTTGTTTAATTATTACAAATAAATATAGGGTTTAGGGTCATTTGCAACATATGGGAAGACTTTAACCCCCCTAGCGGTCTGCCCATACAGCACTGTTTCAGTACAGGCGATCGCAGCAGAGTACTCTGCTCAAAATTCCCAACCTCCCCCACCCCTGTCCATGTCGTCAGCATCATCGATCAAGCGGACTGGGAGACTGATGTCCCACCATTAACATGGAGGTCTATGGTGCGCCCCCCCCCCCCCTTTTTGGTGTCCTGACACAATTGGGTCCGGAAATATAGAGAATCGACGCAGTTTTCCTGGGATGTGGAGCACTCATGCGATCCCTGCTCGCCCGGAGTTTGTTTATCAAACAAACTCTGGACGAACTGGGTTCGTCATGACCATTAGGGAGGTTAAGAATGGGAAGGAGGTCCAGGAGTCTTCAATACTTATTCCACTAAATTTTTTATATGTAATGTCTTGCTTAATTATTACATATTTTTTGGACTTTTAGATGCCTTTTTTCACCCCCAAAATCAGGGGTAAAAGTGCCTACGTCTTATGATCCGAATGTGAGAACCCTGTGGCAGGGTGGTCATGCCTTAGCTCCCCACCAGCTCTCCCAGGAAAGAGATTACCTGGGGAGCTTTCAGATGTGAGATCCGCCCATGGACGAATCTCACATCTTAACTGTATAATTGCTTATGCCAGCAGAGCCCATAGCCTTGCTAGTATAAGCAATGATGAGAGAGATAGATGAACTGCCATCTATCCCTCTCTCCATGTCTGTGGAAGCTGCGATCACTCTGCAGCTTCCACGGACACAGGCACAGCCAGAGAGGGAGAGAAGAATCTGCAGCCGTTCCCCCAGCGACCCCCCTCCTCCCTATCAGTGAGGAGGATGAAATGATGTTAATGTACTGCTGCTAGTGACATCTGGTGGCTAAATTTGATATTGCATTATTTTAATCCATTGCATAAACCCAATCGATGTGAACACTTTTATATATCAAATATATGAATATATAGTTAGAAAAGGTCGCCGGCCACTGTCCTAGACTTAAAGCTCAGTTTCTACTCCTATCCAATGGACATCGCTGTGTAATATGTTGGCGCTATCGATGAGCATTATAGGCATTTTCACAAATTATTCTCCAAATATTTGAATTAACTTCGAAAATTCAAGATCTCATGTCATTTTGCAAATATCGGCATTTGTACAAATGAAGATTGTGATCGCAATGCGACACCTAGTGGCAGAATGTGAAATAGCAGCTGCAGTGTAATCACCACATGAGACAACACTCATAGAAGTAATTCTTTGTGAATAACAGCACTTGCAAATGGAATTTTTGCTAAACACAACACATGATACTTTCCCCAGAGTCTTGAATATTCCAGATTACCAGGATATGGCGTTATGTTCTATATTGCAGTGTCAAAACAAATTTGCAATTTGAATATTTATCCTTAGCACTAGTTGGCGCTTCTTAATTATTTTATTTAACATGCAATGACAATGGCTATGAAACCAGGACTCTAATGCTGACCACTGAGCCACTATGTCATGAAAAATTCAAATCTTAATAACAATCCAATAATAAAGTCATATCCAGGAACAGAATTGTAAATGGAACATCTACCAAGCCGCGTCCAGTGACGACGCAAGTACTATGGTGAAAATGTAGAAATTGTACTTTTCTTTGGAAATTCCTACATCATGTGTTCTCTGCAATTCTTTCCAGGGTTTACGTAAAATGACGCTTGTAAGCTAACGATGGCAGCAATTAGGGAGTCATTATGTACGATCCTTGTGACTGAGGCCGCTGAATTTTAAGTGGGGAAAGTAATGTGTCATTGAAAATGGTATTTATTACAAAATTGTGCAATGGCTGTACCGGAAGACAGGTTTGCCCACTGCAATCAGCTGCTCCGTATATATTTAGAACAATGTTCTAGTTGTCAAGTGTAGCGCTGGGGTGGCATCTTAAGGAAGAGGTAATAGCTAGTGATGAGCAAATCAGCTATAATCAGGGGTGCACTGGTCAGCTATAATCAGGGTACTCTGGTACTCAAAAGGGGCCAAAACCTAGCTCTGCGTACCTGCATTTCTGTTACACAGGTCATATGCATACTAACAACTTGGAGGCGCTCCGTGTCTGGGCGGCCGCAGCTAAATGTTACATGTATACAATTTATATCACTTGGATAACCGCAGGGAAACATGAATAACTATGAAAGTTTGCAGTTAGGGGGGGGAAATTGGGAATGCAAATTAATAATATGAAAAAAAAGATTGGACTTCTAAGCGTGTTGGAGATCTGGGGGATGAAAGTCAGAGTAGGCATATGTAAGAGTAAAATCTGACAAGAGAAAAGCACTGTGCGACAGCTGGAATATGACTATGAAAGGTTGGCATTTGGACTGCAGGTAGTTAAGGGGTTAGTTACTAACCCAGAAAATGTCAGGCATGTACTACTGAGGTATGAGATCTAGGGGTTCAAACAGTGTTTTGCTGTGAGAAATACATGTGACCCAAAGCCAGCTTGTGACCCCTGGATGGAGACCGCGAAATCAGAGGCAAAATAAGTTCCCTCAATGAACTGTAGCTCCCACAGCACTCAAGGAGCCCTAAACCATGATTCTCCCACCACTAGTGATGGCCGCTGTTCGCGAACAGGCGAATCGAACTTTTGCAAATACCCGCCGCGAACATGTGAACGACGAACCTCCATTGACTTAAATGGAGGGCGAAATTCTCAAACCTTCAGGTCATATTTGTAGCCAAAATAACAATAAAAAAAGTCAAAAGGGTGCAGCCACCTGGACAGTGTCATGTCAGAGGGGGATCAATGGCTAAACTTCTCCCCCAAAATATGTTTTTTTTTTTTTAAATGCTGTTTTCTTCAGGTCTTATGGCTGGAAATCACATCTAGATTACAGATTTTCCAAAAAGTTAGCTGGAGTGGGCTGCCAGCCTGACAGGACCTTCTGCAGCACATCACATTTAGTCAGATCTCTCTGCAATGCATAATACAGCATACCCCACCCCCAGAGAAGGACTTTTGTGGCTCAGTAATGGTGAACTACATGTAACAGAATACCTTAGCTATAGCTACTGATTACTGGATGGAGTATAATAGCAAAGTAGCTCAGCCATCCCTCAATCAGCAGCAGCTCTCCCTATCTATTTAGTACTGCAGACACAGCATAAATGTAAAATGGATGCTGGGCTGCTTTTTTTTTACAAGGGGGGGGGGGTATCCTCCAGGAGCGAAAGGAAGTGTTATTGGCTGTACTGTACCACCTGACTAAAGGGTGAGGGGTCGCACTTTGTCTCAATGTTAAGGTATAAGGAGCGCGTCGAACACTCATAATGTTCTCCGGCATTGCGAACTGCGAACATGCTGTGTTCGCTGCGAACTGTCCGCCGGGCAAACTTTTTGGCCATCACTACCCACCACCATACTTCACTGTAGTTATGATACACTCGTCTTTGTACCCCTCACCTGGTTGAACCACACAGGCTTTTCATCATCTCAAATAGTTGCTTGTCTTCAGCAAAATGTTCTTGGCTTTTTTGTGCATCATCTTTAAAACAGGCTCCTTCTAGGACAACAGCAATGCAGACCAATATGATGCAGTGTGGGGTTTATGGTCTGAGCACTGAGAGGCTAAGAAATTTCAACTTGACTTTGAACTTACCGTATTTTTCGAAATACAAGATGCACTTTTTCACCTCCAACATAGGGGGAAAAAAGTTCCTGCGTCTTATGGTCCGAATATGCCCCCCCCCCCCCAGGCACTTAGTTGTAGGTTGTCATGTCTTGGCTCCCTGTCTGCTCTACCGGCAAGAAGATTAGCCAGGGAGCTGGAGCAGCTGTCAGATCAGAGATTCGCCCACGGCCAGATCTCTCATCTGTACTGTAGCATTTAATACTGCAGAGCTAGATAGATGGCGGCAGCTTTATCTATGTCTGCCTGTGTGTGAGCCTAGAGGGGAGACATGCCTGCAGCTCCCCTCCTATTCCCCGTATGTGAGGAAGATGATGTGAAGTGTGCTCTCTAGTGACACCATTTTTGTGGGTGAAATTGGGTACTGCAGGGGATTTTCCCCAATTCAAATATTTCTGGTTTTCCTGCTCTAAAAACTGGGTGCGTCTTATGGTCAGGTGCGTCTTTTAGTCTGAAAATAAAATACAGTAATTTAAGCAAAAACATCATATGCAAGAACAATATAAGAATAGAATATATATTCTTTGTAATGTTCCCTCAACCATTCCCTGCATCTCCAGCAAGTCTGTTCAGGGGTTTTGCAAGTAATTCAGTCAGCTAGTTGAAATTTAAAAAAATGAATTTGACCATCTCTAGATGTGATGTTCTCACTTGAAGGAAACACGTTTCATTAAAATACACAAATCAAGCTTGCTTGCTCAGACGTTGCCGTACCATCCGTAAACTTAGGACAAATTTTAAGATTTCTTTCAAATGGGCATTTTCTATGACTAGTTTGGAAAGTTGGTGGTCTATAGAAAGGACTTTGGTTCCCTCTAGTGATTCGATGAAGTAATTATTCATCATGGAGATAATCATTACCAGGGTCTTCACACCAGAGGTTTAGGTTGTGCATGTAAGCATATGCATAAACGTGTGTGATGACGTATACAAACCTTTGGGGGAGGGCCAGCGGGGGTGGCAGAGGAATTGCCCTCTTGCCTCTAACCTGATGCAATTTTTATCAGTTCAGTTTGGACTCCTTGCCCCATATTTTGTCGATCACTGGTAAGGGCAAAGTGGTCACGTATCCGGCTCTCACTGTGGACGCATAATTATTTAAAGTAAAGTTTTTAATAAAAAATTGAACAAAGTTCTTTAAAAATCTCTTAAACCTCCTGGGCATTACGCACATGGCACGTTTTTTTTTTTAAACCGCGCCACAGGCAATCGCGGCAGAGCTCATCATGCAATCGCGGCGGAGCACATCATGCAATCGCGGCGGAGCACATCATGCAGTTGCGATTTCCTTCCTGTCTGGAGGTCCCATGCATAACTCCAGCGTCACTGAAGACACCGGAGTTATGCTGCAAAAAGGCGATGCCCCTCCATTTACATGGAGGTCTATGGCACTGCCTACCCCCGCCCCCTTTGCGTCACCGGTGACGAGATCGGGGGCAGACCCGGAAGCATCGCCATGTATGGAATCAACCGGCAGGTGAGTTTCTCACTAGTTAACTCAGGCCAAACACCCAGGAGGTTAAAAAGACAGCCGTGTCATAGCCTATTGCCTTTTTAGCACAGTGTAGCCCTGGTCTAAAGGCTAGGGCTCCACTTGCACTAAAAACTTTGTGTTGAACGCAGTGCAGTGCACATGTCGCCCAATGATAGCATTGGCAGCATCCTATTAATGTCGAACTGGAGTTCTGTATCAACATGAACACAACAGAGGCTTCAAGGTTGACACATCTATTGACCATCAATTATCGCACCCAGGCAGGCTAGTGTTACATCACTCCATTCATTGAAAGGGGGCTCTCTGTAGTGTAGCCGATAACTTGGCCCTAACTAGAGATGTCGCGAACTGTTCGCGGCGAATATCGCATGTTCGCGTTCGCGCGAATACTC
>CM070036.1:6191999-6215052 GCA_036250615.1 Ptychadena robeensis | reverse complement strand
GGAAGGTATATATCACTTCTATGTAGTGCCGGGTTCTCCCTGATAGAATACATAGTGATTTGAATTTTTAAAAAGCTCCTCATATTACATGGTTTGGTAGAAGAAAAGTTAATTGTACAGAAATTCTATGGTGAGATTGTAAGGGGTATGGGGGACTTAAGGGTATGTTTCCACGGCGTAGAGGGCTCCGTCGGCACCCCCCTGCACTAAGCGTATTCCTTAACGGGGATGCCAATACCGATACACGCCAACTGCACCGGCTGGCTCCTAGCCACTGGTGTGGTGGGCTGGTATCTGGATTGATTCCATCGGCATCCCCATCAAGGAGTGCACTTGGCGCAGGGGGTGCCAACAGAGCCCTCCACGACGTGGAAACATTCCCTAAGGGATCATTCAGCAGCCAGGAAAAGGCAACATTAGGAGTTCCCCCAGTTGTTTTTGGACCATCTGTTTGATAGGGATTACATGCAGGTGCCCCACTTTGTGTGGGCTGCTGCCGACCGAGTCTATCAGAATGGCCTTAAAGCACAAGGCTTCCCCTTTTTGGGTGTACTTGTAGAATTGAGCACACTTCTTATAGGTGTCTGTAGGAACCCTAAAGATGTCCACATACATGACCACTTGTTGACAACTAGGAATTCAACATAATTGCCAAATTATGACCAAGCACCTTTGAATCAATATCCCTGAAATTGAGCAAATTGCCAGAATTCTTCAGATTGTGAAGCCAAAGCTAGACATGAGGTGTGAGGATGTTCGTTGCTAAAATTACTTTACAAAGAAGGAAACTTTTGCTTTATCTAAAACCATTATTATAGCATTGACCTCTCCTAGCAATTGTCCAAAACCTCAATTTTCATATTTTATTTGCTTTTCCGTAGAATTGGATTGCTGTCGCTCTTTTCCTAAAGCGACATTTATGTCCAAATTAATTTCTCTTCCATTTATTGACTTTAGGAATACTTGGCCTCGGGGTGGCGGGGGGGGGGGGGGGGGGGGGGGGGGGGGGGGGTGTTGGGAGAGGTGTTCATTACATACTACAAAAGCCACCAGGGGATTGTTGGCTTACCCTGATGTTGACGTCATTTTGGGGGGTGAGGGGGTAGATTTGATTTGAGCTGTGGGGGGGTATGAGGGGTGGCGGCTGTTTTTGGAAATCGCTTTACAGGCTTGAATGGGACCCTCCCTATCCTGAGCTTTATAGTGTGGGGTTACACGGCTAATTAGCACATCACAACCAAAACAAATGGCCGCATGCCGAGATCTGGAAGAGCGAAGGGGGAGGAAATTGTGGAAAATAGTCGCTTTCAAACAGACCAGCAATTTGGAAAAAACCCTATTTAAAAGAATATCAAAATAAAGTTACAATATGAAAAAGTCATAACAACGCATCCCTATCCTCATGTAACTGATTACTCCATGTTTCTGTACAATCAACTTTTCTTCTACCAAAACCATGTAATATGAGGAGCTTTCTAAACCTTCCGGCACTACATAGCAGTGATATATACCTTCCAATCACTATGTATTCGATCAGGGAGGACCCGGCACTACATAGCAGTGATATATACCTTGAAAATCACTATGTATTCTATCAGGGAGGACCCGGCACTACATAGCAGTGATATATACCTTCCAATCACTATGTATTCTATCAAGGAGGTCCCGGCACTACGTAGCAGTGATGGATGCCTTCCAATTACTATGTATTTTAATCTAATGGAAATTGTATGGAGAGATCTAAAGGTGTATGGGGGGCTTTAGACAGGAACTTGAAGGATACCCAGGAAGAAAAATCCTTGCATGTTAAATAAAATATGGAATATGGTGAAAACTGCAGCAGAAGCGGCAAACATTTTTTGCTTTCCAATGCTGTACAATCTGTGAAGTGACTGGATTTGGGTTTTAGGGGCGTTTTCTTTTTTTTTATTTTCTTTCAGCTACCGGCCCTGAGGATGGAGAGAGCCTTTTGTTTTTTTCAAAACGTTCCTTTCATATTGTTCGTTCTGGTAAACACACCAGAGGAGCCGCATCAATAGCTCTGCAGGCCAGCAAAATGGCCTCCCCGTCTTTCCTCCTTTAAATGCTAATGAATAATTAAAAGTTGCAGCTCTGCATATGAAATGCGTGGACTGAGGCGCAATTAGGAGAAGGCGGGAGACCGTCGGAGCCACCGAGAAGTGCGGCGTCGCACTGCAAAAAATGATTAATTAGAGAGAAGAGCTAAACGTGGGATAGCGGAGGCCTATGTATAGAGCTGGAGGGAGGGAGGTGGATGGAAGTGGCGCTGTAGGTGAATACAGCTTATAAATGGGCTTTCTGGGGCGCTGCCATGAGGGAAATAAATCAATGTCTTGCTGAGCTAGGTGCTTTATAAAATGTCGGCCTGCAAGGACATCAAAGCTTGGGCTGTATTCCGATGTGTCCAGGCATGACGAAACGATCTGCTGGTGACTTTGATCAGAAATAGCCGATGGGGCCTTGTGTTTTGGTGTGATGGTGTCCCGGCATGACAAAACAATCTGTGGGAAACTGAGCAGACATCGCTGATAAAAAGGGGGGCAGAATAGGATTTGCCCCCCCCCCTTGCTGATATCCGTATATGAGCCTGTACCCCAAAATGGTTGCTGTATCTTATCCCTATTCATCTCTGTTTTAATGCCTAGGCCTATTTAAAGGCCCACAGGGGATAATGCAGACCCTATCTGAGGGGTTTCTAACTTAAGGTGGTCATACATGGGTCGATTTTGTAATTAATTTGAGCACCATCAATTGCTGTGTGCGTTTATGGTGATTGATCTCGAACAGCACCCACTCTTATTGCTCGATGGAGCAGGAAACCAGCATGTTGGTAAACCCTGTTCGATTTCCATTACTTTGGATGGGGACAGAGGGTCACCATGCAAAGTATCGAACGGGAATTGGTTGTGCCGAAGTGCTCTGCCTTGATTCTTAACTGAGCTTGAGTTTTGGTGATGCCATCACGCTGCGCTCGAGGGTTGATACCGCTTGTATGGGTATCACCCCGTGTATGCCCACCTTTTTAAGGTGGGTTTCCACGTGTAGATTTTTTTTTAGTTCAATCAACGAAGAATTAACGATTTTTGGTTGATTTAACAAAAATCTAGAATGGCCAATTTGTTCGATGAATAAATTTTGTTCGACCTTCAATATCGGGATGGACGAACAAAAAATCTAATGCTACATTCGATAAATGACCGAATGATGTTCCACAACGACATCGAACAAAAAAATCAAAGTGGCAGTTCATTGAAGAAAAAATCTACATGTTTAAACCCACCTTTTAAGGCCCCCATACACGTCCTAGATTTTTCATACAATGAACTTAATTTATTAACTTTTTTTGTTGATTGATTAAAAATCTATGGCAGCCCACATGGTTAGATCAACCTAAAACAATTAAAATTGGGGAAAAATCTATTGAAAAATTATTGGACTTGCTGGTAAAATTTTATTGGTTGTATTGAGATTTCACTTTTCGTCGATCCCCCAAAAATGGATCAAATATCTGTTACTACAGTTGGCAAACATACAATCAATCACCAATTTCCCTGACCCCAAAAATGGATCTTTTTAAGTTGATTGAACAGAAAATCTAGACGTATATGGGGGGCTTAAGTCTGTGGCATTTAGCAGATCTGATTGTGTATTGGACAGTATTAGGATATCTAAAGCCCCCCATACACGACTAGATTTTTCATCCAATCAACTCAATTCAATAATTTTTTTGGGTTGATTGGTTGAAAATCTGTGGCAGCCCACATGGTTAGATCAACCTAAACCAATTAAAATTGGGAAAAAAATTTTTTGAAAAAGGATTGGACATGTTGGTAAATTTAAATTGGTTGTATTGAAATGCATTACACTTTCAGTCTATCTACAGAAAAGTTGATCCAATATCTGTTACTACAGTTAACAAACATACAATCAATAACAGATTTCCCTGACCCCAAAAAATTTATCTTTTTTAGTTGATTGAACAGAAAATCTAGACGTATATGGGGGGCTTAAGTCTGTGGCATTTAACAGATCTGATTGTGTATTGGACAGTATTAGGATATCTTAAGGTGGCCATACACCTTAGATCTGTCAGATATCTTTTAGATCTACCAACAACTATGTAGTGCCGGGTCCTCTGTGATTGAACACAGGTAGACTTGATGGATTAGAAAGTCCCTCATATTACATGGTTTTGGTAAAACAAAAGAAATCTGACAGAGAAATCTAAAGGTGTCCGGGGACCGTTAAATTACCTGAATCATAGAACACCACTGTCATCTTGTCTTCTGTAACTTGCTATGTACTAAAGTCCGATCAGACCACAGTAGTTGTCCAGGACATCAGCAAAGATCTCGCCAGTTGAGTCTAAAAATGTAGGAAGGACCGACCACAAGTATCTAGAAAATACTACATTGTATTTGTTTTGGGGCACGGACCTTTTATTTAATCATTGTCTTTAATAATGTTCCTTTATTTTTTGACAGGCTATGGTAAGACCATGGAATATCGCGTGACCAGTCGAATAGAAATCCTTTATAACCAAGATATGATCTGAGGTAAGTTGATGTCTGTTGGTTGTCAATAATACATGCACAAGTGGGATTACATCAGTTTTATTTTTATAAAAGTAGCAGTGTTGAATGTGGCTGAACATGATTGACAGGTGCACTTTAATGGAAACCTATAGTGGCTAAAATATGGGGAGAGGTTGCCAGTCAGGCTAAATCCTAGATGCGGCCCTTTGGGCATTATTCAGCATCCCTCCTCAGTCCTCCACTTGTGGCCCCAGAAACCTTACTGTTCATGCATAGGAACTCATATTGCATCACATAACCTCTAAATCAAAATGTTCATTACCATACTACAGTGTTACCCAATGCTTAAAGTATACTTTAAAACAAGTTTTGTTATGGCCAGTCCTTTAGTGATGCTGAGGGCCACACTTGTCAGGGTCACTTTCTGGGCTGCTGCCACCTGACAGCCCCCAAAAAAGTGCATCTTATAGTGGAGTAAAATGATGGTAAGTACCTCTGCTGTATTTTGAATGGGAAATCTAAAAGTTGTGTTAGAACTGGCAAAGACAGCAATTTTGTTATGGTAGGTAAGCAGAACGATATTTACATTGCCTGGGCCTTTATGAAAATGGTAAAGGTAAGTACTAATTCTGGCTAAATTTCTGAGCACGCTATGAAGCGTTCCCCGACTCCTGGTCTTCCCCTTTAAATCAGTGCTGTACTTGCATAACATAAAGTGGCTCTCCCTGCCTGGTCAGCAGTTTCATTCACCCCAACCATCTGTAATAACAGGAAAGACTTGTGTCATAACCTTTTTAAATGCAACTCGATTGCCCTTCTCGAAAGCACCGGTCTGACATCACTCGGTCAGGCTCCGATGATGTCATGGAAATTTCCAGGCAGTGATTCAGAGCCTGTCAGGAGGCAGCAGGGTGTATATATATATATATATAAATACTTCTCCAGGCCTTAAAGAAGAGCTCTGGGCAAACCCCAGTGTGTTAAATATATAAACTGAAAATCTATGTGCCTTGTGTGGTGCTTTAAATTAAATATTCGAAGGTCCGTTGTGTAGCTCATAAGGAAACCTGCCAGTTTGTGTTGTATCACAGCCTTTTTAAAAATATGTCTACACTTATTGGGGGGACAAGGAATGTCCAGGTTAAAGTAACTAGACCTGTAGACTTATTGGCTTAGTTTATACCGGTCCTTAGATGTTAATGTAAGTTTATTTCCACCCACCAGTGCCTTAGCCACTGGGAGGGGAAGGTA
The DNA here is from genome assembly GCA_036250615.1 of Ptychadena robeensis. Classification (NCBI taxonomy): domain Eukaryota; kingdom Metazoa; phylum Chordata; class Amphibia; order Anura; family Ptychadenidae; genus Ptychadena; species Ptychadena robeensis. The sequence goes on along the minus strand of CM070036.1, from coordinate 6,209,245 downwards.
TTCTGTAGTTCAAAGAGAAGACTTGGCAGCTCTGATATTGTAAAGAGCACTGGATTTGTTTTGTTTTTAATGCATTTAACTTTTAGAACAAAACACTTTAAAGGGTTAAGCTGGGCATAGATGGGTCATTTTCCTGTCAACTGCCCAGCCGACCTAGCATGCGTGATGACATCACACACAGCCGCTAGTGCCGAGAATCGGCTAGGCACCCTTTGTATGCCGGCCATTAGTAATGGAATCGGCTCTGAATTTTACCTTCATGTCGGATCGCGGTAGATTCTTGGTCAATATGGCCGCACCCGATTCTCACCCGACCGCCAATTAATTGCGGGACCACGCACAGCGGCCGGTCGGCTGTCGAATCGGGCAGGAATCGGCCTGTCTACGCCCAGCTTAACCCTCTGGGCAGTTTGAGGTTTTCGCGCCATTTTTTTATGGCACGAAAACCTCATGTCAGCGGTAATCGCGGCGGAGTACACTGTACTTCTCCGTGCTTGCCGGCTCTCTGCCCAACTCTCTGCACACCACTGACGTCAGACGCCGGCAGCGTGTGGAGAGGAGAGCGGTGCCCCCTCCATTAACATGGAGGTCTATGGCGCCGCCCCCTTCGGTGTCACAGATGACACCAAAGACACGGGGCCGGAAGGGCTCCGTGTGTCGGCGGCTCTTCTACAGAGCCGCCGGCACACAGGGAGACGGCGGTTTTGTCCGATCCCGGTACGAGCACAGTTTGATCGGCGATTAACTGTGCCCGAACTGAGTTCAGGCAAAGCGCTAGGGAGGTTAAGACATACAAAGTTCTCTTGGGGAGAAAAATGCTGCCTAAACATGTCAATTGCAGTCGTTGTAGTCCTCTTCCACCAATGATCTTATGGATTCTTGATATCCTATTAGGGGTCACAGAGGATCAACATGAATTGTTTATGTACAGCTGGCCACACATGGGTGGATTTTTTTGTTCGATTTCTGATCAAACGCTGTTCGGTGAACCATCGTTCGACATTTATGGCAGCATTCGTTTCCCAAACCTTTTGGTAATTCCCTATTCGATCCCCATTACTTTGGATGTAAGGACCAGGGTCCCTGTCAAAAGTATTGAGCGGTGATCGATTGCACAATGCTTTGATCACCACATCCTGATCATTCATAGTTTAAACGAGTATCGACCCTGTGTGGCCAGCTTAACAGGCACAAAAGCTGCTGCCCTCAAATGCCGGATGTCTGTTGGTTACCTTAAAGACAGAAATAAAACCTTAATTTGGTTATTATTATTCCATATTATACTAGACCAGTGATGGCGAACCTTTCAGAGACTGAGTGCCCAAATTGAAACCCAAACCCCACTTATTTATCTCAAAGTGCCACCATGGCAATAAAGCCTGAATTACACAACTTATATGCACACACGAAACATGTAAACATACACTACACTTGCATATAAGATAGAATAGGGGAGAGTATGGGGAGCTGTGTGCAATCAGAAGAGAGGGGAAGAGAACTGGCAGCATTGAAAGCCAATAGGCTGCAGTTCTCTCCTCTGTGCTGGCTGACAGCTTGCATGCCCACAGAGGGCTCGTGAGTGCCACCTCAGGCATGTGTGCCACATGTTTGCCATCACTGTACTAGACTAGTTGTCTTTTTTAATGAATACTTTGTCCTCACAGAATCCTTAGCATCTGAAATGGTTTTCCCAGCACAGGGTGTTCCTGTAGTTATGCACTGTACTGTGGCTTCAAGTAGTGTCCTCACCCCGGAGCTTCGCTGTGATGAGACCCCACGGCCTGAGCTGGAGGGACATTCTATCAGTCCCTGCATGCCGGACCTGTCAGGAGCTATATTCTGCTCTACCGTCACCAGCTTGGGCCCTGACCTAGTTTTCTGCCATCTCGCTCTGCTTTATTTCATCGTTCTGCTGCCGCAAAATATTTCACCTGTTATCATGTAATTCTCAGCTTATGGGTTACTGTCCAAGTGTAGGAGACTGAAATCAATAGTTCTGTCATTATGGGGGGGGGGGGTCTGCGTGAGAAAAAAGGGCAGTTTAGGACTAAGGTTTTGCTATATACTTTTAAGAATTTAGACATGTCATCATCTATAGTTCATAGTGAAAATGTAGTAATATGAAAACTAACCTGTTGTTCACAAAAAAGTTTGTGTAGATCCACACATCCAGGCACGTATTTTTCGGACCATAAGACCGTTTTTAAAGCAGGAAAAAAATATTTGGTATAGAAGTGTTCACATCTATTGAGTTAATGCAATTGAAAAAATAAATGCAATATCAGATCCAACCAGTAGATGTCACTAGCAGCCATACACACGCACACAGCACATGACGTCACCTCTTCACTGATCAGGAGGAGGGGGGCAGGAGGCCCAGTCTTTTCTGCTCTGCTCTCCTTCTGACGATCTTGCTGTTCCTGTGTCCGTGGGAGCTGCAGTGATTGCAGGACAGAAGAGAGGGATAGATGGCAGTTCATCCATCTCTCTCTTCATTGCTTATGCCAACAGGGCTCTGAGCTCTGATGGCATAAGCAATTATACAGTTCAGATGGGAGATCCAGCCATGGGCAGATCTTACATTAGACAGCTCCCCAGCTTATCTCCTTGCCGGAAAAGCTGGCGGGGAGCCAAAGCATGACCACCCGTGGCTGCAGGGGTCTCTCATTTGGACCATAAGACACGGGCACTTTCCTCCCCCCCCCCCCCCCCCCCCCCATAAGGTGCGTCTTATGGTCCCAAAAATACGCTACCTCATTTCCGGCTTCATTAGTCCAAGGCTTTCACCTTAAGTGCTGGACTTGAAAAGTCTCAGCCAAACCATGATATACCTCCAACAGCTTGCTATAGCAACAAAAGTCTGCACTTTCCATATAAGATACAGGCATGGCCCCTCCAGGGAAGCCCCCTCTGATGTGTTTCAGTTTAAAGGAACCTTATTCCTAGAGTGTGGGGGTACACAGTACAGACCTTCTTTTTATACACAGGTCTTTATACAAAAGTCTATGGTCATAGACAAATAAAAAAACTAAATATGTTGAAGAAACACCACCTCCTTCACTGGACCAAAGCTTATTGAGGATGGACTAGGACAGAAGTGCTCTGACGACAAAATGTCAAAATTTTAAAATAAATCTGTGTCTATGCAGAGAAGATCAATCTGGCTTCTTATCCATGCATAGTGCAGAATGTGGTTGTATGGGGGTGCGTTAGTAGTGTGGACACCGAGGAAGGTATTAATGGGCACTTTTCCCATAGATAGAAATTATGAATTCAATGTTAGCATTTGTTCAGGTTTGAAAAGAATACTCTTTGAAAGTTATGTTTTTGGCACAATGCATGGGAAATTATTGCAAATAACTAAAAAAACAAAACCCAAAGACAAAAAGCAGAATTATAACCGAAGAGAGGAAGTGGTAAAGTAGAACTGATTAGGGTCAGCTGAGGGTTAGTAGGGAGTTAAATAGGAAAATCTTATAATTTTTTTTTGTTTTAACTTTTAAGGTTCCTTTAATGTGCAGCAGCTCTGGTGGTGTAAGCCAATATTTGAAATGTTGTACTAAACCAGTGGTTCCCAAGCTTTCCTTGCAAGGCCCCCCTTTTCGATTTAAGAAAAATTTTGAGCCCCCCTGCCTATTGACACACAGGTTCAGAATGAGGGCCCACGCCCCCTCTGGAATACCTTTGCCCCCTCCCCCCCTGCCTGCCCCCCAGTTTGGCAACCACTGTACTAAACTATGACTGCTGTTGGCATATGTGGTCATCTGAACAAGGCATTTTGCAATGGAGCATGTGCATTTACCAGTTGGCACTGAAGCTTGCAATCATGTATCAGTTTAAACTACTGGCTTATATTGACATCTGTGGGGCTCGGAAGTCCAGTAATGTGCATACCTGTCAACTTTTCCCTCTTTGAAGGTATGCGGCATGAGAAAGTGCTGGACTTTCAAATGTAGGACGTGACATCGCAGACGCTACTTCCGGTATTGGAAGGTTTACCACCCCCTCCCTCCTATTTAGTACCTGGCTAGCTTAGAAGGGAGGGGACGTTATTCTGCCTCCTAACTCCCCACCTTATCTGGACAAGCGGGGAGGAAACTTAAGAAGAGTATCACAACCTTCCTCCTGAGTTACCCTGATTTCAAAATCCCAGGAAAAATCTGGGATTTATAAAAAATTTGGATGTGCCCAGGAAAGTGGCATAAAAAACTTGATTTGCTGGCCAAAATGGGATATTTGACAGGTATGGCAATGTGAACATTCTGAACATGTGAACAGGGGACCCGTACCTTTTGTGGCACCTGAACATCTACCTAACCTACTTTTACCTACAAACAACCAGGAACACCTGGCAATCACCTCATGGTTACTTGTACATGTGCCTGGGTGCTCCCGATGTGGTCCCCCGTTCTCTCCCTGTAGACCTACCCACTGATGTGATAGATATCGAACCTAACCATACTAATTCTTGGACAGAGGCGGGCCCTTTTGCATCCTTGGGAACCCCCTGAAGGAAATCTAGGATTGAAACATATGTTGGGGTCTTTCCATACAAAGATCCACCCTTGGGACCCACCTGTCCTTGGTTCATGATCTCGCCAGTACTTGGATGAGACAGCTCAGCATGCATTTCTGTACCATTTGTACCGATGGACTTGAATTGTACCATTGGACAATACATTGAATTTTTGTTTTTATCAATAACTCTTGGTAGAGTGTGTATTTATGTTCAACATCATTGACTTCATAATGGATATATGTTTTTGCCATGTACTATCTTGATATATCATCACCTATTGAACTTCTTTGACCATAGTTGACCATTAAAGTCCCCAAGTCCCTGTTGGTACGGGGAAAATATCTGTACAAGGATCTGTGGTGTGTGATATCTTTTCTAGGAACTTTGGGTCCGAGATTCGGGAATCCACCACTTTTTCTTTGTTCCCCTTCTTTTGTAAAATGCTTATACAAGTCAGTATAGATTGAAAATTTTATGTGCGGCCCGCACTTGTGGCCCTCTATATCTACTCAGTTGCCCACCACTGCTCTAAAAGATTGTACAGCCATGCATACTCTTCTGTATTACCCACGCCTTGCATGTATGAAGGGTTGTGTCTTATATTTCCGAACTAAACTAGGTAGTGACTTATATTTACCAGCGAAATTCTGCAGCAGCCTGTGGAGAGCTGGTATTTATCACTAAGCTGATGATGTGCCAGGATTCTCTGTGTAGGGTCGGGTATCGATTGTGAGCCTTCCAGATGACGGAGTCCATGCTGCAGTCTAGGTCTTAGGACCGTATGTGTCCTGCGCCTCTACAGACAGACTGGAACTGCAAAACCAATGGCTGCTGTTTCATTTAAATAAAACGTTCCCATTCTACTTATCGTTTTTGCCTTCTTCCCCTGACATAACATAATCCACTGTCTTTCTCCTCAAATTAAACATGGACATAAACAAGAACATGGAATGATGCCAGAAAAAGACAAAGTGGTCTATCAACTCTGCCCTAATGGCCGTGTAGCCTCGGGATGCAGCACTATAGGAGTCGCTGCTAAGTTTTGCAGCGCTGGATGTTATTTAGGTAAGTATGCATATGTTGAGGCAGGGCCACCATCAGAAAACGAGTAATTTCTCAGGTCCCCCTGGCTGTCCGATTCAGTGGGCTGTGCAGGTCGCCACTTCTCTCCCTGTTGGCTCGCGGACTGGTGTGCATGCAGAGAGATGACTATTCGACTTCTGGTAAATGCCATACCAAACTCTCCTAGTATATCCATGATGGTAAACCTATGATGCGCGTGTCCAAGGGGGCACACAGAGCCCTCTCTGTTGGCACGTGGCCCATAGGTTCGCCATTACGGGACTAGGGGGAATAAGATGTCTGCAGCACGTCCTGACAGTGAAAGGGCAGGGAACCCGGTTATTGTGCCAACCCCGCAATTACAGCGGCTGGCATGGCACCGACCAGGCCCCCCCTAGATGGTGATGGAGGACCTGTGTGGAGGGGTCAGATCAAGGAGGGAAAATGGGATAAATGCACCTTGTTTCAAACAAAATATACATATAAAACGTGTGTATTCTTCTTTTTTTTATTTATTTATTACTACTCCACCTCTCCTATATAGAGCAGGCATATATATATATATATATATATACACATACACACACACACACCCACCCCCCATAGTACTTCTTTATATATATTTTTATAACAATTGGTGACCAGTCTGAACAAAGTCCTAAAATACAGCGTGGACATGTATAAATATTTTGTATTCTGATCATTTTCTTGGCTGTAAGGCCATCATCTTTATTAGATTTGCTCATTCATTCATATACACTAATTTTGCACTTTATATGTTTCTAAAAACATCCGATCACTTCTATAGTCTGGAAATGGTTGTTAATGAGCGGTTTGCTGTTAAATCCCCTTTAGATTGCTGGATTGGAAAGTCAGTCCGTGTGTACTAGGCCTCAGGCCTAGTTGCCATGACGAGGTGATGTTTAATAACAATAAGGTTTACCCTAAGAAATATACTGTGCCTAAAGTTTTGGTATATTAGTTGAGATATGGTCTCCATATTCTCCTTTCCAGGTTTTTATTGCTCTATAAACATTACCAGGTCCAAACTGTAAACGATTTTTGGTTTAGAAAAGTGACTTCTGACTAGAATTTTTTGATCAGGGCGTGACACCATCTTTGTGCATTTTAGTAAATATAACTTTTCAGAAAAAACTTTGCATATTCCAACCAAGGAACATAAAGAGGTGGATAACCCGGTTCGCTCAGCCGTACTGTCCGCTCGTGTGTAGCCTGCCTCGTCTCCATAGCAATGCATTATCCTGTCTCCGCTTCTGCAGAAAATCGATTTGTGATGCGTTCGCCATCAGCAAGTAACCGAAGTCAGCCATTGTCTAGGTGTGACCACTAAACTGTTAAACTGTTTTTTTGGGGGGTTTTATTTTCCTCCCTCAGAACATGAAATAAAAGCCCTTGTCCTCCATAGTAACAGTCTCTCTGCCGGGTTCTGCGTCATTTTGTGACAGTGCCCTGTGGTAGTTAATTGCAGGCGTCTCTCTTCTGCAGTATGACCTCATTCTCTGCTCGTCTGCTGCTGGGCTCATTAGTGCGTCGTTTACGTGCCGGTCCTTAGTCACTCCCGACTTCTGCTATGTACGGATGAGTAAATCCATACTCCTCTCCCTGTGGGGGATCGGGTTAGAGGGTACATGTCGCATGTTAACACTGGCAGCCATTTTGCAAGCTGGAGGCACTGTTTACACCATGTCAGGATGATTTTATGGGTTCTCCGCATTGCCTGTGCAGCAAGGGAAGAAGCCATTTTGTGTACTCATCCGATTTTATAGGGAGCATGAACGTTTTAAGGGGGAACTCTCTCTATGGTTTTAATGGCAGAACTGTTCGGACCGCTATTAGCTTGTGTTATCGCAATTGGGTGAGTAAAACCAGATCTCGTATTTGACACACAGCGAGCATGCAAGCAGTTTCACAAGAACGACCTTAATTGTGGCCTATGTACTTCTCAGGACAGGTTTCTTTGATTGGCTGTATAGGACTTCTTGGATGTTGCATGATTGATGTATAAAAGCAGAGGATTTCTGTTATTTAAAGCTATTCCTTTAAATGTATTTTATATATAACATAAAGGCCAGAGGTATATAGTAACAACAAATTTTTGTGCCACACCCCGACGATTCTATAAAACAACGATAGCAGGGAGAAATGGGCTTTTAAGGCACTGGACTCGTTTCAAACGTAAACAATCAAATGTTTATTAACCTCCCTAGCGATATGCCCGAACCCAGTTCGGGCAAAGGCACACTGCAACTATCGATACTGGGTTCGGGCACATCGTGGGAGCTCACCTGCTCCGCCGCTGCCATCTTCCCCGTCCATCGCCGGCTTCTTCCGGGTCCCGGAGTGACGTGTGACGTCACGGAGGCCGGACCCAGTCCCCGGTCTTTTTTTAAATCTTTTTTTTTTTTTACTTTTGAGCTGGATTATAGAAATGTCTTTCTATAATCCAGCTCAAAGTGGATCCCGCTAGCAGAAACGCTCGCGCTGAGCGTTCCTGCTAGTGGGATCATCTTCGGCTGCACACGAGCCCATCCGGAAATAGCCGAGGTCTCCGGCTATCTCCGTGATCGGCTCTCGTGTGCTGATGACGTCATCCGGCGGGCGGGAGATTTAAAGGTACAGAATTTATTTTTATTTTTTTCTTAGATTTTTTTTTTTTCATTTGTTTTTATTTTGATTGGATTGGATAAATGTTTTATAAATGTTTTATCCAATCCAAATCAAAAGAAAAGAAAACAAGTGTAAACGTTGAAACGTTCTGTAACTCTAAAGACGCATTCGGGGTGATCGCTTGGTGATCAATCGCAAAATGAACGTGCCCACCTGGAGCAAGTACTGGCGCAGTCTGATCGTGAACTGCTGGCTCTCTGTGTGCCTGCAGCATTTCTACAAAACCTTTCCGCCCCCATCGGCGTCACCGGTGACGCCGATGGGGGCGGAAAGGCAAAACACTGTATCACTTTTGGTACACTTTTGGCAGGTAAATCTGCACCTCAGTGAACCGCCAGGGAGGTTAAACAAAAGGCCAACCAGTACCAATCAGGTTGGTCCATAGTACATACATAACTATGTCAGTCATATTATTGGAAAGTACAGCACCATACTTGTCTTGGTCAAGACAAGTATGGTGCTGTACTTTCCAATAATATGACTGACATAGTTATGTATGTACTATGGACCAACCTGATTGGTACTGGTTGGCCTTTTGTTTAATAAACATTTGATTGTTTACGTTTGAAACGAGTCCAGCGCCTTAAAAGCCCATTTCTCCCTGCTATCGTTGTTTTATTCCTTTAAATGTACCCTACCCACCTAGGCAGCCATGTAGGATAAATTGTCTCGAATCCCACTTCCAAATTTGGTCCCCACTTCTGGTACCAAGCAGCCTTTGTCTCTATTCTAAGTATAGATTGGCCATGGGTCATAGATCTATGACTTAAGCTGGCAATAGACACATAGATCAATTTGTTATACAATTGGGACATGCTATAGAGTCTTCGATCATAAGTCCTACATCGTTTGAAGTGCACCATTTTTGGGATCCGATTTATCTACAATAAATTGGTGACCTAACTTAAGATCGCCTACACAAGAAATGTGAAAAGGTCTGCACAATCTATTTAAGAAGCCAAAATTTAGTTCACGAATGATCAGTCACCAGGAACGTGCACGGTGATTGATTGTTCGGGAATTGAATAAAAAATCAACCCGTGTATGGGGCCTTTAATTTTAGATCTTTCTTTTACTATCCATCAGTCTGTTTGCTAGAACTGGTGCCATGTTTTTTTGGGGAAAATATCAAACCACACAATTACATTATTGTCAATAGATCAATTGTTCCTGTCCATTTATCTTATTCCTTTTATTGATTCCATGGGTAACATTTTCATGAACTGCAATGATAAGATGGCATAGGGCATAGAATCAATCAAAGCAGGAATGATTGTGGGGTTGGCATTGGGCCTTAATCTGAAACTCATATGTTATAAGTCAATGCAAATATCAAGATGCTTAAACATTTGAATGTGCTTGATGGCAAATACTAAGCTGTTCCATATATTTCCACAGGTGAAACTCATCAGAGGCATATGCAAATTTGGGAAGTACAATTCAATTCATCCTGGATGATCTGTGGATTATAAACTCTTCATCAAAGTCCTTTAATCTGTTCAGACTCTTACTGAAGTGGTAGTAAACAATCAGCATGGCTAGTAAAAGGAAGTCTACCACGCCATGCATGGTACGGGCCTCTGAGCTCGTAGACCAATATGATAATGATATGGACATTGTGAGTAATGCCAACACACCCAGTCCTGAAGCCAAGAAGGACTGGGCTAGAGACAAGGAAAAAGTAGCTGAAAACAATGAAGTTGCAGAAAGTAAGCCTCCTGAAAATCAATCCAGAAGGCTTCAGGGTGGTTATGAGTGCAAGTATTGTCCATATGTAACGCAGAACCTTAATGAATTTACTGAACACGTGGACATGCAGCATCCGAACGTCATCCTTAATCCTCTTTATGTTTGTGCGGAATGTAACTTCACAACGAAAAAGTATGACTCTCTATCTGACCACAATTCAAAGAATCACCCTGGAGAGAGCAACTTCAAATTAAAACTCATGAAGCGCAATAATCAGACTATCTTAGAACAATCCATCGAGGGGGGAGGTGACGTTTCTAGCACCCACGACAACACAGAGACTGATGATAATGGGTCAGGCATATCCATGCCTAAAATGACTATTATGAAGCTAGGGAAGAACCGAGTGGATGGAAAGAGAACGGGGAGAAGGAATGATGATTCTCACTTTGACAGTCATTATGGCATTGGTGCCTCTATCCCAGAGACAAATGGGGATGGTCTAACTCATGTGATGCCATCTGTTCAACTTCCACCCAACATCCATCTCCTTCCAAAAGTTGCAGTTCCCCTGAACAGCAACAAATATAACTCTGCTCTTGACACTAATATAACTTTGATCACTTCTTTTAACAAATTTCCGTACCCGACGCAAGCAGAGCTGTCATGGCTGACGGCAGCTTCAAAACATCCTGAGGAGCAAATAAGGATCTGGTTTGCGACCCAAAGATTAAAGCATGGTATAAGCTGGTCTCCAGAAGAGGTGGAAGAAGCCCGAAAGAAAATGTTCAACGGGACTATACAATCTGTTCCCCAGACCTTTACAGTATTACCGGCCCCATTAACTACTACTGCTAAAATTGGACAGTCTATTTTCCAGACTGCAGTACCATGTCAAATCATCGGTCAGTCTGGGCTCGTCTTAACTCAAGTAACCAATGCTTCTGGGGTTACAATTCCCTCAATACCTGTTAATATCGGCACTACTCCAAGTCAAACCCAGAAACGCACCATGCAGAGCCCCCAAGAGGCTCCCGAGCCAAAGCGTCAAAGTACGGGACAGGTTCCATCGCCATCTATTCCCAGGTTACACTCTGTGTCTTCTCGGCATGAGCGCAAAAAGACCGGTGAACAGATTGGGATTTTAAAGGCCAGTTTTGTTGCAAGCCAATTCCCTGACGACACTGAAATTTACAGGTTAATAGAGGCAACTGGCTTGTCCAGGGGCGATATCAAGAAATGGTTTAGTGACCATAGGTATAGAAGCCAGAGAGGTCTTGTTAATATCACCAGCGAATCCATAATCAAAGACCAGATGTCTGGCCGGACTCGCCGCCCTTACCATTACAGGGCTTTGGGACGAAAAACTGCACTGACCACAGATGATCAGCTTCAATGTCTTGAAAACAGTTTTGTAAAAAACCCATATCCTACACAAGCGGAAATTGAACGATTACGGGCAGAGACTAAACTATCTCGAAGAGAGCTGGACTTATGGTTTTCAGATAGACGGAAGATAAACGATTCGGTGGAGCAAGAGGTTCTAGACTCCATGGGCTCTGAAAACGACGCATTCATGAACGGAGGGACAACCCATTCTGGAAACTCTTCTCCGCAATGCAAGTCTAAACCGGAGCAGCTTCATCTGTTAAAAAGCACCTTTGCGAGAACCCAATGGCCGTCTCCGCAGGATTATGACCAGCTAGCCACACAGACTGGGCTGGTTAGGACAGAAATCGTGAAATGGTTCAAGGACAACCGCTGCGTTCTCCGAACTGGCAGCTTGCGGTGGATGGATCAATACCGCAAAAATTACGAACGCTCTTTAGAAGAGCGGAAACGGTTCATCAAAATGGTTTCGGCAACAAAGGCAGGGAAAGAAATTCTGGTGGACTATTTCCAGGAGTACGGCCAGCTGCACGAAGAGGACGTTGAGCTTCTTGTGCTCAAGACTAAAATGAGTTCTGATCAGGTCAAGGCTTGTTTGGGGGACATGCAGGAACAAGCGGCTCTAGATCAGATGGACAATGATCAAGATGATAAATACGATACCGAGAGTGAATCCAAGGACTGGAATAGGTCAATACATGATGAGGAGGACATGATATCAGACGGTGGGGATAGCTGGAGCCATACTGGACAGGATACCCTAGATGATACGGCGGACTACGAGTATGAAAATACTCCCAATGACGACTCCAACCAGGTAATTAACACAAGGATTCACAATTTTTTTTACCAGTACGTTTTTCATTTTCCCACATAGTTTTTAGTTTTTTTGTTTGTTTTTTGAACATCTAGTTCATATACCGTGTTTCCCCCCAAAAAATAAGACCGTGCCTTATATAAATTTTTGCTCCCAAAGATGCCCTGAGTCTTGTTATCAAGGGATGTCTTTCCATGAAGAAGAATACGGCACTGGGGTATCAGGGTGGGAGGGGGGTCGCTTAAAATAACACAGGGGGATCAGAGGGGGGTGAAAATGGCACAGGAGACTCATAGGGGGATTACCATTTTAGTAAATGATCCTCCTGTGTCATTTTGATTGCCCCTCTGATCCCCCCCTGTCCAGAATTACAGTACCATATCTTCGGGGGTGCCCTATTTTCGGGGGGGGGGGGGTGGGCATTTTATATTTCAGCGTGAGGCAAAAATGTATGGGTGGCTTTTATTTTCGGGTAAAAATCTTGACATTTCGCGAATAAATTTCAAAGCCAGAGATGTAGAAGAGACGTAGAAAAGTTTAAAAAAAAGTAAGTATTGCTCTAGCACGTGTAATTTTTGCAGAAATTAAGTTTGAATTTGAGTCCATTTAAAAAAAATAAAAAATACTTGATTTTATAGCTTAATTTATGCAAAAAGTAGTAGTACTCCCACAACTTTTGAAGGGTAAATAGCCCATGTACATGAAAATGGAAAACCACATTGTTCACATAAATGTGAGGTTCTATAAGGTGTCTATTGTGGACCATTTCAGCTTGAGTTATAATAAAGTTGCTCACAGTCACCTGAGAAATGAAGAACTGATGTCACACCTACGCTATACTCTAAAATTAATTCACAACTGTGCATGTGATAATCCTTAGGGGGCACTTACTTTGGCCACATACAGGATTGGTATTGGATCATTGTATCTACATAGGACTAGTATGAAAATCAGATGATGCTTTAGGTCATAAAACCAATATGGTGGTAATAGTATCCAAGAGCTGCGCAAACATTGCTCCTCCATAGATGCCAGTAGTAAGTTGGCCATAAACTCTTCTATCTTTCCGTTCTATCAACTTATCGTATAAGTTGATCAATTGAAAATCGATTCCTTTTATTGGAAAATGGTTTGTTGGAAAATTTAGTCGATCAAGTATCTAATGGGTTTTCTAGTTATTATGATTGATTTGTATACAAAGGGGGGGAGGGGTGGTGGGGACTATAGATCTTCAGACCTGGGTCTCCGCTCACCGCTCCTGACACACACCGCCTCACAGGATTTTCCCTAGACAGTAGGGACCTGGGGACTTTAAAGGCCAAGGATTAGGTAGATATAAGTCTGTGTGTAATCGTGCGCAATGCGTAGAATCTCCTCCATGGAGGGTAAAAGAATGTCCATACAAATCTGAAGGTTTAAAAATAGTAAGTAGTCAAATGGGATTTAATGTCCAAAAGAATGGTGAGAACAGTAAAGCAGGCTGAGTTGTGGTGGGGTCCTATCCCCACGATGAAGCGAGAAATGGGCGGAAACGAGGGTCCCTGAGATGGATGAAGGACGAGTGACCTCAACATATGTTTCAAGGAAAATCTTCGTCAGCGGGTCCCCACAGGAATATCATAGACGCCTGCATATAGATAAGTAGGTATTAGGGCAAATTCCTCATGTTCTAGGGAGTAAATGAAGTTTAACCCTCTGAGCGTTTGCCACGTGGCACGGTTTTTTCATAACCGTGCCACGGGCAATCGCGGCAGAGCACAATATGCTCCGCCGCGACTTCCTGCTCAGCTGGAGGTCATTAACATAAGCCCGGCGTCACTGGAGACGCCGGACTTATGCTGTTGAAAAGCGACGCCCCTCCAGTTTGACGGAGGTCTATGGCGCCGCCTACCCCCGCCCCCTTCGCGTCACTGGTGACGCGATCGGGGCCGGACCCGGTGCTCCCGACCGCCGTAGGAAGCCGGCGATACCTAGAGGGCGGCTCTAGTTAACTGGGGCTGAGTTTCATGATGCATGAAACTCAGCCCGAGTTAACTCGGGCCAGACGCTCAGAAGGTTAAGAGTGCTTACCCTTAGTTTCCAGCTGCTGCTCCACTAGGAGTCCTCTCAACCAGACGGAAATGTCAAACCCATGGGAGGGGAACGGGGGGGCCAGCTTCCAGGGCGCTGGGGCTCTACAAAAGGCATAGTATACTGCGTATAGGTTCTACAAGTATGAGTGTGAATAAGGTTATGTGGTAAGTGGATAGGTCAATGTGCCCAAAGGGTGAATGAGGGTACGACTGATTTGTATCCAAAAGTATTATCGAGTATGCGGACAGACCTAAGAAAATGAATTGATTTGTTTTGAATTGATCACATTATAGCAGGGTACAGACATGAAGATATGGCCCAGATTGCCGTGCGTGCTCATGGTCATCTCTCTGGCCCATATCATATGCAGCCATCGCAGTTCTCGTGCAGGACCAATCAATCCCACTCGAAAACAGGGATATCGGACATGACCGTTAAATACGGCCAATGTCCGTTGCTTTGCATGGAAACCGCGGGTCTCCATTTAAAGCATCACTGAGCTGAAAAGATAGTAGTGCTATCTCTCCAGCTCCTCCGATATCTGACAGCAGCGTGATGACATCATCACGCTGCTGCAGGGAACATCGGATGGCTCAAATATCTAGCCGTCTGTTCCCTGCTTATGAGGTGGTAAAAAAAAATCCAATTGTAATAAAATTTTATTTTACCCTCCGTGATGGTTTACCCAAACCTAGTCCAAGGTGAGTTTGTGTACAAAACGTACTCATCTGAGCTGGGATCAGGCATACTTGCCTATCTTTTGGCAAGCCCGTGGTGATTCTGAATTACTTCTGCCCCAACTTTTTCAGGGTCATTGTGGCTTTAAATGCCCGTACCACGTTGTTGAAAACGGCACAGTACCGGCGTACTGCAGATATTTGAGAGACCTGGAGATCTCTGATACATACACCACTTTGCTTTACTTGGAAGCCATAGTTCTTTTAAATGTGTTCTACGAGCTGCCTATTCAGAACTATTTCAGGTAGAGGTATAATATTGTAACCACAGTTCCCTGAAAATTGAAGAACTGATGCAATTCTCTCTAAAATGAATTCATAACTGTGTAGGTGATAGTCCTTAGGGGGTACTTAAGTCAAACACAGAATTGAATCTTTTTTGGCAGTACATGATCCGATATAATTATCCCATTTGTGTAACTTCTAAATAGTTTCCTAACTTTCTAACACCACTGCAAAAATCTCAAGCATAGTTAGATTTAACTTTCACCAAACCAAATTGGGGGAAATTGTTTCTTATAGAGCGAAGCAACGACCACCCATGGCCTAAAAACTGTTCAGTCGCAGGTTGTCGTGCCTTTGCACTCTGCCTGACAAGCTCTAAGCTTAAGCCCCCCATACACCTTTCAGTCACTCTGCCCAATTTCCTTTAGTTCTACTAACAACTATGTAGTTCCGGATCCTCCCTGATAGAATACATAATGATTGGAAGGTATATATCACTGCTATGTAGTGATCAGCAGACTCAAACCACTGGTTAGTCAGAATAAGACCAATGGTAAACAGCAACTCAAGCACTGGTATAAGTCGAATACGAACCAATGTATAGTAAGAACTCAAAGCACAGGTTAACAATGCATCCACACCCACCGTACGATATTAGTATAATGACCCACTGGTAATAGTAGAAGAACCCACTGGTATTAATAGAATGAAAACCCCTGGTATCTAGAATCACCCACTGGTATTAGTAGAATCACACCACTGTATTAAGTTGAATCAACCCACGGTATTAGTAAATCACCCACGGGTATTGTAGAATCACCCACTGGGATTAGTAGAATCAACCCACGGGTATTAGTATAATCAACCCCTATGTATTATGAGCATACAAACCCACCTTGGTATGAGTAGAATCACCCCCAAACCTTTTGGGTTATTTGTAGAAATACCACCACTGTAGTCTTTGTAGAATTCAACCCACTGGTAATTAATGTAGAATCAACCCCTGGTAATTGTAAGAATCAACCCACTGGTAATTTGTAGATCAACCCACTGTATTTGTAGCCTCACACACACACAAATGGTATTTGTAGAAGAACCCACTGGTAATTTGTTAGAAGCAACCACTGGTATTTGTAGAATCCCCCACTGCTAGATATAGTCAGAATCAACCACACTGGTATTAATAGCGAATCAACCACTGGTATAGTAGAATCAAACCACTGGGATTAGTAGAAACACAAACCCCTGGATAGTAGAATCAAAAAAATTACCACATAATACATGTAGAAAGACAGCGCTATCACAACCACATAAGGATAACAGAACCCAATAAAAATGGTTTTATTTAAATTATCTTCCGTAGTATTATTCAAAACCTCCTAGCATATTGAATGCAGTGTAACTGAAATGAGACTATTCTTTTTCTAAATCAATATACATTATAAGAGATGAGGGTCCAAACCAATAAAAAGACCAAACAAAAGGCTATATTCCAAAAGTGCACTCCACAGGGAAGGATGACCTTAGGCCTAAAACCCCAGTCCTTGGTTGTGCTCACATCGTTCAGTCAGTTTGTAATATATTATCACTAACAAAAAAAATTTTACCTTCGTACTGGAAAAAAGAAACTATTCCACACGTCACCATAAATTAGCAAGCACACTACATCTCTTTAGTACTCAAGGTTGGGTGGCGCCTAAAAAAAAACTCAACACACATGAACCCTTTATAATTTGAAATTACAAGTTTTGTCCAACTTGGCCAAATGTGGAACCTGTCCAAAGGACAATATGTTGTGTCTTATGGGGCGAGTCGTCTAGGGCATGAATATGTTGTTACTGAATAATCGGGGGGCGCTCTTCCTAACTGGACGTTTGGTATCACACCTGACCACTTCGGAAGGCCCGAACCCGTGAGCTCGACACGATCACCACACAAGGCAGTGGTCCCCAGCATTCAATCATGGCTCTTCAACATGGACTTAAATATATTATAATGTTTCTATATACCACGACAAGGAACCAAATACCAACAACTTTAAGTGGGG
>CM070036.1:6161043-6179352 GCA_036250615.1 Ptychadena robeensis | reverse complement strand
GGGGGGGGGGGGGGGGCTTTTTTACTGTAATCATTCACCCCTATTCTCCCCAAACATCTTATGAATCATTAACCACTGAGCCTATCTCCAGGACAGGATTTCAAATTAGCATAGGCTGCCCCCCTAGTACCAAACCTGCCTCACACAGGGCCTCGTGTAACCCCTTGGTCATTTTTGTGCAATGCTTGGAACCCAAAGCCAGTACTGGGAGCGGCACCTTTAATCCGTAATTGGGTAATGGAGATGATTGCAAATAGCATGGGATGTGGCTGCCAATGCTGAGCAGAATTTAGTGAGTCTGCAGTCAGATTGGGATCAGTGCTAAAATGAATAATTTCACCTCCAAAACCACCATAGATTAAAATTGATTTCGTTTTTTTATGTTGTAGGTCTGTAACTTAATAAATTATTCCCTTTGGCATCACACCAGGGGAGAGAGGGTTAACCACAAAAAGGGGCACATCTGGGGAATCACACTGAAAACAGTTTTCTCCACAGAAAACTGTTTTTGTGGGATTTACTTTTAAATCTCCCGCCGCCCCCCCATGTGATGTCACTCCACCGGGGAATGGGACAGATTGGCGTCCATGCAGAAGCCTGTTCCTTAGATCGGAGCCACTGGAGCAGTATGGATCTGTAAGTTTGCCCTACCAGGGCTTCCGATCATCACTGGACATACTCAGGCCGTCCAGTGCAATACTTACTGCTCAGCACAGGTCGGCCTGGGCTCAGAAGCGACGCCAGGGTGGTTAATAGTGTTTTACTGGATATATAAGTAATGGCAGGCGAAACATCATTTGCCTATACAAATATGTAATCAATGCGTGCCACACAGCACTACTTGTGGTAAACCAGCCTGATCACCCCCCAAACATGCATTGCAAACCTGTGCCAGCTAATTCTAGAAACCATCGCATTCAATGGCTTTCCAAGTCATCCCAGGTGACCTACCTGATACCTATGTAAACTCTGAAAGTCCGCACCTAGACGCCTCACTGGCCACCATATACTCCCAATCATGGGATCCCAATCCCATACAATGCCAATTAATCGAGATTATTTAGGAGACGCACGCAATTCGACATAAGCATGCAATCTGAAGACACGCCAATCCAAATACAGCAGCTGCAGTTTAATTTGCACACCTTCCGTCTCCACGCTGTAAATTGTAATTTTTTTTTACCACCCAATAGTATTTGATCTCTAATTAACCTCCTGGGCGTTACATGCTACGAAAAAGTGGCACAAAAAGCCACCCTACCCCCACATCACCAGTGTCATCATGATGGCAGCTATGTGGGCTGGGAAAAGCAGCACCGTCTCCCACGGCCTTTTGACGTCACCGATGACATTGATGAAGAATTGGTGCAGGCTCGCAAAAAACACCAGCTTGTTGGCTTGACCCCGATACAGGGGTTTGTTTTTACAGCATAAACGCGAGGGAGGTTGAATATTTAAACCATCATTAGAACATAATTGACACAGTTATGTATTAACCGTAAATACTTGAGCAAAAGCAGAGGCACCTACTTTTATCTACAAAAACTGGTAAAACTTTTCAAGTATAAGCCGAGGGTAGAAAATGCAGTCAGATAGTTAGATTTTACTGGTGCAATTTCAGTTGGGAAAACTCCACTATGTCCACAAGATGGCGCTGTTATCAAAGTTTGTTTACATTTCACCAGCCGAGTTCGGGAATGCCAGATAGAATACATTCACAGAACCAGCCGCCACCTGCAGGGAGACCAGCGAACATCAGGAAAGGCAAGTGGGACCCTGACTGACCAAATGGGGCATTTTCAGCACATTTTTTGTGAAGGAAAACGCGAGTATATACGGTAATATGAAAGAAAAATGAAAGAAAAAAAAACACACTAACCTCCTGGGCGTTACGCCCAAAGCCAGTACGGGCGCAGGGATCTTGGATCAAACTGCGTCCGTGCCAGAATTGGACGCAATCGCAGCATAGCTGCAGGCTCACAGGGCTTTTCCGGCCCCAAGTCTTCAGCGTCATCGGTGCCACCGAAGGGGGCAGCACCATAGACCTCCATGTTAATGGAGGGGGCGTCGCTTCCCCCCCACACACTGCCGGGAGGAGAGCGGAAAATCACGGAGTACGGTGTACTCCGTCGCAATTGCCCAGGAATCGGCTTTTCACACCATGATAAAATGGCGAAAAGCTTCTAACTCCCAGGAGGTTAATGTCTTTGTTTAATCACATCCTCACAGGACAGCAGGGCACAGACTGGGGAATAGGGAAGCAGCACTAATCAAGCCACATTGTTAAGTGAATGTGCTTAAAGAGAGAACACAGCCCAATCAGAATGCTGGGAGGTGCGTCCTGAAGCCTACGTCCTGCTTAGTTACCTGTCACAGGTAAGAATCATCACTCATAGTCACACTATACCCGCGCTGTGTGAATGGCGTTCAGCCTTTACGGCAACTTAATAGAAATGTAACGTCGCTTTGAGAAGTGAGTTTTTAAAACGGACATCACCCAAACCACAATGTTAGAATATTCACTGGAAAAGATTTTAATTGACACATTTGCAGGGCATTAGTCCCCCTTGGACGGACCCTCGGGTCAGTAGCCCCCCACCTCGCAGGCTCAGTGGTCGTACTGCTCAGTTCTCAGTACAATAGTCATCCCCCTCCAGCAGGAGAACGCTCGGCGTTTTAGAATCCTTCCCCAAAAATATGCAAAACACATAAAACTTCTATAGAATATTCTCAACAAAGCTAGACAAAGTATCACGGATCATGAAGGGGCGATGTGTGGATGAGAATTCGAGGCGCCTCCGCTGCAGCGCCGGTACAGAATTTCATGGCGTCGGCAGTCATTGGACGCGCTGCCTCTTGCATAATATTTGTTATCTTCACAAGTTCAAAAAGTAAAATGTAAAAAGTTTGTCACACGAAATCTCCCTCCCGAGGAGAAGAAGGCCATTCCGTTTCACTGGTCACCCAGCCGAAACCCCTGACCCCAGTTGTGCCGTCCGCCGCCTCCTCCTCCTGGCTGATCGTCTGCTGCGCGTCTGGCGCTGGCGGGTGGGATGCCGAATCCGGAGACTCCTCCCCTTCTGTTTGGGAACCAGCGGTATCTGTAAAGAAAGATAAAATACTAAAAAACAGAAAGCATAAGAAAAAGATTACAATGAAAAATTTGATATGGACCTCTCGCGCGTTATGCCCAAAGCCAGTACGTGCGCAGTGTGTTCGTATCACTGCGCCTGTACCGGGATCTGGCGCCACTATACCAGCCCACATAGCTGGCATTTCGATGATGGCGGCAATGTGTAGAGAGGCGGGGGAGGGCGGGGAACCGTCTGTACGGCAGCTTTTTACACCAGAAAAAAATGGTGCAAAAAACCTGCATCACCCAAGAGGTTTAATAACATATTTATATAAAGTCGAAGTTCATTCAGCTTATTTTAGGCGTCCTCTCATTGCGTTTATAAAGATGCTGGTAACCTTCTGAGCGGTTACCCTGAATGTAGCTCGGAGTGAATACTCACCTGCCCATGGTGAATCGGACTATCGGTGAACCCACTGATCTCTTCCGGGTCCACCTCTGTCTGACAGCAGGGGGTGGCGCCATTGACCTTCATGTGATGAAGGTGGCATCAGCTTTTTTCAACACACTCATCAATGATGTGTGGGGGGAGAGGGGGGGGGGCAGAGAATCCTGAAAAAAGTGTGCCACGGGCACAACGCTCAAAGGCTTCAACATTCAAATAAAACCCATTTTTTATTAGTTCCCCAATTTCATCTCTTTGTCTTTGTGCTTCTCTGTATGATATAGGCAGAGGATAGTTGGAGGCCAGGATGCTGTACTGAAAGCATCATAATACCCTGAACTCTTCTCATGGGGGGGGGGGGTCCAGGATCTAACTCCCAAAGAAAGCGTATCCAGTCCTGATATTTACACTGCTAGGCAGGGTTTTTTCGTTGCTGTGCTTTTACTTTCATTTACCCAACTTTGTGACTGCAGCTCATCTGTCACATCGCCTTAGACATGTTTATCCTCCTGGGCAGTTCACTCTTCTCTGGATTCTGAACACATCCCTGTTGACGCCAGAGATGTGCATTACATGGAGGTCAATGGCGTCGCCAAAAAGATTAGCGGGGGCTTCAGGGGGACAGGTGAGCATGTCCACACTTAGCTCGAGGTACGTTTGGCAAAGGCCAACCGTCCAGGAGGTCAGACTGGAGCATACCACATTGCTTCCTCATTCCAAGCTCCTTCTCCCTTTCTGGTCCCGGTCATACAGCCTATAGAATGGGGATTCTCAACCTTTTACATCCGTGACCCTGGAGGTGACGTCATGAAGTGTCACTTCTGGTATTTGGAACATGTACCGTATTTTTTGGCATATAAGACGCACTTTTTCAACCCCAAAATTGGGGGCAAAAAGTGCCTGCGTCTTATACACCGAATGCCACTCGGCCGCACCTTGGCTGCCCGCAAGCTCCCCCGGCACGGAAAATCAGCTGGGGGAGCTGGAGAAGCTCTCAGATTTGAGACGCCGGCTACTGCCGACTCTCACATCTGAACTGTCTAATTTCCTAAAAGGTAGATGCAAGTTCATCTATACTTTTAGGAAATTAAGAGAAAAGTATAGATGAACTTGCATCTACCTCTTCTCTTCTGTTCATGGGAACAGCAATCACTCCCCACGGACAGAAGCACAGTGAGAAGAGATGTGACAGCCCGGCACCCCCCTCCTCCTGTAGAGTGTACAGTGTAGCGATGAAGTTGTGTAGCTGAGAGTGTACTGCTGCTAGTGACACCTGCTGGCTGAATTTGATATTGCATTCACTGAAAATATTGCATTATCCCAATTGATGTGAAAACTTATTAAATCTTTTTTTTCTGGTCTTCCTGCCCTAAAAACTGGGTGTGTCTTATATGCCGGTGCGTCTTATATGGCGAGAAATACGGTAAAAGTACCAAAGCGGAATGTCACCGTATTGCAATTCCGGAAAAATGTTAGAGCTGTGGTTCTCATTCTTTTAAAATCTGCGACCCCCGGAGGTGACGCCTTGAAGTGTCACTTCCTGCATTTGGAACACAGAAGTTTCCCTCCCTTATATTTTCCCACCCGCTTGCGCAAATGATGTGCAGGGTGGGAAGTTAGAAGGGAGAGTAATGGCCCATCCCCCTTAAGTTAGGAGGGCGTTACTCTCCCTTCTAAGACTATGTTCCCACTTAAGCAAACAATTGCGGTGCGCTCGTGATTTTAATCATGTGCAGCGATCGCGTCTAGTTGAATGGGCTTTTCCCCACTTCTGATTGCAGACAGGCAAGTTTTTTTGTCTCTGATCACACCCATAGAGGCTATGTTCACACAGCCGCAGGGAGGACGCTATTTTGATCAGAGAAAATGGCGGGTCTGAGTGCAGCCATAAGTTGAAGCGGGGAAAAAACCTCTGCTGTGTGCGGCTTTTAGCGGGGAGAGCGAAAGTTCTACAGTGGTGGGTTTGTATCTGCATGTGTGTCAGCCACAGGCAGCCCCTGACTGCTTCCCTGCACCCACATCTATATACCGAGTTCAGTTGTATACAGGGGTGCGTCTGAGGGCTTGTTTCCACTGAGCCACGTGGCTGAACGCATGGTATAGTTGACGCGCGTTTTTTTTTTATGCAGATTCAGATGCGGCTGGGACGCGGATGCGTTTCAAAACGCTGCAGCTAGCGTTGAGAAACGCGCCCCAAACCGCATGCGAACGCGCACAACCGCACCAGTGGAAACTATATTGAAGTTTCCAATGGATGCGGTTGATTGAGCTTGCGGCCGAGTGGCTACAAACGCGCGGGGTCGCATCAATGGAAACAAGCCCTTATCGGGTACAGAACACAGTAGTTACATTTCCCTTTATATTATATTCCCTCATCTCAAAGTCATTAACTTACAAAATCTCTGGCGTGGAAAGGAAGCTTCTGCCGCCCAGATCCATGGGATACTTAAACATCAGGAAGAAGTAGAGATGACCCACCAAGTTTCCAATCAGTTCATTGATGATGCTTCAGGAAAATACAAATGAAAGAGAATGTAACACATATGATAAAGTGGAATTGCAGAACAAATTTTACCCTGTAAGACACAAGGCAAGAAAAGGCATGAGCAGGTTCACCCACTACCCGCCCTTCCCTCACTCCCCAAATGTCATCAAGACAGAAAGTGGGTGAAAAGAGAAGAGATGCACAGGAATATGAACCAGACAAATTAAAATGTTCCCACATAGGCGATCAGCCGCAGGGCCGACACTATTTTAAATCGCACCTGATCGCCTCTATTAAGTTGAGTGGGCTTGTGCCCACTTCAACTAAGGGCCGCGATCAGATTGCGACCATAGACCTGAATGGGCGTGGTTAAAAATCCTTTGTCCCTTCAATCGCGCCCATTCACTGTCTATGGGCGCAATCAAATGGGGTGGGTCCTGCCCCACTTCCTCGCTGATTCTAATCGATTAGAATCGCCAAGTGGCAACATAGCCTTACACTGCAAGCAATGAAATACATATCCCTCAAGCCCCTGGTTGACCGTAACCTCCCTGGTGTTATGCCCGAACCCAGTACGGTCAGTTTGTTCTGACAACAACATGTGCTTATGTTATACTTGCCCGTGCTCTGCGAACCTGCAGCAATTCTGCATTGCTGCAGGGTTGTGAATACGTTCCATATCAATGATATGCAGAGATGATCAACATTGGGGTGACACCAATTCACTCCCATACAGTGCTAAAGGACTTTATTTTGGCTGCAGTCATGTATTGTGTCTGTCAATGTTGGCTGCTTCATCATGCAGATTACCCCTACCATCAGGATGCAGCATTAAGGTAAGCAGTGCTGGGAATCTTCTCACTGTCTCGTTATGACATAGATAGGGAAATGGTCAGGACTTCTGGGGTTAGAAGAAATGTGGCTGGACAGCTGGGTGGACTACAAGTCCCAGCATACCCAGGGTATTTATCAGCGTTATGGCAGTGAATTGCTAATACTTTACAATAATAATGGCAAGTATGTGTGAAGCAAGAGATCTGCCCCATGGTGTCGCTCAAATATATATCATATCAGGGTCATCCCCAACATGTTTTCACCTCAACAAAACTAACCCAAAAAGTTTGGACACCCCAAACAAAAGGGGTCTGAGGATGCTTGAAATCCTACTACAGAACCAAAAATTTAATCTAGCTTGTTTACCCGAAAATAAGAGTGTGTTATACTAATTTACGCTCCCCACAGATGCCCTATGTCTTATTTTCGGGGGATGTCTTATTATTCCATGAAGAAAAATAAGGCACTGGGGTATCAGGGTGGGGGAATCACTTAAAATGACACAGGGGGGATCAGAGGGAGAATCAAAATGGCACAGGAGACTCAGAGGGGGGATTACCATTTTAGTAACCCCTTCTGATCCTCCTGTGTCATTTTGATTCCCCCTCTGATCCCCCCCCCCCCTGTCCAGAGTTACAGTACTGTATCTTCGGGGGTGCCTTATTTTCAGGCAAAAATGTAAGGGTGCCTTATTTTCGGAGAAACAGGGTATAAAGAAGACGGTATAGGCTAGATGGCTAGGATTACTGTCATAGTAAAGGATTTTAAATGGTGTTAAATACTTACGATCCTCCAATGATGTAGTTAAATCCAAGAATGACCCAAGGCAGGTAGCAGGCCTGTCACAGCAAAAGAAACAATTGGGTTAGTAAAGATTAAGATCAGGAAATCACCAATAAACCTGCAACACGTGAAGTTAGTTTACATTTGCGAAATGAGCAGCGCTGTCTGGTTATCCAGATCATCAACCTGCTAAGCAAGGTGACCACACAAGGTCCAAGTAACCCTAAGGGCTTGTCCCCACTTTGGTGATTGGCTGTGGCGTTGTCACTCATTCATAGTGCATGTTGGTGTAACTGCCCCCGATCGCGCCTACAGAGAATGAATAGACATGGTTTTTGCCCACGTCAATTCATGTTTGTGTGCGCGATTGGCCGAAGTGGTTCCCAAACTGGGGGAGTGGGCCACCCTGGGGTAGGTATTCCGTTGGGGGGCCCTCATTCTGAACCTGTGATAATGTTCCTAAATAGAAAAGGAGGGGCCCTGCAAGGAAAGTTTGGGAACCACTGGCCTACAGAACCTGACATACTATGCAAGTGACACAAAGTGATCTGTTTGTATGAAATATTAAATGTGGAAGGAAGTCTCAAAAAGGAAGAAGGATGTTTCAACAGGATCTGAACTCGAGAACTGAAGATTTGTGGTTTATAGGGAATGTCAGAAAATGTTAATTGTGCAAACCCAGTACCCTGAGATGTATAGCTTGTGTCCTGAATTCCTTCTGATTAGGACGGAGTGAAATCCTTGTTTCTTAAGCCTCATATTAATATATAGCACCATGACCTATCACTGCAGTGGCAGATCAAAGATCCTGCTGCCACCTACCACAAGTGCTACGAGACGGGTGAAGTCATTACTGAACATCACACACCGAGACTCCTTGCTGAAGGGGAGGCCGTACCTTACAAATAAAATGTAAATGGTCTTTTTCTGTGCCAAAACTGATCAGCATATGAAGCTCCACCCACATATTGCACATTATCGCCATTTACAATCATCAAACTGCCCAACCCGCACTTTAACAATGCAGTCTGTAGAACAGTAGTGGTTGATATGGAGGGCCACAAGTGCGGCCCTCAGCATCACTAAGGGGACGCACATAACATTTTCAATCTACACTGACTTGTATAAGCATTGTTAATGTGGGAATGACAGCAGGCAGAGCTGGAAGACATTTTTTTTTATTTTTAAACAACAAAACTTATTTGAAATGATACTTCAAGCATTGGGTAACGCTGTAGTATGGTGATGCAGATTTAGATTCAGAGGGGTTTTAATGGGGCCGGAGGACTGAGGGGGGCCACTGAAGAACTCTCTAAGAGCCGCAGGTTGGGCGCCTACGCTGTAAAGTGTAACTGTATATATTTCATGCTGGGGCTAACATCCACTAGAGCAGTGGTTCCCAAACTTGGGGGCGCGAAGGTATTCCAGGGGGGCGCTGGCCCTCATTCTAAACCCGTGTTTGAATAGGGAGGGGGGGCTCAATAATGTTTCTAAACAGAAAAGGGGGCCCTGCAAGGAAGGTTTGGGAACCACTGCACTAGAGAGACAATCTACAGCTCTGCATCTTCCACACATCAAACACACATCCTGTACATCACTAGGATCACATACCTTAAATCTCGTCCCGAACCAGAAGGACACGATCATATCTCTGTTCAGCTGTGACCACACGTACAGAACGGACATGATCAGAGGAATCATCAATAGCTGCAAGGCACACAGAAATCTATTATTACACAGATATATATCAAGCTGCCAGAGCTTTGATGACTAGACGCAGAATAGGCAAAGTGCGACGTGAGCCGGCCTAGGCTCTGCTTGGGTTCTAGCGGTTCCCAGCGGCACTTACCAACCACGGGGACGCCGCATCAAACACAAGGACGGTATGAAAGGAAACTCGCTGTGTTCAGATCTCTGCTACACAATAAAGAGCATCGCTGAAAAAGCAGGCTGTGCGGTTCCTGCTGAACTACCAGGTGTACCAGGACACATGTCCATGCAGGAAAATGCCAGCTGCCTGGCCATCCAGAACATTTAGCACAAAGCATATATGAGAGGTTGATTGAACCATATGCCCTCTTTATCCAGTTTTCCCATCCCTTTATATTGTATTCCCTTGGTTGATTTTCTTATATATGGATCATGCTATGAATAAAGAGATGATTGCACATTCTTAAATACACAAATATATTGTAATTTTGGACTATAAAATGCACTTTTTACCATAAAAATTAAATGGGAAAGTGTCCCTGCGTCTTATGGTCCGAATATGTAAAACAAAACTTTTTTTTTAGTCCCAACCATTTCTGGGGAGCAATAGCTCTGCATCCCAGGAGGCTGAAATGTGTTCCATTCCCTTCAGCCACGCCAAAAAGCCACTGCCAAGAAGAATATCATAAGCACTAGCAGTACCCATTCTCTGAACACACTGGCCATCTTATGGAGAGACACTTTACTATTAGATAGCATGAGTTGTGTATTTACATTAACATTCTGCATTGCGATAAATACATATTGTGACACAAACTCATCTCTCCTCCTATATGTAAATAGCTGCTCATGGGTAAGTTGTTAGTGCCAGTTTGTCTCTTCATAAGTGTCTCTTTATAGGTTGATCAGTGTGTTCAGAGAATGGGTACTGCTAGTGTATACACACTAAAGTTTAAGCCCTGCAGCCAAGACCTCTCTCCTGGCACTGACTTTTGGCTGGAGGAATAGAGAGTGAATACTGCATGGCCCAGTCCTGCCTACTTCGGTGGAACATACTGTATTTTTACTTGATATGTGAATTGCTGTGTCTGGTTTTTTTTTTTTGCCCTAATTTTCTCTCCAAAACTTTGGGTGCAAAAAAAACAGTATATTTTAATCCAGTCTTCCACAACCGAGGGAATCTTTTTTTGTTTACTTAAAGCGTGACAAAGGCAAATCAGCTTGTTTAAGGTCAGCAATGGCATGCAGGGTATTAGAGAACCAAGAGGTGGTGTATTGTATTACGGTTCTCTTCGTTTTACAGAATGGAAAAGCTAGTTATTGTGTGAATGTAAAAAGACTTCTATTAAGGTGCCCATACACGCACAGATGGGCACAAGATCGTTGGCCGATTTGAACGCTGATGTCACGCCCTGCGATCCCACTCAAAGACCGGTCGGTAAAGCAGGTATCAGACATGTCCGTGAATCCTACCCGATTGTATCCTTTGGGGTCACCAAAGTATCGGACAGGAATCAAGCACCTAAAGTGGTGCACCTTGATTACCATACAATCGACAGGCGCCAGAGCGCAATGTGGCAACATCACCACGTGGCGCTCGATCAGGTCATCAATCGAGCGCCCATTGTGATGTGTGTGGGCCGTTCTAGATTATATTGTCACCTTAAGCTGCCTGCAGTGAGTACAGCTCACTCACAAAAATGAATGCCCCCCCCCCATATACAGCATAAAAGACTGGCTAGACCATTTCCTATCTGTATGCACCAGGCATAGACAAAAAAGACAGAGGGACAAGGGATGGGGGGCATAGGTGGCTTGAAACAGGGTCCTCAAACATTTTAAACAAGGGGTCATTTCATAGCTCCTGCAGCTGTGGGATTGGACAATATAGTTAAAAGAAAACAAAAAGACATGGACAGTATATTCCCTTGGAAGATTATAATTATTATCATAAGTATATATTTTAAATAAAAAAAAAAATTCTTCAAATGTCACAATTAACAAACAGTCATAATGAACATAATGACTTCTCTGCTATAAGAATAAATACATGCAGTGCATAACATTACAGCGCCCACTGTGACCCTAGCCTAAAGGCCCCCACACACGTACCGAGTGGGGGCCGACAGACCAGCTCAGATGAGCTCTAGAGTGCAGAGTGATGACGTCATCTGACGCTGCTCTCCAGAGCTGACAGCAAGACGCCGGGATTCCAGGGAAATCATGAATCATGTTTGAAGTGCCCCTTCGCCCTGCCTCTTGTGCGCGCACGGTGATTGATTGTACTCTAATCTGTTTACAAACCCGTGTGTGCCTTCCTTCAGGCGGGATCAATAGAGCCGGCTCGAAGGAACTTGATTGAACGGGGTTCCAGCATGTGGCAAAGACCCCGTTCAATCTCCAATACTTTGCATGGAGATATGAGTCTTCATGGAAAGTATTAAAACAGCTGCGGCTCCTGCCTCCTCCACAGCCGTCGGCTGTCAGTGTGAAGGGGACCGGAGCCAACACTCCTCACTTGGAAGCTGTGTGAGACAGGCTGCTTCTCCCCAATATGTGACGTGTTGTAAATCACACACTGCAAGCTGGGGAGAAGGGGTCCCCATTGAACAGGAATCGATGTGCCCATGTGGTGCACATTGACTTCCGTTCAATTGATCCCGGATCAGTGACAGCGTGGTGCCTAGCTTAAGGAAAAAGCAGCAGCATCTTCTGCCTAACTCCCTTTCTCTGCTTTAATTGGCCATTACAGTCCAGTGTTGGTTTCCTGGCCAGTAGTTCTGTTTGTAATGTATGATGCCTTCCTTTCCTTCAATGGATGGATACAATACATTAGCATATTACATACAGAGGAGTCGGAAGAATCTGAAACTGAGGAGTCGGAGTCGGGAAATTTATCGACCGACTCCACAGCCCTGGTATATACAGGCGAGGGGGCTACCATAACAAAGTATTAAAAGAATAATGGCAGCGCCCCCCCAACATACTAACTATACTTCCATATTACAAGTCATCCCCATGCATGACCCCTGCTCTCCAACTGGCTAATACCTGCTACCTCTGATGACCTACCTCCAGAGGTAGGGGGGCAGGTAAATAACTTTGGAGGACCATGTCTAGTTTTAGTCTGAGAGACCCTGCTTTGAACCCTCGATGTTCCACACACAAGCACAATCAATGGGTTAAATAGGATCACGGCTTGCAGGATCAAATATGAACTTGCTTTGGAGAAATATACAAATCTGGTAAAAAAAAAAAAAAAAAAAAGATATCTAATATGGGGGGAGCTACCCCCTCCTCATTATGGACACCTAGATTTTTAAGCAATCGTTGGCAGATCAGATCTAGGTGTCTATAATGGGGAGGGGGTAGCCGCTTCATTTGGTCATTACACAGCACAAACCTTCCAATTAGTAGAGTTTAATGTAAATAACGCTCTTACCTGCATGTCCATTATCACTCCGGTTATCTATGGTCACAACGTTCAGGAAAAGCTCATTTTGGAAAACTTTCAGCTTAAAAGGCCGGCAAACAAAATCTTCCATGGACACACTTGCTCTATGGCACAGGCTCTGTGTTTTGGCTAAGGGTGCCATTATATGTTCATTTCCTCCAATCAGACCCACAGCACACAATCGAACCCCAATATCGCCAATACCGATAACACAGATATAGTCTACAGTAAAGCTAGGAACACGGGGCTCGATTGAAGCATACAATCGATGTAAGATTAGATGAAGAAACTCGATTTTGGTATTTTATCGATTGTACCGTGTGCGCTATAGGGTCATACAATCGTAGTACAATATCGATGTAGAAAACATCGATTATTGACTAAAATTGTCGATGCTATTGATGCCCTACAAACAGTAAACTATCACTTCATCGAATACAATTGTACGATGAAAATGAAAAAGTAGTTCGATCATGGTACAATTCGACGATAATTTCCCAACTAGTCCGATCACTTTTCAATCGATGTAAAGCTCTTTATCAAACTAAAATCTTCGATTGTACCATGTGTCCGCACTACGATTTTGGTACAATCGATGTAAACTTTCATTGATTTACATCGATTGTACGCTTAAATCGAGCCGTGTGTTCCTAGCTTAAGACTTCTTTTGCTAGGCACACACAGATAGATCTGTAAATAGATTTGAGTACAATTGAGCAACGTGCGTGGTGCTCTAATCCATTCACAAATCTACCCATGTGTGCCTTTCGAGCAGGATCAATTGAACAGAGTTCCAACATGTTGGAAAACCTTGTTCAATCCCCATTACTTTGCATTGAACATGCTGCCAGTGTAAAGGGGCGAGGCCAGCACGTCTCGGCAGTGTGAGAATGTGTTCTGGATGGCTTCCTTTCTCCCCAGCTCGCAGCCAGTGTGGTTGTTGCGAGAGATTCACTCACCTTACAACACAAGGCTGGAGCTGGAGAGAACAGTTCCCCATTGAACGGGAATCGATGTGCCCATGTGGTGCACATTGATTTCCATTCAATTGATCCCCATCAATCACAGCATGGTGACGTCATTGTGATTGATCGGGGGTCGATTGCATGAGAATCTACCCGTGTTTGCCTAGCCTTAAACCCCAAGACACAAATCTATGAGCCGTTCGGGTGAAGTGATCTTTGTAAACAAAGCTGGGCCTGGTCGCAGATTAATTGCTATAAAAAAAGGATACAACTATACAAATCCAATTAAACAGGAGCATGAACATGTAATCTGCCGGTCTTCCATCAAACGCACCTACAAAGACACAAGAGAGAACACTGTGATGAGAAACGGATATAAAAGTTACAAACTAACATAAATATAAAGGTACCCATACACGTTGCGATTTTTCGGGGACCGATGCAATATTCGATTTCGATGCCCGATTTTTGCTTTAGTGCTATTTTTAAAAGTCGTCGGATCCCCGATTTTTCACCCGATTATTCGGCCGATTATTCAACCTATCGGCTCGTTGGATTGGGAATCTTTTAAGAGTAGCCGACCGTCCAAAAATTACAGGCATCCTTATTCCGGACCCGACCGACTTTTCGGCTGATTTTTCTAAAAACAGCATCGGTCGGACTGCATTTGCATGTTAGGAATCCCGAACGATCGACCTACCCGACCGACCGGATCGGTCGGAAGGGCTAAAATCGCACGAAAAATCGCAACGTGTATGGGTACCTTTAGAAATGAAGTGGTTTCTACCTCAACTGTGCAAACTGAGCCGCAATGAAAGAGACATTACAAATGTATCTATAGTCTCTGGGGTTTGTCTACATCCCACCGACTATATTTGCAGTCGTTTCCATAGGGTTCTTAAGGTGGCCATATACTGTTCAATTTTTTTGTTGGATCAACTTAAAACTAACAAGTCAATTGAACAGAAATTGATTCCGGACCACCTGGTTTTGGTGGTCAAAAAAAGGACGGTATATTTAAGTCAATCGTAAAAGT
Organism: Ptychadena robeensis; assembly: GCA_036250615.1. NCBI lineage: Eukaryota > Metazoa > Chordata > Amphibia > Anura > Ptychadenidae > Ptychadena > Ptychadena robeensis. Next base: position 6,164,567 of record CM070036.1, on the reverse strand, counting down.
ATCAGACAAGTATTTTGATCGATTTACGATTGTACAATGGAAGGCATGCGTAACACATTGGTATTACAATCGAAAGACCAACAATGGTAATACACGTGCACTCTATTGTACCATTGTAAACAAATCTATTACACAGTGGGTTTTTTTCACTGAACCTTGGCAAGCACAGAAACGTGAGATTCATTGCACCCAGTGCCGAAAAAGTGAAAGAGCACACAGTAATGAACACACCAAACTGCACGGGTGTCTCGATTGTCCCACCCCCTAAAGGTGCTAAGGACTCGTTCCCGAAAAAGGCAGTGGGAGCCGAAGCCTCCTGCCCCTCGGATGTCCCATTCCCCAGGTGACCTGGACCGGAGCCAGGTCTCCTGAGTACTAGGGACTGGGTGGGCCCCTTCCGAAGAGGGTCCCGAACTTAGAGCGACTGCCGGGCTAGAGCCGCAAGCAATCTCTCCCCACCACTTTCTGGGGTTAAAGTCCAGAAGACACAAGTCTATGAGCCGTTCGGGTGAAGTGCTCTTTGTGCGACCAGAAGGTCCAACAACCATACTTGTGAACGAAGACAAAACGTGCTGGGGTTGTGGAAGGGACAGACTACATAATAAATTTAGTGCCAAGTGCATAACACACAGGGCATGCCTAGTGGCCAGCTTTAAAAACTCCACCAATGGGGCCAAAAGGCCACCACCAGGGAGGTAGGTGCTAAAAATTTTATAAGAAAAGATAGTTAGTTTCCCTTATCAAACGATAGGGGATTAAGGGATTTTTCAGGCAGGCAGTACCTTCCGTATGATATTTTTGAAAAAAAAGGAGTTTTACTTTTTTGTTCGTAAATAGTAGTGCCTATTGCAAATATAACAGCATGGTCCCACAATGCAATGTTTATAGAAATCACCACCATTTTCCAACAAAAGACTTAAGGATACTCCATTTCCTTCACCATCTGTTTCGCAGCTTTTTGTTTTTTTGCTTCTTTCAGGGATTTATACGGAGTTTGTCAACAGTCTCCATCCTCTGTGGGAGAGCAACGAAAGGGAGGTGAGTATTTGAAGTTTATTTTATTTTAGTTTCATTATTTAAACATGGTCTCAACGACTACTGAGTATATATATACTCAGTAAGTCGTTTGAGCACTCCTTTTAAATAATGAACTAAATAAATAACTTCAAATACTCACCTCCCTTTCGTGCTCTCCCACAGAGACTGTTGACAACTCCTGTATAAATCCCTGAAGAGCCAAAAAACAAGATGCGAAATGTTAATGTAAAGGGAGTTTTCCTTAGTCTTTTTTTGTTGAAAAATGGGTGATGTGATTATAACATTGCATTGTTCGACCCACCTGCTTATATTTGACAAACTGCACTACTATTACGACAAAAAATAAAATCCTTTTTTTCAAGAATATCATACGGAGATGTACTGCCTGAAAAATCCCTTATCCCCTATTCGTTCTTGATAAGGAAACTACTATCTTTTCTTCTAACTTGTTGTTGGGATGGTTGGCAAACCTACCTTCTCTTTGTGAATAATTCCCCTAAATCTTATAACAGCTAAAAATGTTATCCAAGGTGGACAATGTTGTATTGTAGTATCGATCGATCAATGCATAATCATTGATGTTTGAAACGCCCAAGTCATTGCATCTGTCCTCATCGAAGCAAGTTCGACCGTGTACCGGCTACCTTCAAAACTTCTGGGCGTTTTTTTTTTATAACCGTGGCCACGTCAATCAACAGCGGAGCACAACCTGCTTTGTTTTAGACATTTAAATCAACTCTACGACAGGGGAGGACTTTCAGTGAAGGTCTGTTTATATGATTAACATATTTTTCATTACGTATCCTAATATATAGACTACTATCATACTCTCCTATCTCTACAACTGATATAAGCCGGCCCAGAATGCTGGTTCATTGGCTATAGTGAATGGCTGGGTGTTCATTTGATCTGGGCATGACAGATTGGGCTCCCCCAGACGACCAACCGCCCAATAATCACTGTATCCGATGATGGGAGGATACTTACTCCCCTGCCCACTCCATAGAGCAAATGAGTGCGTCCGTTTACTCACGCCTATTCGTTCTCCAAGCCCGGGATATTAGTAATGTTGGCATACACGTGTGGTATTTAAGTTTTGTTTAAAAAATTGAATTTGGAACCAAGTGTAACACATGTGACATCAAATGTCAAATAACAGACCATCTGTCCATTCATTCTTAAAATGAAATCATTACACAGTGGTCCGGATTTTGCCCCCTGTAAACCAGATTTGGCCCCCTTGCTCTAATTCCATGAGAATTCCAGTTACTATAGGAAGCGTCCACACATTTCCCTGTTTCAAGTCGCGTTGAATACTGATAACATAAAATACAGTTTCCATATACAGAAGCCTATGTCCGTGTCCCACTGGTAATAAGACTGTTTCGGGGTAATGGGCCGCCTATCTGTCAGAGAATTAACATTCATTATACACAAAATCAACCAAAACATCATTCCACGTACAGTCCTCCAGAGAACAAAGCCATTTCCGGTTACTTGATCCTGGAGTGTTAGGGCTCGTTTCCCACTTTGCGGCTGCCGTCCGCGCGACTTGCAGCCGCTAGATTCACCCCAGCTAAGAACGCCTCTTTTTTTTTTTTAAATCTTTTTATTAGTTTTGGTTCAATAAAACATACAAAATGTAACAACAAAATAGGCAACGCAGTGCCGAGTAGTAGCAGGAAAAGAAAACAAACCATTTCCAGTAACAATATACACTCAGCTCAAAAGACGAGTAACCCTCATAGATATATATAATATAGAGAGCGACACCATCCGAGAACCGCATCTTATTCGGTTGTTAGCTGGGCCATTCACCGTCTATAGCCGCAGTCAGTGCCTGGGCGGACCGCGTAATAGCCGTCGACCAAGTTTTTTGGGCGGCCGTCCGCACCACCCATGACCACGGCCAGGTACTAGCCTATTTATCACTACTGGGCCAGTTTTCGTCCGCCCTACTGTAGTCAACCGCGGGCTTCCTGCCCAAGTTTAGTAACAAAAGCCCTTACAGTTTTGGTTGCAATTTTTTTTTTTTTTTTTTTTTTAAACACCAACGCCACCTCAAGAAAAAAGGAAAGGCCGATCAAAAAAAACCTTCAAATCATTGACTGTACTTGTTAAAGTCAATTAACCTTCTGTTGTTCTGGTCCAATTAACTCGGGCCTAAATAAAGTTGCTGACATGGATCAGAACCCCGATCTGCTAAACCTGCCCAGATGGCTTGCAGGCAGGCCCAGAGTACCTACCCCCGTGTCCCCCAATGTCTAATCTTTTTCAAGATCCCGGTTTGTCGTTATCGCGCGCCGGTGTTTGCGCAATGATGTCATCCGTGAGGGGGAGGGGCAGGAAGTACAAAATGTGAAAAAAAAAAAAAATTCTCTTTTTGCTCCTTATGTTTATCTTTCATTCTGACATGATGGAGCGATTTTTTGGGGCCTCCAATTCATTCAAATGAAAAAAAAAAATTTGAAAAAAAAAAAAAAAAA
>CM070036.1:6142391-6155581 GCA_036250615.1 Ptychadena robeensis | reverse complement strand
GCGATATCTGAACATCCAGGAACAGGCAGCTCCTCTGTATCCTGACAGGCAGCACCAGGCAGGGGGGAGGGATCAGGGCCCTCGGGCAGGCTCCAGCGCTATCCGGTCACTATACCTGGAACTTGTGCAGGAAGTACTCCGGCCACAGGATCAGGTACACGGGGTTGATGAGGCCCAACTTCCCCAGCAGCGGAAAGGCGATAGAAGCGGCGAACCAGTATCGGGTGATGAGCGGGATGCTGCGGAACCAGTCCCCGAGGTCTGACATGGCGGCGATGCCAGCGGGACACACCGGACCCGGCACCTGCGGCCTCCACGCGACGTCACGAGCCCAGCGCTGACGTGTCTGCTCCGAATTCGACCGCTTCAGGCCACGCCCTAGACGTGCTGTCACTTGATTGACACGCCCACGCAGTTACTGCGGACGTGACGCGTGACGCAGAAGCGCAATGTATCCACGTGATATCTGCTTAAGGTCAGAGGTCAGATGGTTTGTTGACGTCCTGTCAGCAGCTTATCTGAGTACAAACATGGCGCATGTCCTGATCAGTGTGTGGAGAGTGCAGCAGGAGGAGGATCCCCCCTGTAGTTACACTTCTCCCTTATGTTCACATGTACCGAATAAAGTTGTGCACCACGATTTATTTATGTGATATGTTCCTCTAGATAAGCATGGAGGGTCTATGGCTTCTCTCCCCCCTTCAGGGCTTGTTTCCATTGATGCCGTTTGCCGCGATTGTGTCCGCGCGGCTGCCGCCCCTCCGATCGCATTCCATAGGCAAACCATCAGCCAGACTCCGTTGGTGCGGCTGAGTATGGATGCGGTGCGGATGGGGATGCGGTGCGGTTCCGAACGTTGGCTTCAGCGTTCACGTGCGGAAACCGCAACCGACCGCATCCTTTTACATGGGGGCTGCCCAGAGTTTTCATCCGAACGCACGCCCGGACACGTGCATCCGGATGACAACAGCTTGGGGTGCCGGTGGGAGCGGCTGCAGCCGAGGCAAATCGCACCAGTGGAATCAAGCTCTTAGACAGGCCAGAGGCTGTATCACAGACAGGTTAGATTGGGATAAACAGGCAAAGTTGGGGGCATGGCCTGTGGTTACCATCATTATTATTAGCTTTTTTTATATATACAACATATTACACAGCGCTGTACATTAAATATGATTAACAGTTGGGCTGTCTAGCTCAGTAGCAGCAAATGATTCTGGCAAGAGTGACAGTTGTAATGTTTCACTCAGTAGCAGCAAAAGATTCTGGGAAGAGTGTGATATGTTCTCCAAAATGTCTTGCAGAAATCTACAGGGTGGGCCATTTATATGGATACACCTTAAAATAATGGGAATGGTTGGTGATATTAACTTCCTGTTTGTGGCACATAAGTATGTGTGAGGGGGGAAACTTTTCAAGATGGGTGGCTGCCATTTTGAAGTCGGCCATTTTGAATCCAACTTTTGTTTTTTCAATAGGAAGGGGTCATGTGACACATCAAACTTATTGGTAATTTCACAAAAAGAAAAACAATTGTGTGTTTGGTTTTAACTTTATTCTTTCATGAGTTATTTACACGTTTCTGTCCACTTAAAAAACGTGTTCAATGTGCTGCCCATTGTGTTGGATTGTCAATGCAACCCTCTTCTCCCACTCTTCACACACTGATAGCAACACCGCAGGAGAAATGCTAGCACAGGCTTCCAGTATCCGTAGTTTCAGGTGCTGCACATCTCGTATCTTCACAGCATAGACAATTGCCTTCAGATGACCCCAAAGATAAAAGTCTAAGGGGGTCTAAATGTCTAAGTTTCCCCCCTCACATATACTAATGTGCCACAAACAGGAAGTTAATATCACCAACCATTCCCATTTTATTAAAGTGTATCCATATAAATGGCCCACCCTGTATTTATGATTGGTTTATTGTTGTCTTTAATGCTCAACTAAGCTTGAACATTACAGGAAACACAAGTGTGGGGAAAATACATTGCAGATTCATAGCGCATACTGCATGAATGATCTTTCATGCAGTATGCGCTGCATGCATGTGGTATGTTTACACAGGGTGGCATTGATGCATCGGTGTATTCCCTACAGTTAAGGGAACCCACCAGATTCTTGAAAAGGGTCGAGGTCTCCCTGTTTGTTTACATTCCCTGCCTACACTGAGCATTAGGGTGCCAATGTCTTGCACAGGCCTAAATTCAGAAAGAACAGGAACCACGTACAGGGGGAAATATTAACAAACCGGGGTTCTCAGTAAATATGAATCTGCTGAGGGGGTGGATAGATGAGGCTTTCCACCTGCCATATAAAAATAAGAAATTATGCTGGTGTTGTTAATACTATAAGACGGTGTTCCCCAAAATTAGCCTAGCCATGGATCTGCCATATGCTGGAATGTTAGGGAAGAAAACATGGCAGCTGGTCAGTGAAGAAGGGGCGGGGGTCAAAAGGTCAGTGAAGAAGTGGAGTGTACTTTGTTTTAAAGTATTAAATTGTGCACTTTTCATCATCATTCATATTATGTTTATTGTACATAGTTTTATCATCGAATAATCTCAATTGAAACTAATTCAAGTCCTATTCAAGTACTGGCAAACCGCCATCAGTAAAAATGGCTGACACGGACGTGTGCTCTCCCATAAGCGGAGAGGGGATAACGGTCATGTTACATAACTTCTCATTTACTCTCTCTATATATATATATGTTTTTTTCACATATTATTATAGTCAAACGCTGAATCATTTCTGTAGCAAGCAATAATAACACAACGGTGCTTCCGACGACTATAGGGAGCCGTGTTCTGAGATATTTTCCTAGCCTGAAATATTTTCCTATTCTTAAAACTGCGCATGTGCAGATAGCCCGAGTTTTGGTGTGGCGGAAGGATCCTTTGCTTCTGAAGTATAGGGCGGAGGGATACAGGGAAGTTTGAAGTTCCCGCTGCTGAGCGCGGCTACTCAGGTGTAGAGTCCGGTGGGCGGGGCTAATGTAACTTCCAATTCTGAGGGAGCGCGCACCGTGAGGGAAATATACATTACATGAAGGATACCTACACACAGGACGCGAGCTGCATGGAGGATACATATACTTCATATAGATAACAGGGGGACTCCATACTACACATACAGGACGTGAACTGTATGGAAGATACATATACATAGCAGTGGGGACCCTCACACAGGGCATACTGTATGGAGGTAACATATACTTTCTATACATAACAGGGGGATCCCACAGTACACACACAGGACATACACTGTATGGGGGTAACGTATACTTTCTATACATAGCAGAGGGGACCCTCACACAGGACATATACTGTATGGAGGTAACATATACTTTCTATACATAACAGGGGGATCCCACACTACACACACAGGACATACACTGTATGAGGGTAACGCATACTTTCTATACATAGTGGGGGGGGGCCTACAGGCACAGGACGTAGACTGTATGGAAGATACATATACTTCCTATACATAGCAGGGGGGACCCCACAATACACAAGCAGGACATACACTGTATAGGGGTTACATATGCTTCCTATACTTAGCAGAGTGGATTTCGCACTACACATATAGGACATTCTCTGCATGGAGGATACGTATACTTCCTATACATAGCAGAGGCGATCCCACTACACACAAAGGACATACTGCATGAAGGATACAACATTTACTTCCTATACATACTAGAGGGACCCCACACTACACAGAGGACATACATTGCATGGAGGGTACATATACATAGTCAGGTGACTCCTATATCATACATACACACCTGCGGCTGGCCACTATAGAGTTGCTTTACCTGCAGACACACAATTGCTGCAAACAACACAATTTCTACTATGTAGCACAGACCCACAACTTGTACCAACTGCCTATTTGCACACACTGATCACTAGCTCTGTGTACACTGCGACCTCACACACTGAGCCACAGCACAACCTATACACATTGTGTATCTATACACCCAGACACACAGCGGGGCAGTCGGCCGATTGTTGTGCTGTATATATTTTAGTGTTGGCTTTGTCCTTTGGCGTACACACTTGCAGATACAACTTTTAAAAGAGACAGAGCTTCATAACCCATTCTGTGTACAACTAGAATTCCACAAACCGTTCTCTGTTTAGCTTCCACATTTGCAATTGCTGCACGTATCGTATCTGCACAATTTATTTACACAATCTGTTGTATGCGCTGTAACATAACACACCCAGCATACCTCTCCCTGCTGGACATCTGCCGCACACCCTGAGCTTTGACACAACCTCACATGGATTTGATATAAACCCGTACACAGCTGCAACACTGTAGATGTGGACTTGAGACTGCCGCTCTATAATACCAGAATGCACGTTTAACGCGTGGATTCCACTTGCACATTTGGAGGTAATTCCCATTTACTGGTGGTATTTGTTTGCTTTTTTGTTTTTACTTTTAAATACTTTTGTATAGTTTAAGTAACTTTACTTGTATAGTTGTGTTTAATACCTAATAATAGAACTCTGCAGACTGATGAGTATTCAAATAAACTTCACTAACTTATTTTATTGTGTTATCACAGTCACATCTGTCCAAGATCGCAGGGTACAGTGCGGCACCATGCAGACAACAGATTTGGGCAGCAGGGAGACCGGCAAGGTCTGGCACAGGAAACCGACGCCAACCGCCAGCGATGGGTAAGAAGTACTTTAGTATTATGGAAGCACTGACATAGGTACTGCATCTATGCCTTCTTTCTGGACAATCGTGTCCTAACCATGAATGGTGCTGCTAGATTAATTTACTCCTCTAACCGCTCCTCTCTGCAAATCTCTACACTGGCTTCCAATTGTCCAGAGAATCAAATTCAAAGTTCTTCCTGTCCCACTTACATCTCCAACCTGGTACATGAATACACCCCTAGCCGCCCCCTCAGCTTATCATCACACTCACTGCTTCTCTAAAAAAGACTTCTCTAGGGCCGCTACTACTCTCTGGAAATCTCTCCCCCACCCCATTAGTGCTGGCTCCGCCCACTTTACACTGACCGCTAACGGCTGAGCAGAAGGCAGCAGCCGCAGCTGTTCCAATACTTTCCATGAAGACACATGTCTCCATGCAAAGTATTGAAGATTGAATGGGGTTTTCCAACATTGGAACCCTGTTCAATCGTGTTTCTATGAGCGGGCTCTATTGATCCCGCTTTAGGCCTTGTTTCCATTGATGCGTTTTTGGGGATGCGGCGTTAACCGCGCGGCCAAGAACGCGTCTTCGCGAAAACGCATGCCTTGCAACGCGATTTTTTTTTTATAATGGGATGCGGTTGGGATGCAGATGCGTTTCAGAACGCTGCAGCTAGCGTTCACAAACGCGCCCTAAACCGCATCCGCGGTTTTGAAGTTTTCGGTATTGAAGTTTCCTATGGATGCGTTTGTCAGCGATTGCGGCCGCGCGGTTACAAACGCGCGGAGACGCATCAATGGAAACAAGCCCTTAAGGAAGGCACACACAGGTTCACTATGGGCGCTGCGTTCCATGTAACAGCGAAACACAACACAATGGAAAGTGGTGCCGCGCCTTAACTGAGCATTATGTCCCATGTAGTGACGCATACAGTCAATGTGCAGCATGCTTCATGTTCTTTTTGTGGTAATGTAACACACTGCATGCATTTATTCTTATAGCAGAGAAGTAGTTTATTATGTGAATGGGGACATTTCAACTTGCATTCTTTTTATTTTTTTTATTCCCATTTAAATTTAGTAGGGTTCATTTTTTGCCAACTCCAGGTACCCAAAAATGTCTCCGACTCCACAGCCCTGATTATAACTTACTTTAAGGCGCGCGCATAGTATACACACTGTGCTCTGTACCGATTTGTTATGAGCTAACAGCATTTAGTGTGAATGAGCCTTCAGATCTGAGTGTAGTGATACCACAAAATTCTGAACAATTAGGGGGCCAAGTGATATGTTTAAAGCACAGCTGAGCATGCTGTAGAAATCTTCATTTCATCTTCATAGTCATTTTACTGACAAATATAATTTGCTTCTTGTTTTACTTGGATAAAAATTGTTATAGTCTTTAATGCAGTTTACGCACACTTACTAGCTTTTTTTTCTTTTCTTTTCTTTCCAGGATTATAGTGAATCTCATGCACGGAGCTGCAACTTCTCACTCCCAGACAAAGCGGTTTCTGCAAGTAGCATTTGATGATGCTGGAGATTGCTTTCTTGCTGGGGATCACTTAGGAAACGTCTATCTGTTTAATCTAAACAGAAACAGGTGAGAGTCTCGTAGACTGCGCACCACGGGCAATCGCTCTGCCCTAGCTCCTCCCCGCTTCATATCCCCGTCACCATCGATGCCGGGGATTTGCTGAAAAAAAAGCGCTGTAGCCGAGTTAACTCAGTCTAGCCACCCAGGAGATTTATGTGCAGGAAAAAAAAGACAGCACAACCTCCATAACATGGAGGTCAGTGGCAGGTCCGCTGATGCTCTTCATCGTCATGGCCTCGCTGAGGATAGGCAAATATCCCCAAGTGTAACTCCTGAGCGGGATGTTAAAGACTTATGACTGCCATACACACCCCGACGGGTGCAGACAGACCAGCTCCGATATGCACCGGAATGCTGACGTCATCACGTTTGCACCCTGGTGCATTATGGGGCCCCTACAGTCGGCCGGCACCCTTTGTGTGCCGGCCATTACCTTCAATGAAGACGCCGGTCTTCATTGAAGCTAATGCCATCGGCCAGAGATTATCGGACATGTCCGTTCTCTGGCCAGCCGAGCTGTGGGGCGACAGGGATAAGCGGCTGATTTTTCCGCTGACTGACGGTGCGAGCGCGCACGCCCGTTGGTCAGGTGAAAAATCGGCCGCTTATCGGCATGTGTATGCCAGGCATTAAGATCAGAATAACCATACAATAATTTGAAACCTGAGTAAAGGCAGCTTAGATAATCTAGTGATTGATCAACTTTTTCGGCACATCCTTGGTGCCATTGATGATTTAGGTAATATGAAGGTGGAGGAAGAGCAAGGAATCGTGGCGCATTTCCACGGGCATTATGCACAGAATGTGAATATGTTCAGAATTTCTGATCCAGAACCTATTAAAGAAAAAATGACCCTTTTAGATTCAGGCAATTTTCATTTGTTTGTTCAGCAACACTGTACACTGTAGAACACGTGGATTCCACTTGCACATTTGGAGGTAATTTCCATTTAGCGCTGGTATTTGTATGTATGTATTTGTATGTGCATGTAGGTTAGGGTGGTACCCTCCCTATATGCAACACTATATTGCAGGCAAAGGTGTGCAGGGAGGCCAGAGTTTGCACCTCCAATCCTGTTCACAAAACTCTGATCTTAGAACAGTGGTCTCTGAAGGTATTTTATCTTTTATTTTCAACCAGTTACAGTTGTATTTAATAAATACCTGGGTTCTCTTTAACACATCATGCTTTATTTTATTTTTTTCCAAAAAGCGGAAAATCTTTATTGAATGAAAACATTACAATATGTATCTCAGAAAATATAACGTTACATCTTACATTGAATATAGATCCTCGTTTGTCTGTTATTACAATACAAGAGCATTGTCATTATCATATGTAAGAGATAAAGAATTGTGACTTATTGCAAATAGAGTGACAAATGGGTTTGAAGGGACAAACACTATTAAACGCCATAAAAACATGAATGAAAAATAGATTAAAAAAAAATTCTCTTAAAATAGAATCTCTGTATGTCAACTTAACAGTATGTGACTATCTGTGTGTGCCGATTAATTCTTGTTGGTTCGTGCCCTGAACGTATTCCAGGCCGACCAAGTTTTCGTATATCGGAGCATGGTGTCATGCGAAATGTGAATCAAGTTTTCCATCTCATTTATCCTGTCTATACGTTGGTACCAGTCCTCCAAGGAGGGGATCTGGTTTGTCCTCCAGAAAGCGGGAATCAATAGCTTTGCTGCATTTAGCATATAAAATGCCAAAGAGTGTTTGTAGAAATGAAAGGGGAACACATTGTGGTGCAGGAGTATAGATTCCGGGTTGAATCCCAGTTCCAAATCTGTGATATCTGTGACTGTTGCATGTACGTGTTCCCAGAATTGCTTAATTAGTGGACATGTCCACCAGACATGCAGGAATGTGCCCACTTCGTTTGCGCATCTTCAGCACACGCTACTCAGGCCCGGGAACATTTTGCTAAGAGCCGCTGGAGTTCTATACCAACGTGAGCGCACTTTAAAATTATTTTCTTGGATCCATACATTAAGGGACCCTTTAGTGGCGCAGAGATTTATCTTTTCCCACTCCTCCCTAGAAAAATAGGTGTTCAATTCAGCTTCCCAGTTCTCACGGTGGGAGTGGGCACCCGGGATGAAGGTATTTTATCTTTTAAGCCATTCGAGAGCAAGCTCTTCAGGTTAGAGAGGGTTTTTTATGAATGGGTCCCTATCTTTAGACTTCTTGACGTTGCATAAGTCACAATACTTGTCCTGCTTTGTCTATTTATAAAATGTTAAGAGTTATTGGTTTTGTCTGTGTGGTTCTGCTGTGAGGATATGTTCCCACATAGACAATTAATAGCGGCGCACTCGATGAACGCGTCCATTTAGTAAATGGGCTTGTCCTCACTTTAACTAATGACCATGATCAGACGCGAACGCGGTTGGACCCCCAGATTCTAATCATGGGTTGTTGAAATGTTTTTGCCCTGATCGCGCCCATAGATATGAATGGGCATGATTTTGTATTGCGTGTGGACGAGTCCATTCGTTCTCTAAGGATGCGATTTTTTATTTTTTTTCTAAATGGGGATGATTAAAACCAAAAACATCATGTGTAAGGATTGGCTGGTCGATCACCCACTATAAAATTTTGTCAGCCTCATGGCTGATTGTCTATGTGGGAACATAGCCTAACGTGTAACCTGTAATGTTTCTCCCTTCTAGGTTTGACCTGGTCCAGAGAACGATGCAGGCTTGCACAGCGCTCGCGTTTAACTTGCATCGGAAGTCTGAATTTCTTGTTGCTCTTGCTGATTATTCCGTGAAGTGCTTTGATAAAGGTAATGGTTACTGTTGTCACATTTATTGTATTAATGGAATATCTTGAGGCTGATTGTGGTTTCATCAGATGTCAAATCTGTAGGAAATGTAATGACATTATAACATTTAATAAAATAAATTTATTTCAACAGACAGCAAAGAGCTGGTGAGCTGGATGCGTGGACATGAGTCCACGGTCACATCGATATCTGTGCATGGTTCTGGGCGTTATGCGGTCACCACGTCCAGCGACACTGCTCAGCTCTGGGACCTGGACACCTTCCAAAGGAAAAGAAAGCTGAATGTTCGTCAGTCGGTCGGAATACAAAAGGTCAGTATCACGATAAACTGATTTCAGTTAAAACATCTATTGCAGCATGTGTGATGGAGAAGTAAACCTGATTTAATTAAAGCTGACACCCATCTTAAGATACTAGTTCCCTGGCTGTGACGGCCAATGATACCCATTTACACTGTCGTTAAATGAACAAATCATTAAAGACCAATTACACAACCGTCTGGTGAACGCAACATTAGGCGTCTGCTGGTCGGTTTTCTATCTTTTGCCTGCTATACCGGTCATGGGGTCATTTGTTGAAACGACCCCCGAGTGCCTGCACAAGTTTGCAGGTGCTCGTGACAGGTCGTTGCTGTGCGAGCACCAAACGCAAGAGGCAGGAGGTTAAGGCCCTAAGGAGCACCTCAGTTTTTTGTTTCCTCCTGCTTGCTGGACATATACCTGTTTTTTTTCCCTGTGGGTTTTCCTACAGCATTGAGGTGCTCCCATCTTGACGGCCCCTGTACCTGAGCAAGGCACTGTGGTCCTGGGGGGGCAAAAAAGAGGGGTGTTTTGCAGTGTCCCTTTGTTTTGGCTACATCCCTCCCTTCCTGTAGGGACCCCATCCCTTCCTCCTCACGGCAGTTTTCTTTATGTACCTGTAAAAATTTTTACCATCCTGCCAGTCCACTGAGATCCAGATTTCTGTACCAAAAGAAGTTTATAGGATAATTAACTTGCTAAATCAGATAGTAGAATATTCAAAATAAATTCCTTCATCTCTATAAAATGATCAGAAGCTCCACAAGATGGCACTGCCACCTGTCTACATTTCACCAGCAGGGTCCAGCTCGGGAATATGAATATGTCACCCCCAGCTGGAAAATTTCTCTGCCCACCCCCACCAATCAGAAACAGAGACTGCCGCAACAGCAGCAGAAGGCATGACTTTGACTGGGCAGCTAACTTCTGCCCCCCCAGATGGCCAAGCCAGGAGGTCCCCTTATACCAGCCTGACGGCGACCCTGTGTATGGGAAGAGTAGTGTCTAGTTACTTCTCCCCATTTGATCCCGAAGGGAAAACTCACATCTAAATTAAGATTGTGTTTCTGTTGTACATTATTTCCAGTGTTTGACTTCTGTTTATCGTTTCAGGTATTTTTCCTTCCGCTGAGTAGTACTATCCTGAGCTGTTTTAAAGACAATTCTATCTTTGCCTGGGAGAGTGATACCCTTACCTGCAAATACCAGCTGCCATCTCCAGAAGACGAGTCCATGCTCCGATACAAGGCTTTTGCTGTTACAAGGTATGATTGGGGTCAATGGCCTGGGATTTTGCAAACCAACAAACTGCCTTTACAGGGCATTTCACATTAGCCCTGCGCGCTTGTTGCCACCGAAATTCCACTTTGGTGCATTGCGCTGGGCTTCCACGTTATCTGCAAAAAATGTGCGCAACATGGCGTTGTGCATTATCGCACACACAGGACCAGTGTGAAAGGTACCTTGTGTTAACGGCAGCCGCGCTGCATTGCAGTACTGGACCACGCTGCAGCGCAGCTAGTGTGAAAGGGCTCTTCATCTTTATTACATGGTATTTTCTGAAGTTGCTTGTAGTTGAAGGTAAGCATCTCTTGTTTCTATACATTCAGAAATGTTTTTTTCATATAAAGATGGGTAAATGATCGTAGGAACAAGATGAAGAAAAACAGATGAAATAACATTGAAAATTAAAGAATATACAGTGCATATGGTGTTGCAATTTAAAAAAGCAAACAAAACTTTTCCAATAAACAATTTGTATCCTTTTTTAGAGTGAGCTTAAAGCGGACCTACCACCAGAAATCAGTTTTTATGAATGGCACTAGAAGTGCCAATAATAGGGAGGAATGCAGTAAAAAAACTCAAAAACTTACCTGTAATGAGCAATTTAACAAGATTACCACACAGCTCCCTCACTTTCTGGTTCGTGGAGCCAACACATGAAACACATGGGGGTGCAATATCGCGGGTGGCCACTGGGGGCGTTCAGTGATCTTCTATGGGAATTTTCAAAGCAGGTCACTGTGAAATCTAAGCTTCCTGTGACATGCTGCCGATTTCTGCAGACAATGAACCAGGAAGTGAGGAGAGCTGCCGGATTATTTTCTTAAATTGCTCATTACAGGTTAGTTCTTGGGTTTTTTCACTGCATTCCTCCCTATTATTGGCACTTCTAGTGCCATTCATAAAAACATAGATTCCTGGTGGTAGGTCCGCTTTAATGAATGTATCCGATTTTGTACAGCATTTGGGTTTTGAATGTGAGCTGATAAATAATAGTAATGGTATCTTGTCTGCAGGGACGGGAGGATGTTGGCAGCTGGAGGAAAATCCAACAACATACATCTCTGGTGTCTGACTACCAAGCAGCTATTTCGGGTTCTCCAGATGCCCAGCACAGTGCGGAGCGTTCGCCGTCTTGAGTTCCTCCCTGATAGTTTTGATGGCGGGTCCAGTCAGGTGTGTGCTTGCATACATGGTTATATGGTTTGTATGTAAGATGTGTGAACCATTTTGTATTCAATTAGTTTGTGGTCTTGGGATGGAACTATGGTGAGGGAAATGGGTCAGTGCTGGAACTAAGTTGCAGATATGCTGATTTCTTTAAAGGAATTAGTTGGTATATTTTTTGAGTTGACTGCATTATTCTGTATTCTGCATTCATGCTTATGTGGTAGCTTCATTCTCTGTCCATTAATTTAAGAAAAAAAATACATAAGGAGAAAGTCATTTAAAAAAAATAAGCCATGGGACTAGTACAGACTTGGGCAAACTAAAGCCCGGGGGCCAAAACCGGGCCTTTAGTCTTTTAATTTGGCCTTTTGTCACCTTGGTGTAAAGACGCTCTGGCTCCCCTCATTCCCTGCAATAAGTGAAGATAACACCTAGAGGAGGAGTGTTTGGATTGTTTCCTAGAGGTCATAGTTAGCTGCAATAGAATGTTTCATCTTCTCTATCAAAAGCTTCTTTTCCTTTTTATTTTTTTTATATCCTGTCCTAGCTATGAGGACTTAGGACCCATATGCCTGGTGGCCCTTGCAGGCTCTTGGTTGGGCCCCTATGTCACATTTAAAAGTTTGACCCCTGATCTTGTAGGATCCTGGGAAAGATCAGTTTTGAATATAAATTAGAATTGAATCTGTTTCAAAATTGCGTCGGGCAGGGATCGGACCTGTCTGTAATTTTTGCCCGATCGTTCGGTAATCAAGGGGCATTATTAGAGACATGCAATTGTTTCTATCAATCCACCCATGCGGCACCCACCCGTATCCCACTTCCATCATTCCCAATCACATTTTTTTGTGTAGCCGATCTTTAGTTGCGTCACCGATTTGATCGATGCAAAATCACATCCAGAAAATGGTGCACTTTTCGATTGTTGTACGACTTGTGACCAAAGTCTCAATCGCATGTCCTGATCCTATAACAAAAGGATCTCTGGGAATCTAAGGGTCCCCACACACATAACGAGCCTTGGGCGATTTGGCCAGAGAACGGACATGTCCGTAAATCTCTGGCCAATGCCATTAGTTTCAATGGGGACCCGCATCCCCGTCGGCACACAAAGGGTGCCCACCGATAATGTGAGCGATGGAGAGCAGCGTGATGACGTCACTTGTGTGGGGAACTTTAGTGTCTATGGCCAGCTTAAACCGGTTGCTATATATTCTGGTGTTCCTTTCAATAAACGTTTACAATGTTTGCGGTGTATATCTTTAGCTGGCCATACACCTTCAGAGTTCTTTGTCAGATTTCCATCAGGTCAGATCTACCAACAACCATGTAGTATAGTGTCCTCCCTGATAGAATA
>CM070036.1:6113809-6124745 GCA_036250615.1 Ptychadena robeensis | reverse complement strand
GTTTGGGCCCCGCGGTTTAGGGTCAATTGGCGATTGCGTCCTATTACTTAGCATTAACCTCCCCAGCGGTTGATACGAGCCCAGCTCGTCCGCTGTTCAGGCCGCTCAACCACAGGGGAAGCCATTCATTTGGGGTAACCCGATGCTCCCTGAAAAGCTGCCGTCCATTTTTCCAGTGTTCGCCCGCCCCCGATCACGTTCACGGTAACTGCAGCAGTGGGTGGGGGGGGGCGCCATAGCTCGATTAATGGATGAGCGCCACTCTACAAACTACCCGCTCACGAAAGCTGACAAACCGTCCGTGAGAGCAACACCGAGGGAGGAAAGAGATGAAAGGCAGTGTACTTGTACACTGCCGACTGCCCGTACCTCGCCGTTTATAACGGCACGAACGGGGCAGTGTGCTAGGTGTGTTAACAACATGAAAATCTGCAGCTGAGGCAGAATCCCTGCAAACTTCCTTGATCTTCTGTAAGCCCCCCATACAACTTACAATCTT
Organism: Ptychadena robeensis; assembly: GCA_036250615.1. Taxonomy (NCBI): domain Eukaryota; kingdom Metazoa; phylum Chordata; class Amphibia; order Anura; family Ptychadenidae; genus Ptychadena; species Ptychadena robeensis. Next base: position 6,124,246 of record CM070036.1, on the reverse strand, counting down.
TTCCATACAATCTCTGTACATCGACTTTTCTTCTACCAACAAATCACTATGTATTCTTCGGGGATGACCCGGTACTACATAGCAGTCAGCATATTAGGTAATGCTGACCTCTAGGCATCAAGATTGTCCTATAGCCAAGTAGATTGCAGTGTGAAGTGAATTTAGTGTAATGAGTGAGGTACATGAACAACACACAAGAACAAATGTGAATGCTACTATGCAGCTTGAAGTGGGGAATGGCCAGTAGCTTTGTAGAGAAAGCAGTTTCTCAGTTACTGTCCTTGTTTCTGATAGACAGAAACTAGAAGTTAATGCTGTTTCCTGTTCTGTACAGCAAGAGTCCGGAATCGTGGCATTCCCATGAATAATTCCTTACAGAAAGAGGCAGATGGTCCGAAGAAGCCGGAAAACGTTTGCCTAAATGACGTGTCTTCCTCTGACTCCTCCACCCACTGTAAGTTGTTTGACGTATTTTGTATATCAGGGGAGTGCGGTACCCATTACATGTCAAATGTATAACTTTTTGGACAGTTTGATAAATGTATCTGCAGATTGAAATAGAAGTAATTTCAATAACCGATAACTGCTGTGAGGATAATAGCATACCTTTTACCATTTAAAACAAATTCAACATTTACAACTGTTCAGCACAAGGCAGCAAATTCACTACACTCCTCTCTGCTATATACGGTAATCCGTTATTGTCTTTATCCCCCTCCACCACCACTATGCCGGGGATACAGTTGGTCAATGAGATGCTGAAATTTGGGCATTAGTTTGAATATTTTTTTAGGCATGAATATTTATTTGTATGCAGACTGAAACTGAGCCAATCAAGTACAACAGTCCCTGCACTATTTGCAGGGTTAAGGAATCCTCTGCTTAAATGTGATGTTATTTCTGGTTCTAATGTTGAAATTTCAGCATCTCGTTGACCATCTCTAGCCAGAAGCAGGAAAAAGAACCCTTTTTCTTTGTCATAACTGCTCAGGTCTGTGGCATTTCCCTGATTGAATATGCAGGTGTATAGTGATCAGTTTGTTGCTGTTACATCAAGCTTTTTTCATTGGCTGATAGGAAAGCAAAGGTGAGCCTTTTTACTGGTAAGTGGGTGTGTATTGATTATTGCTTTAACCTCCTGGGCGTTACACTGTAAACTGTGTACTCTGCCATGATTGCCGGCCCTCTACACAACGCCAGTGTCAAATAGAGAAAAGGGTAATAATACGAGATCCTAGGTTGGTCATACCTTGGGGTATAGTGCCACGTCCCAAAAATTAAATACACAAAACGATAAAGGGGAGGGTATGTCATGAGACCTAACCAGCTCAGTTAGGGCTGTGAAGGGAATCAGATACCCCGGGACTTTTAAGGGCACAGGAATGGATAGAGAGAGGAAAACAGATTGTTTTGGAATTTAAAATAGCATGATTTTATTTAGCATAATCAACAAAACATGATAAAAAGAGGCTGATGTTGGTCAGCATATCGTCACGTCAGTCACATAGTCAGTTAATATCACGAAAATAAGTCAGTGTTCTCATAAGTCGCCAAAAGAGGTACAAAAATGTAATTTGACTACTTGGGAATCTGTTACAATTTTTCGTTCTCCGTATTTCCCCGTTGTCATAAGTTCTGGGGATATTTGGATTTGGGCTGCCTATGCCTGACAGACATTGCAGCCATAAATGCGGGCAGCCTGCCCATGTCCCGGTATCAACTAATGACAATAAGTGTCCAGCTCAGTCCCTTGGTGGCAGCAAAAATTTCCCCCGAGTACATTACGTTGGGCAGGTTAAATGGTTTGAATTGCCATATTTTTCGGACTAGAAGATGCACCGGACCATAAGACGCACCCAGTTTTTAGGGCAGGAAAACCAGAAAAAAAGATTTAATACATTTTCACATCAATTGGGTTAATGCAATGAATTAAATGCAATTCAGCCAGAAGGTGTCACTTCATACTTCACACTGATCTGCAGCAGGAAAGTGGGGGGGGGGGGGCTGGGCTGTCTTCTGCTTTGCTCTCCTCTCCCAATGTTACTGTTTCTGTGTCTGTGGGGGCAGCACATTGATTGCTGTTCCCACGGACAGGAGAGAGATATATAGATGCAAGTTCATCTATCCTTCTTTTCATTGCCTATGCCAGTTCAGGCATCGGCTGGCATCTCACGTCTGACAGCTCCTCCAGCTCCCCGGCTAATCACCGTGCTGGGAGAGCTGGTGGGAAGCCAAAGTGCGGCCGAGTGGCCGCGAGGGTCGCACATTCGGACCATAAGACGCAGGCACTTTTTGCCCCCAATTTTGGGGGTGAAAAGTTGCGTCTTATGGTCCGAAAAATACGGTACTTCTTCATTGTAGTTAGCGCTGGTCCACTCTCTTGCTTCCCCCAGTCATTATTTTTGTAAAGCAGTGATAAATTCTCTTCACTAGTAATTCCTTCCATTGGTGGAACAGGTCCCTCCCTAGAAGTGCTCCTTCTATTTCGTATCATTGTTCCCTTTTACAATGTATATACATGACCGCTCAGTGGTTATTTTTGGCTATAGTTGGTAGGTTGTCTTTCTCAGTGTCGGCTATTTTATTTTGATAAAAAACAACTTTTTGTATCTTGTGTTTTTGTAGTTTCCCTGGATCGGGGGAGGGGAGATTTGGAGAGGAAGGAGCGTGCTCTCATGTCAGAAGTACGAGAGCTCAGGCAGAAGTTGGCTTCCCAAGCTCGCAAGAAGTTCCCAACTTCCCTTTACCCGGACACACTATGGACCTGATCCTTGTTGCATTGTCGTATTTATTTAATTTTTTCATAGATTGGCTGTGTGATGTACAGTTTGTTTTATAAGAAGAGTTATTAAAGCAGTCGTTCATTGAAAGAAAATCCCATCGTGATCAAAACTATTTTTACCAAGTTTGATGATTGTCGCCAGTCCTGGTCCATGGGTTTGGGGAACAAAATTCAGCAGATTTGTGTTGGTCTTGTGATGTCACACTCATCCACAGTTTGTTCACTTAGATCAAGGCAAAGTAACAAAGTAATAATAATAGAAATAACTGTAAGACCGCACTTTCAAAATAAATACCTATTCATCTGCCACTCAGGCTGCGTCTGAACTGAGGAATTCTGCGTGGTTTTCACTTGCGTTGACCGTGGGGAATACCACGCAGTGCAGCTGCCCCCTGTAAACCCCTATGGGAAATGACGTGCCAGTCTATACTGGCGTGTCATGCCCCCAATTGGGAGCGGTGCGGCAGCAGATTCAAGTGTTCTGATACGTTTTCGGGCACAGTTTGCCAATATAAAGTATAGGACATGGTATTGCCGATATGGTGAATACTGTGCCCTATACCCCCTGAAAACAGTGGGTAAACTGCGGGCGGATACTATGGACACATACACCCCCCGACGTGTCAGAAGTATATATATGTCGTGACCCCTCCGCTAGGCATGTTGCTTGGTGGGAGGTTACGCTCGGCGGATGCTGTGTCTTCACGGCGCCGAGCTGTTCTGCCGATGCAAGGCTGAACGTAGTGGCAGATAATTTGTCTGTATTGCCGCCAAGCAAGGGAGGGGGGGAAGGGGTCCCAACGTATAGTGGAAACAAGCCCTTAGTGTTTTCATTCTCAAGTCTATAAAGGGGGCTCATTAGCTTCTTTCATAACATGACCGTAAAACAGCTTTGATTTATATTTAATAAGTTAATGCTTAGTCAGCAGTGCACATAACTTTTTTAGTGAGCTCCTCAGATGAGTGCCAGGAGATGGTGTTTGGTACTCACCCCATATGTATGTGGTCTTCCTCACTGTCGCCCTAACTGTCCTCTGCGTCAGCCTCCTGCATGGTAGGTTCTGCCGCAGATGGACCTCCCTGTTCCTGATTGATCCTTCAAATATCTGTCTCCATCCACAGGTCACCAGCTGGCTTTGGGTCACATGTAACTCTCAATGTACAACACCATTTGAACCCCCAGATCTCATACCTCAGTAGTGCAACCCTGAAATGTTATAGGTTAGTAATTGCATTCCAAATGTCAACCGGAGGGAGGCGTGCATACTGTGCAGATCTCTCCCCTCTCTGGCTGATGGAGATTCTCACTCAGTGACCCCTTGGCTGCCACTGATGGCTGGGCATGCCCCCCCCCACAATCCTTCTTATGCAAAGGCGTAACACTACTGCAGCTACACATGGATAGTGTTTTTTTATTAACCTTTGTACCAGTTTTGGTAACGAAATCTTGATCTCCGTGGACAGCCATGGTGGTTAAATATTTTCAGTCGGTGCGCAGGGTCTGTTCAGGATAAAAAGTATACGGCTCAGTTAAATGTGCTATGGTCATTTGGTAAGTTACCTGGCAAATGCTCTGTGCTCTGCAGGATTGTAGGTATCATCTTCCCAAAACCTAATTTACCATCTGTCTTCATGGTCCCTGGCTGTTGAAGGTTCTGCTGGGCACCCTAAAGTGGGTTCCTACCTACAATGTCTGTCCTGGGATGTGAAAGGCGTACTTCACCTTGACACTTGGAATTGTAAACTCCTTCAGAGGTAATATACAGAATGGCCACAAGATGTCACTGGTGTCTAAGCTTAAATTTTTATTTTCCTTGGGATGGTATCCACCCAGACTTGAGTGTGCTTTCTGGGCTGCTGACATATGGCGCCTGTGACCCCCTGGTTTCATGTCAACACAGTGTGTGTGTGTGTGTGGGGGGGATGTTGTCAAGGTGGGTTTAACTTTAGAAGAAGCCTCCTGTCATGTCTTTCCTAAATACAGCAGAGTAGGTCTTATTTATGGGGCTGGGCTTATATTAGAAGCACATGGGAAATAGGAGCTACTTGCTTTCTAGGTGAAACGCGGTACTATTTTGTTTACTGTGTACCTTATTCAACAGTTGCACTTGCTATGAGCATCCAAACGACTTCACTTGTGCCTTTATAGACAGGCAGTAATGCAGGAGTTATGTGAGGTAAGTGGTGGAAGGGCGCGCCTACACTGACATTGTCCTGTCTTGCTGTAGGAATCTGATTTCTTTTGCTGCTTAAGGACCCCCATACACCTTTAGATTTCTCTGTCAGATTTCCTTTAGATCTCTTTGTTTTACCAAAACCATGTAATATGAGGGACTTTCTAAACCATCAAGTCTACCTGTGTTCAATCGCAGAGGACCCGGCACTACATAGTTGTTGGTAGATCTAAAGGATATCTGACAGAGCGATCTAAAGGTGTATGGCCAGCTAAACACAGTAGAAGAAAAAGGATATTACTGTGAGAATGAAGATTCTACTCTGTCCACCAGGTGGCAGTGTGTCTACTGCATAGGAACTAATGGACCGCACATGAAATGCTGCACATCTGTGTCTCAGGTATTCCCTATACACTGCGCAACAAAATGGGAACACAAAAATAAAAGCTGATCCTGGATCTGAATGAATGAAATATACGTATTAAATACTTTATTCGTTACATAGTTGAATGTGCTGATAACCGAATCACACAAACATTATCACTGGGATTCACATGTATCACCCCATGGAGGTGTAGATTTGGAGTCACACTCAAGATTTGCGAATTCACTACTGGCGCCCTTTGATCTTCACCGATGGAAGCAGATTCACACTGAGCACATGTTACAGAGTCTGGAGACGCCGCGGAGAACGTTCTGCTGCCGGCAACATGACCGGTGTGGCAGTGGGTCAGTAATGGTGTGTGTGTGTGTGTGTGTGTGTGTGTGTGTGGGGGGGGGGGGGGGGCGGCATTTCTTTAGGGACCTCCTTGTGCTCGTCAGAGGTAGCCTGACTTCCATTAGCTACAGAGATGAGATCCTCTGACCCCTTGTGAGATATGCTGGTGCGATTGGCCCTGAGTTCCTCCTAATGCAAGACAATGCTAGACCTCATGTGGCCGTAGTGTGTCAGCAGATGCTGCAAGACGAAGGCGCTGATGCTAAGGACTGGCTGCCCGTTCTCCAGACCTGAATCACATTATCATGTCTCGCTCCATACACTGCCACGATGCACCACAGACTGTCCAGGAGTTGGGGGATGCTTTAGTCCAGGTGTGGGAGGAGACCCCTCAGGAGACCATCCACCACCTCATCAGGAGCATACCCAGGCATTGTAGGGAGGTCATACAGGCATGTGGAGGCCACACACACTACTGAGCCTCATTGTGACTTGGTGTAAGGACATCACATCAAAGTTGGATCAGCCTCGAGTGCTTTTTTCCATTTGTGTCTTCAAATCCAGACCTCCATGGGGTGACACATGTGATTTCCAGTGATAATGTTTGTGTGATGGTGTCAGCACATTCAGCTATGTAAAGATCAAAGTATTAAATAAGAATATTTCATTCATTGAGATCTAGGATCAGCTCTTATGTCTGTGTTCCCTTTATTGTTTGAGCAGTGTATATCCAGATCTCATCCCTGAGTCACACACTGAGTGTTTCACACATAAACCTGCAGTGGGCAATTTATAATAACATCATTTTTATAATAATATGAAGGGGTTGGCCTTTAAAAATTAAATGGTTAAATCTATTTTATCCCAAAACTTCCCATTATAAATAAAATGGCTGTAAGAGGGATGCTCTGTGCTACCAATGACCGTTGCATTTATATTGATCTTCCATTGGGCCACCTGGAAGAACTTTAGCTTTAGGCTAAGTGTACACTGTCGGTTCTTGAGCTGCTTTAAGCTCGGAAACTGCCAGTGCGCTCCCGCAGCCGCGGGATAAACGACTCCCTGTGGTCGTCTACAAAACAGTGCAGGCGAATACAGGGCGTCTAATTAAGGTCCCTAATGTGGCGTCCGCCGGTCGGTCACGCTAAACGTAAAAAAACGCCAGTGTAAACTTAGCCTTAGTGTTCCCATGCTAACAACATGGTGATGTTTGATTGGTGGGTTCAAGGCACTCCACATCAGCATAAAAAGTGCGTCCTGAAGGTATTCACCGCTCATCTCTTTATCCACATTTTGTCATGTTACGGCCTTATTCCATGAATGGGTTACATGATTTTTTTTCCTCAGTATTCTACACACAACACCCCATAATAACAATGAAAACGTTTACTTGAGATTTTGGCAAATTTATTAAAAATAAATGCCCTTTGCCATGAAGCTGAGAATTGAGCTCAGGTGCATCCTGTTTCCCCTGATCATCCTTGAGATGTTTTCACAGCATAATTGGAGTCCACCTGTGGTATATTCAGCTGAACATGATCTGGAAAGGCACACACCTGTCTGTCTAAAGTCTCCCAGTTGACAGTTCATGTCAGAGCACAAGCCAAGCATGAAGTCAAAAGAATCGTCTATAGACCTCCGAGACAGGATTGTCTAGAGCAGTGGTGGGCAACTGAGTTGATATGGAGGGCCACAAGTGCGGCCCTTGGCATCACTAAAGGGCCGCACTGACTTGTATAAGCATTTTATAATGTGGAAATGATGGCAGGCAGAGCTAGAAGACATTGTTTAATTTTTACATAAAATACAAGCATTGGGTAACAGTGTAGTAGGGTGATGCACATTTTGATTCAAAGGTTATGTGATGCAATATCAGTTCCTTTGCCCTAGGCATGAACAGTTAGGTTTCAGGGGCTGCAAGAAGAGGACTAAGGGGGGCTGCCGAAGAATGCCCAAAGGGCCACATGTGGCCCCCGGGCCGCAGGTTGGGCACCTAGGGTCTAGAGGCACAAATCTGGGTAAGGTTACAGAAACATTTCTGCTGCTTTGAAGGTCCCAATGAGCACAGTGGCCTCCATCATCTGTAAGTGGAAGAAATTCAGAACCACCAGGACTCTTCCTAGAGCTGGCCGGCCATCTAACCTGAGGGATCGGGGGAGAAGGTAGTCAGGGAGGTGACCAAGAACCCGGTGGTCACTCTGCCAGAGCTCTTCTGGTCCTCTGTAGAGAGAGAGGAACACCTTCCAGAAAGATAACGTTCTCTGCCACCAACCAGGCCTGTATGGTAAAATAAAAGGCACATGGCAGCCGCCTCTATCCTTCCAGATCAGGATTTTACACACAGGCTCCCAACAAGCAGGCTGCAGCATATCTCACAGGAGGTAATACCTTCCTGAGAATTGGATATTTTCTGAGAAACTAATTATCACACTATGTACTTGTCAGCTGCCCAATGTTTCCAGAAACGGTTGTTTTCCTGAGTATTTGTTCCCAATAATTACAGATGAATACTTTCCCAGATGCTATAGATTAACCCTTGGTGTGCACAGGTTCCCCTGAGCCTATCTTGCCTGTTCTTGTTCGGGAGGTGCGCGGTATGTGTACACATGATCTCACAGCGCCTCTGGCATTTTACTTTTCTTTCTTGGAACATCTCTAGTTTGCATATGTCAGTGGTTCCTAGATGGAGGGGTGCGGAGGTATTCCGGTGAAGTGGCACTTTGTCAGAATTGCGCTGTCAGCCAGAGAGAGAGGAGAGAACTCAGCTTTCTAGTGCGCCCCACCCCCCCTCCCCTCGGTCAGTATTCTTCTTCCTATGGCGATTGCACACAGTCCACCCACCCTCCCCTACCACTGCCGGCCAATCAGACAAGCCTGAGAGATGGACAAACAGGAAGACAGGACTAGCTGATGTATATTCAATATATATGCAACCTGTGTTTGCTGTGTCAAGGCCCCCATACACCTTACAATCTTTGCATACAATTTCTGAACAATCAAATTTTGTTCTACCAAAACCATGTAATATGAGGACCTTTTATACTCATGACTAGGTATGAGATAATGGTTGTCAATAACCACAGTTTTTATCACTCCAAAAACGATTTGGCGCTGTTTATGTATTCTATTGGGTCATATATGCCTCTCTCCACACTCCCTTTAAGCTGTGTATTACATTTTGACAAGGGTGTAGATGACTCTTGTCGAGGGGAGCCCTGCTGTGATGCACCAGCTGAAGTGCTGGAGGAGTCCCCTAGGGGACCCCAGGCTAGAACTGATAAAGGAGAGCACCAGGAAGTCAGGTGGTCTAGTTCCAGAGAGAAGCTTCATGAAGGCTTGCTCTCTATGAGGGAGTGTGAAACCCTTGGCCCATAGGAGGTGTCTTCTTCCCCACAGGGGATATCGTCTTATGACAGGAGGGGCCCTCATTTCTTGCCTGGAGAAGCATACAGCTTGCCAGATTCATCAGCCTTTCTTTGCCAAACCCCATAGGACAGTGCTCAGGCCTGGGATGAACAGATCTAATCCTCATCGCAGTAGATCATTCCCCCTAAGGGCTGGGGTAGTTTGTGGACGACTGTCCACCCCCATTCAGCGTATTAGCGCCTTGGAAGCACACAGTCTCTTGTGGATAGGAAGAACACCTCTGGAGGATCTGGGCTGCAGCACCCACTATCTAATGTTTGAAACTGATACTTCCCTAAAGAACTGACCCTTTCTATGGGAACAAGACAGTGCTACATGTGTAGATATCTTCCTTCATTAAAGTAGCCCCATTGAACAGCAACCAGTGTGTGGACTGTCCTTTTTAGTTATAGAAGAACTGGTCCGTAGATATACTTTCTACAACCGGAACTGTGTGGTTGTAAACCTGCTGACCACCTGTCTGGACCAGGGTGCCTGTCTCCCCTACAGTATCCGCACCAATGTATTCCCCATTACAGGCACAATATGATGCCCACAGTAAAATAAGGGAAATCGGCCAAACGGTAAGAGACCCAGCCAGCACCTGGTGCCCTAGGCAGGTTGTTGCCTGTTGGGTGTTGTGGTTTTTGGCCCCCCCTCGCATAAGTCTTAGGCCCCCATACACTTGTCGGAATTCGGTCAACCGTTCCGTCACGATCGATTCCGGCGCTTGCGCGCCAAACTATTTTGCCGGAATCGCATTCAGCCACCTGGTCCGATCGTTCGGCGTCCGATTATCAGGGCTCAGAATCGGATCCGACGGAGAACCAACAGTTTGTCTTTCTCATGCGATTCTGTCCGGATACAGGGGGAGTTTTCCATTTGTTGAGGTGGACAATCGGACACGATCCGTCCCGGAATCCTTTGGACAGGTGTATGCTGCGATGATACTCTTAATTGGCCGATTGATCACACCTTGTATTCCCGCAGAATCGCCGGAATCGATCGGATGATGAATCGTGGACATGGAATCCGACATGTGTATGGCTTAGGCTTTATACTATAAGAGGCAGCTAGATGGAAGGGCTAAGCACCGCATCCTCACAAGCCGTCCGTGTATAACACGGATCGGCTGTATAAGTCTTATACTATAGATTTATACAAGCCGATCCGTGTATACTGGACGCGGTCTGTGAGGATGCGGTTGCTTAGCACACGCGCCCCACAGACCAGGGACGGTGTTTTTGCTCTGGCTGTACACTTGCGTTCCAGCGGGCACCTGCTGATGAACGTACTCCTCCGGCGGGGACCAGAAGTGCGCCGCGATTATGCTTATCGCCGGTGCCCTCCGATTTTTT
>CM070036.1:6059697-6086753 GCA_036250615.1 Ptychadena robeensis | reverse complement strand
GAACATCCATGTTCGCCGCCGAACTGTCCGCCTTGCGGACAGTTCGGCCATCACTAATTACAACACATGCTGGATAATTGTCACCCAAGACCAGGGGTCAGCAACTACTACTATCAAAGAGCCATTGTGCCCCATGTATCTAAAAAGACATATTACCTGGAGCAGCAAACAGAACACATTAACATCCGTGCATGACAGCCTGGGAGCCACAACAAGGAGGTTGAAGAGTGGACTAGGGCCCTAGACAATCGTAAAACTGTCAGGACTGTTTGTTGAGATATTGGGCACAATGGGCCACTAAAGCACCTACCTGTCTGACTTCCTGGGGGAGGACATAGGGGGTGCGACTCATCTTCCCTGCTATATAGAACAAAATGTGTGTTGTAAATGTGTGCACAGATGTGTGTGTAAAGATGTCTGTAAAGGTGTGTGTGTAGATGTGTGCACATATGTGTGTATAGATGTGTGTGTTCATTCCGTTGTTGATCATGGAGGATTCCCAATGACAATAATTGAACGTGTAGTCCCGGTTGACCCGCTCCTGACCTGTCCCCCTGTCCTTTCTATCTCCTGTCTTCAGGTCCTGGCTATAATGATGGACGAATTCACAGACGTGGAGATATTCTGCGACGTTCTGGAAGCCTCCAATAAAAGGAACGTGTTCGTCTACCTGCTCCTGGACGTCACCAAACTTCAGGGCTTCACTGACATGTGCGAGACGCTGCAGGTTAAAGACATGCATCTTAAGGTACGGGCACACACCACCCTTGTATAGACAGGAGGGCGGGCTATTAAATAGGAAGTTTGGGGGAACACTGGCACAGGAAGACAGGTGAAGGAACATAGAATACAAGTAATAAAAGGAGAGAAAGCCCTGTAAGAAATAAATAAAAGTATTTTATTAAGTATTGCTACCCTGTTTCCCCTATGATAAGCCATCCCCATCAAATGACCCACCCATCCGATTTTTGCCCAAAACGTTCAAATAAGCCACCCACCACAAAAAAGACACCCACCGATACCTTCCCCTGCCCGAATCTGCCATTCGGGTGGTACAATGGGTAGCTGTGTGCCTCCTTATGACTCCGTCAGGGCTGGCTGCAGTGCAGTAAGGACAAGCAAGCTGCTGATCCCTGCCGTAACGGAATCTGTTACCCGGCCGTACCTGTAGAACCCAAAAAAGTGAGTCAGTAAAGGGGACAATGATTGGCACAGAGTGATCAGAAGGGGACAATGATTGGCACAGAGTAATCAAAAGGGACAATGAATGGCACAGAGTGATCAGAAGGGGACAATGATTGGCACAGAGTGATCAAAGGGGGCAATGATTGGCACAGAGTGGTCAAAGGGGGCAATGATTGGCACAGAGTGATCATAATAAGATATCCCCCTGAAAAAAAGACCTAGGGCATATTTTGCGGTTTCAAAAAATATGAGACAGTGCCTTATCATCGGGGAAACACAGTAGTAGGTTGAAACTTTTATGTCACCTTTATGTGGAGTGATCCTTTAACACAGTTGATTGCACAAGATGAACTCCAGAAACCGATGATTAATCGGAGTGTAATACAATATCCTGGGACGTTTTAAGCCTTCCAGGGGCCCTATGCAAGTGCATGCTCAGGGTGCATCGCGCTATTGATGCGAGGAACAGACGATATTAAAGCTGGGATAATATATTCAATATCTGTGCAATCTATTTGACTTACTACAACTATCCTACATGGGGGCACCAGTAGACCCCCCTATTAGTCCCTAGTTAGGGAAGTCCTCTTGTGATTGGGAGAATGTAAAGATTGAACAATTCCCTTTTTGCTTCCAAAATTTTTTTACTTTACGTTTTCTCACACTACATGTAAAAAATGTGTCCCAAAGACAGAACAGGGAGCGCTGGGGAGTCTTTTCAAAGAAGTAAGATCCATTTTATTCATTTGTCACTGACAGATATCAAGGTTGCAATAGTTCCCTTCATGTATGGCAATGCATGAATTTCCTAACTGAGACCTTGATCAAAACCCACCAAGGGATTTCAATCAATCGACTTAAAACGATAAATTTTTTAATCAATTGATTGAGAATTGAGTTTTGCCCACCTGGTTAAATTGACTTAATCCGATCAAGATTTAGTCGATTGAGAATTGGTTCGGTAAGTGTGGTCAACCAATTTTTGATCGATTTTTTTTCTACCTATTCTACCTCACTTCTGATTGAAATTTCAATCGGACTATTTTGGATCGATTATTATGTCGAGTGAAAAAAAAATCGATCAAAAATTGATCAAAAATCTTGTACTACATATGGGGCATGATACAATCGACATACAATTTTATACAGACTTAAAAATTTATTGTTTTAAGTTGATTGATTGAAAATTTGACCTGTGTATGGGCTGCTTAACTCTCTTATTACTTAAGCTGGCCATAGACATTTAGATTTGTGGCTGATGTTGCCGCTGATGGACCGTGCTCATGGTGGTCCATCTGCCGCGATATCGGCTGCAAATCTAAAGGTAGCCATACACATGACATGTCCATAATTTCTTTGATCAATCCCAATACTTTGAATGGAGACTAGCGTCCCCATCCAAAGTAATGGCTGACACACAAAGGGTGGCGGATGATTCTCTGTACCACCAGCCCTGCGTGATGGCATCATCACGCACGGTTGATATCGGCCATCGGCATTAGGTGTATGTTGTTTATTATAGTCATTTTGACATAACAACAAAAATACATATTTATAACGCATTGTATAACACTCATCAAGCGGATAATCTGGAGAACTTCATTTGCGATTCAAATATAAATGTCCTGGGAATGTATAATATATAATGTATCACAGTAACAACACTGATCACACCCAGATAACATTTACACAGCACATCTCTGCAACATATATGGATTATGTTATACTTAATCTGACTTACTGATCTGAGCCACCAAAAATCCAGTGAGACCTGAACTTCCTGTTTGGGTGACAACTATGCTTCTGTGAATCTCCTGAGTGTGTAACGACTGCTATGTGTACATGAAGTTTCAGACTACGTGGAGAAGGTAACCACAATGTTTGTATTTCCAGAATATCTCCATCAGGAGCGTAACCGGCGATGGCTACTGTGCTAAGTCAGGCAAGAAATTTTTTGGTCAGATCCATGAAAAGTTCATTATATCGGATTGGAGATGTGTCCTCTCCGGGACGTACAGGTGGGTGCAAAACTTACATGCCTGGAAATAAGAGCTAAAAATGTGCTGCACTATACTATACAATACCAAAGGTTTATATACTTGGGACTAGATTTGGTGTTACAACTTCCTATTTACTTGTACAGCAGAGGATAGACTGGGAGATGGAGGGGCTGGACTAGAGATGTAAAATTTCCGGAAATTTTGAAGCTCGGAAAAAAAACGGGTTTTTTTAAAAAGCGGAAATTTCTGATAAAACTGTTTGAAAAAATGCTCCATTCACACTTTCTTTTTCTTTTCTTCCAGACTGAAAGTCTATTCTGTTTAGCTTGTTAGAAACATAAGTATATATCTATTTGACTCAATATTACTGGGCATAATAATGATCATTCTAATTTCTTGTTTAATATGAATTTATATCTTAGTTGACTATCACGAGATTCACACAGAACTGACTTTGTTATAATGATCTTTATTTGTCATTGTAACAAAGGAGCAACAATCTCCTGAGACTGTTTACTTAGTTTCTGTGGAACATCAAAAAAACTCCAAAAACATATTTTCCCAACCAACCAAAACGTAACAATTTCTCATATTTCCTGCTGGGGTCAGCTCCTGGGCATTGAATTTGGGATGAGGTTTAATAAATCAGATCATTTTGGTGTGTCTTGTATCATCAGTATGCAGTTTTTCAGTTCTCTGCTTTCTTCTGTCATCTACTGTTCTACTTCTGCTGATGGTCCTGTCATCATCACAGTTTTTAATGACGTTCATCTCCTCATATCACATTGCCATAGGCTATATTTTTTTTCAATTTTTCAAAGTTTTCGTGAAGAAAAAACTAAAATCACATTCAGCAGGAAAAAAACAGGAAAAAAACCGCTTTTTCTTCCAATTTTTTTTTCTCTTCACGTTTTTTTTTCGAGTCTTCCCATCCCAGGTCTGTGATCTCAATGAGCTGCTGCTGCATGAAAATTTACTGATAAGGCTCATGCTTATAGGAGAAGAGTTTTAATGGGAAGACTTGCAAGAGAATGCAGAGTGGCTGAGCTGGGGGTTAAAGAGCATGAGCATATGCAGAGAGTGCATGAGTGGTGAACAAGACCAGAGAAGATATGCAGAGTGCTGGGGTGAACAGACAGAGGATGATTGCACAATAGCTAGTGTCTGCTGGAGTATCAAAGACGAGAGAGAATCAGAGTTCCTGTGAGGTGACAAGACATATGACAAGAGAGTCAAGATTGCTGGGAATTGAAAACACTAGAGAGAGATTGCAGATGCGTGGGGGGTGAAAATACAAGAGTAGCATAAGCAGTAGTGCTGTGGGTTAACAGACAGAGATCATAGAGATGCATGAGTGCTGCTGAGGTGAAAGATCAGAGAGAAAAGTAGAGTGCCGGAGTGATTGCTGGGTGATAAGACAGTAGATGAGATGCAGGTAGCTGCTGTGGGGCGGTGAAGTGATCATATACAGAGAGATAATGCAGGATAGTTCGTGTGCTTTGGGGTGACCGACAAGAGAGAGATGCCAGTGCTTGTGTTCAAACAGGAGAGAAGATGCAGTATGTGCTCGGGTGTGAAAGACAGAGTAGAGGTAGATGCTAGAGTGTCTTGGGGGTGAAAGACAGAGAGAGAGATGTTCAGGATGGCCAATGGGGTGAAAGACAGATAGCAGAGTATTGCATAGCGTGCTGTGGGTGAAAGATCAGAGAGAGAGATGCTAGAGTATGCGTGGGGGGGTGACATACAGAGTAAGTGCAGATTGCTTGGTGGAAAGATCAGAGAGAGCGAGATCAGATGCTTGAGGTTAGAAAGACAGAGAGGATGATGTCGAGTGTCTGGGGTGAAATGACAGGCATAGAGATGATGCAGAGTGTGCTTGGGGTGAAATGACAGAGAGCAGAGATGCAGATGTTGCTGAGTGTTTAACAGACTAGAAGAGGTGATTGCAGAGTGCTGGGGTGAAAGACGAGAGTAGACGATGGACAGAGTTGCTGGGGTATTGAAAGACAGAGAGAGTGAGAGTGCAGAGTAGCTTGGTGTGGGTGAATAGACATGAGATAATGGAGTCAAGATTCGCATGAGGGATGAAATACAATGAGAGAGTGCCAAAAGTGCTGGGGTAAAGACAGAGAGTAGATGGTGCAGTAGTGTGCTGGGAGGTGTGAAAGACTCCGACGAGAGATGCAGAGTTGTGGGTGATAGACAACGAAAGATGCAGATGTAGTCTGGGGGGTGTGAAAGAAACCCGAGAGGAGAGAGATGCAGATGCTGGTGAGAAGTGAAAACCAGATCAGAGAGATGCGAGTGCTGAGTGAATAGATCCGAGATAGATATTGCAGGAGATGCGGGTGGTGATAAGACAGAGAGAGAGATGCAGAGATTGCTGGGTGGTGTTGAAATACAGGAGAGAGATATGCAGAGCTTTCTGTTGAAAGACAGAGAGAGATTCAGATGCTGGGTGTGACAGACAGAGAGAGAGATGGCAGAGTGCTATGGGGGTGAAATGACTCAGATAGCGGAGGATGTGCAGAGTGCTTGGGGTGATGAAGACAAACGATGAGGAGATCACGCAGTTAGGCTTGGGGAGGTGAAGACAGCAGAGATGAGACTCAGGAGTTCGCTGGGGATGGAAAGACAGAGTGAGAAACGAGGATTGTCAGAGAGATGCATGGGGTGAAGAAGACGAGAGATGACTGCAGAGTGACTGGGGTGATAGACGACAGAGAGAGAGAGCAGATGCAGTGCTGGAGGTGAAAGACAGAGAGAAGAGGATTGGCAGAGTGCTGATGTGGTGACGAGTCAGTAGCAGAGTAGCAGATGCAGAGTGACTGGTGGTGTGAAAGACAGAGAGTAGATGGCCAGAGATGCTTTGTGTGGTAAGAGAAGACAGGATATAGAGAGGATTGCAGAGTGCTCGTGATGTTAATAGACGAGAGACGGAGATTGCATTGAGTTGCATGTGAGGTGAGAAGACCGAAGAGAGAGATGCAGAGTGCTGTGAGTTGAAAGAACGGAGAGAGAGATGGCAAGATGTGCTGGTGTGGTGAAAGACGAGGATGATAGATGCAGAGTTGCTGGGGTGAAAGATTGTTACAAGAGGTAGATATGCGAGTGGGCTGGGGGTGAAAGACCGGGAGAGAGTAAGATAAGCACAAGAGTGTGCTGGGTGTGAAAGACAGAAAGAGAGCAGATTGCTAAGGCGTTGAAAGACGGAGAGAGTAAGCGTGGTCAGTAGTGCTGGGAAGTGAAAGACCAGAGAGGAGACCGATGCAGAGTGGCTGGTTGGGTGGAAACAGACAGAGTAGAGAGATGCAGATGTGGCTGGGGTGAAAGTACATATAGAGAGATGCAGATGTGCTGATGGTGAATAGACAGAGAGAGAGATGACGAGATTGCTGGGGTGATAAGACATAGATAGAGAGAAAAATGTCAGAGATGTGGCCTGTGAGTAGTGAAAGATACAAGACAGGTAGATCAGACTGAGTCTATGCAAAAGATGCTGAGGTGAAAGACTCAAGAGATTCGAGATGATGCATAGTGCTGAGTGTGAAGAAGACAGAGAGTGTAAATAGGTTACATAGTGCGGTTGGGGTGGAAAGACGAATAGCGAGAATTGCTCCACAGTGCTGGGGTGAAAGACAGACTGAGAGAGGAGTTGCAGAGTATTGTCTTGGAGGTGAAAAGGAACGGAGAGAGAGTGTGATGCAGAGTTGCTTAGGTGTGTAAAGACCATTAGTAGAATCGAGATGTGGGCATAGACGTGTGACTGTGGTGTGAAACGACAGCGAGGAAGAGAGAAGTGAGTGCAGAGTGCATGGGTTGAAAGCCCAAGAGAAATAGATGCTAGAAAGTGCTGGGGTGATACAGACGAGAGAAGAGTGGATCAGAGTGCTGGGTGAAAAAGAGAGAGAAGACGAGATGCAGAGTGTCTGGTCAGTTAAATGAACAGAGGATTGATGATGTATGCACGGAGTTTTATGCTCTGAGTGGGTGAAACAGACAAGAGATAAGAGAGATGCACGAGTGCTGATGAAGGTGAAAGACATAGGATGAGAGATGGTTGCAGAGTGGCGTGGTTGTGAACGACAGAGAGAGAGTTGGGCACGATGTGACTGGGGTGAAGACGAGAGACGATGATTCAGAGTGCTGGGATAAAGACAGAGTAGGATGGCGAATAATAGTGTCTGAATGGTGTAGATCAGAGCAGATGATGCAGAGTGTGCTGGGTGTGATAAGGACGAGAGATGAATTCAGAAGTGCTGGGGTGTCAAGACGAGAGTAGGATGATTGCAGAGTGTGCTGAGGTGTGAAATATGTACAGAGAGAGAGATGGCACTGAGTGCTTGAGTTGGGTGAAAGGGGGACAGAGACGATGAAGTATGCAATTGAGTGCTGTGGGTGATAAGACAGAGGAGAGATTGGCAGAGTTCGGTGGGTGAAATCATGAGGATGGATATGCTGAGGTTGCAAAGACAGAGAGAGAAAGAGATGCAGGATGTCTGGGGTGAAAAGACAGAGAGAAGTAGATGCAGAAGATTGCTGTGTCGTTGGTGAAAGACATGCAGAGAGAATGAACAGAGTGTCAAGTGGGAGTTGAAAGCGACATGAGATGATGCACGATGCAGAGTGCTAAGGGTTGAAAGCCGACAGTAGATAGAGATGTCAGAGATGCTGTGTGTTGCAACGTGACAGTTAGAGAGATGCAGAGGCTTCTGGGAGTTGAAAGATCGAGAGAAGATGCAAGAGTTGCTTGGGTGTGAAATGAGCAGAAGAAGAGATCATGCAGATAGGTGCCTGGAGCGTGAAACAGATGAAGATGAGATGCAGAGTGCATGTAGTAGGTGAAAAGACATGAGAAGAGAGCTGCCAGCATTGCTTGGTGATAAGACAGAGAGAGAGATAACATATTGCTGCTGGGGTTGAAAGTGACAGAGTGAGAGATGCAGTTAATGATGCTTGGTGGGTGCAAGGAATGACAGAGATCAGAGAAGATGCAGAGTGCTGGGGTGGAAAACAGAGAGCGAGTATGCCTGATGCTGGGGTGAACACAGAGAGAGAGAGATATGCAGAGTGCTGGTGGTGAAAGACATAGAGAGATCTAGAGTGATGCAGTAGTTCTGGGGTGAAAGACAGAGAGATGCAGAGTGCATAGTGCTGGGTTTGACTAAGACAGAGATAGAGATGCATGAAGTGGCCTGGGGGTGAAAGACATAGAGAGAGATGCAGAGGTGTCTTAGGTGGTCAAGACAGATAGATGAGATTGTCAGAGTTCTGGGGTGAAAGACAGAGAGAGATGCAGAGTGCTGGGGTGAAAGACCCTAGAGACGCGAGTGCTGAGTGTTGAAGAACTAGAGAGTTGAGATGCGATGCTGGGTGAAAGACGAGGAGAGATATGTCAGAGTTGCTTGAGGTGACGACAGAGATCAGAGAGATGCAGAGTGCTTGTGTGTGAAAGACGAGAGTAAGATGCAGTAGTGTCTGGGGTGAAAGAACAGAGACCATATAGATGCAGAGTGCTGGTGGGTGAAAGACCGAGAGAGATGTCAGAGTGCTTGGGTTGAAAGACAAGAGATCAGAGTGCTGGGTGACAAAGACAGAGAGTGATGATGCAGAGTGCTTGGGGTGAAAGACAGAGAGCGAGATGCCAGTGCTTGGTGTAAAGTACAGATGAGTAGATTCAGATGTGCTGGGGGTGAAAGACAGAGAGAGAGCTGCAAGTCGGGGTGAAAGATAGAGAGAGATGCCGAGTACTGGGGTGCAAGACAGATGAGAGATTGCAAACGTGCTGGGTGAAAACAGAGAAGAGGCAGAGTGCTGGGTGAAAGTCAGAGAGAGATGCAGAGTAACTGTGGTGAAAGACAGACGCGTAGATGCAGAGTGCTGGGGTGAAAACTGAGAGATTACAGATTTGCTGAGGGAATAGACTAGAGAGAGATGCAGAGTGCTGGGTGAAAGATGAGAGAGAGATGAAGAGTGCTGAGGATGCAAGACATATAGAGAGAGATTCAGAGTGCTGGGTGTGAAAGACAGAGAGACTAGATGTACGAGTGCTGTGGGTGAAGACAGGTAGAGAAGATTGCAGATTGCTGGGGTGTAAAGATCTAGAGAGAGATGCAGAGTGTGCTGGGTGTGTAAAGACAGAGAGATGCATATGCTGGGTTAAATGACAGAGAGAGAATTGCAGAGTGCTGGGTGAATAGACAGAGAGATGCGAGCAGAGTGCTGGGGTTGAAAGACGAGAGAGATTCATAGTTCTGGGGTGTAAAGACAGATAGAGAGAGATGTTCAGAGTTGCGGAGGTGAAATACAGAGTATAGAGATGTCAGAGTTGTCCTGTGTGGGTTGTGAAATATTGGACAGAGATAGATGCTCGAGTGCTGGTGTGTGAAATGACAGGATGAGAGTATGATGCAGAGTGCTGATGTGAAAGACCGTAGTAGAGAGATGCAGAGTGCTTGGGGTAAAACAGAGAGAGAGAGTGCCGAGTGCTGGGTGACAATCAGAGAGATGCATGATGCACAGTGCTTGTGGGGTAAAGTACAGAGTAAGAGAGTTTGCAGAGTGCTGGGGTAAAACAGATGAGTAGAGTTTGCAGAGTGCTGGGGGTGACAAGATCCGATGAGAGAGATGTCGTATGTGCTGTGGGGTTGAAAGACCTAAGTAGAGGAGAGAGAGATATTGCAAGTGCTGGGGTGAAAGCATCAGAGCAAGATATCAGGAGTGCTGGTGTGTGAAACAGGACAGAGAGAGAGATGCAGATTGCTGGGTTGAAAAACAGAGAGAGAGAGATGCTAGAGGGCTGGGGTGGTGGAAATCAGACAGAGAGAGAGAGATGGCCGAGTGCTGGGGTGAAGACAGAAGAGAGATGCACAGTTGCTGGGGTGAAAGTACGAGTATAGCAGTTGTCAGTAGTGCTGGTGTTGAAATAGACAGTGAGAGAAGTTGCAGAGTGCGGGGTTGAAAGACAGAGAGTACATAGATGCGATGCTGGGTGAACCAACAGAGAGAGATGCCGAGGCTGCCTTGGGTGAATACAGACTCGATGACTCGATGCAGCGTGCTTGTGTGGGTTTGAAGACAGAGAGCCTTTTGCAGATGTTGCTGGGGTGAAAGATCTCGAGAGATTCGAGTGCTGGGGTGTAAAGCCATAGAGATGGGCAGAGTTTCTGGGGGGTGAAATGGATCCGGAGAGATGCAGTAGTGTCGTGTGGTGAAAAGACATAGTGTGAGAGAGATATTTCAGTAGTGCTGGGATAGGTGAAATGACAGAGAGAGAGATGCAGAGTGCGGGGTGAAAGACAGAGAGAGAGCAGAGTGGCTGGGGTGAAAATCAGTGAGATGCAGAGTTCTGAGGTGAAAGACAGAGGAGAGATGCAGAGTGTCTGGGGTGAAAGGACTGAGAGAGGAGATGCGAAGTGCTTAGGTGAAGACAGAGAAGAGATGCAGAGGTGCTGGGGTGAAGACAGAGAAGAGATGCGAGTGGCTGGGTTGAAAGAACAGAGAGAGAGATGCAGTGCTGGGGTGTGAAAGACCGAGGAATGCGAGTGCTGTGGGTAAAGACAGAGAGATTGCAGAGTTGCTTGGTTATGACAAAGCCAGAGAGAGAGTGATTGTTCAGAGTGCTGGTGGGTGAAGACAGAGAGAGAGATCAGTAGTGCTGTGCTTGGGGTGAAAGACATAGAGAGAATGCCAAGATTGCTCTGGGGTGAAAGACAAGAGAGAGATGCAGAGACTGCTTGTGAGTGTGAAAGACAGAGAGAGAGATCAGAGTGCCTGGGTTGTTGAACAGACCATTAGAGAGTGCTAGATGTTTTGCTGGGGTGAAAGACAGAGTGTAGATGCTAGATTGCTGGTGTGCAGTACCGGAGTATTGCAGAGTGCTTGATTGTAAAGACAGAGTCAGAGAGATGCCAGAGGCTGGGGTGTAAAGACATATGAGAGAGATGCAGAGTGCTGAGGGTGAAAGAACAGAGAGAGAGATTGCAGAGTGCTTGGTGGTGAAAGACGATAGAGATTCATGAGTGCGTGGGTGAAAGACAGAGAGATGGCAGATGTGCTTGAGTTAAGGTGAAAGACAGAGTAGAGATTGCAGAGTGGCTGGGTGAAAGACATGTAGATGATTGAGATGCAGAGTGTGCTTAGGTTGCGCAAGAACAGAGAGAGAGAGGCAGAGTGCTGGGGTTGAAAGACAGAGGAGTAGACGATGCAGAGTTCTGGGTGAAAGAAGAGAGAGTATGCAGAGTGTGGCGGGTGGGTGAAAGAACGAAGAGTATGCAGTAGGGGCTGTGGTGAAATGACAGAGGATGCAGATGAGTTGCTAGGGGTGAACAGATCAGATATCGAGAGTCAGAGTGCTGGGTGTGTGAAAGACAGGAAGTAGATGTGCAGGTGCTGGGGTGAAAGACAATGAGAGTAGATGCCTAATTGCTGGGGTGTGTAAGGACAGAGAGAGTAGATGTCTAGAGTTGCTGGGGGGGTAAAGACAGAGATCCGATGCATAGTCCTGGGGTTGCATAAGTCAGAAGAGAGATTGCAGATTGCTGGTGGTGAAAGACAGAGAGAGAGTGCCGAGTGCTGGGTTGTGACCAGACAGTATATGAGACTTGCAGAGTTACTTTGTGGGTGCAAGAACCGATGAGGATGCAGAGGTGCTGGGGTGAAAGACAGAGGAGAATGAGAGTGCGTGAGGTGAATACTATATGAGAGGATGCAGAGTGCTGGGGTGTAAAGCCAGATGATGAGTAAGATGCAGTAGTGCTGAGGTGAATAGACAGAGAGAGTAGATGCAGAAGTGCTGGTGGTGGACTAGACAGAGAGAGATATGCAGAGTGTCTGGGGTGAAAGACAGAGAGAGAGATTTGCATTAGTGCTTGGGGTGAAAGACAGCGAGATGATGCAGAGTTGCTTGGGGGTGAATTGAACGATGAACATGCCGAGTGCTTGTGTGAAAGACAGATGAGATTAGATGCAGAGTGCTGGGGTGAGACTAGAGAGAGAGATTGCAGAGTGCTGGGGTGAAAGACAGAGATAGATTCAGATGTGCTGGGGGTGATAGACAGAGTAGAGAGATCAGAGTGCTGAGTGGTGAAGACATGAGAGAGAGATGCAGAGTTGGG
This sequence comes from Ptychadena robeensis, assembly GCA_036250615.1. Taxonomy (NCBI): domain Eukaryota; kingdom Metazoa; phylum Chordata; class Amphibia; order Anura; family Ptychadenidae; genus Ptychadena; species Ptychadena robeensis. Next base: position 6,074,452 of record CM070036.1, on the reverse strand, counting down.
TGGCTGGTGTTGAAAGACAGCTATGAGATGCAGATGTGCGGGGTGACAAAGCAGAGAGAGAGATGCAAGAGTGGCTTTGAGGTGAAAACGCAGAGAGAGAGTATTGTCAGTAGTGCGTGTGGTTAAAGACGAAGAGAGTATGCAGAGTTGCTGGGGTGAAAGACCGAGAGAGAGATCACATGGTTTGCTGGGGTGAAGACAGAGAGTAGATGTTTGCAGAAGTGCTGGGGTGGAAAGACAGAGAGTAGAGTTGCAGGAGTGCTGGGGTGAAAGACAGTAGAAGAGCTGCATGATGCTGTGGGTGAAAGACCGAGACAGAGAGAGATGCAGAGTGCTTGGGGTTGTGTAACGACAGAGAAAGAGATGCAGAGTGCTGGGGGTGAAAGACAAGAGTAGAGATGCAGGTGCTTGGGTGAGAAACAGAGATGAGAGAGTGAGCTAGAGTGCTGTGGTGATAAACGACCAGAGAGAGAGCAATGCCTAGTTGGCTGGGTTTAAAGACAGAGAGAGAGTGCACAGTGCTGGGTGTGAAAGATCAATATAGATTTGCAGATGTGCTGTGGTGAAAGAACAGAGAGAGAGTTTGCAGTAGTGGTCTCTGTGGGTTTGACAAGAGTTACAGAGAGAGAGAGCAGAGATTGCTTGGGGTTGAAGACAGAAGAGATGCATGAGTTTGCTGGGTTTATGTGAAAGAACAGAGCGAAGATGCATGAGTGCTGGGGTTGAAAGAGCCGAGAGAGAGATGCTATAGCTGCGTGTGGTGAAAGACAGAGAGAGAGATGCAGATTGCTTAGGTGAAAGTGATCCGAGAGAGAGATGCATGAGTGCGTTGGGGTGAAAGACAGAGAGAAGAGATGCAGAGTGCTGGGGTGTGAAAGACTAGAGAGAGATGCCGAGTGCTTGGGGTGAAATGTGACATGAGAGAGAAAGAGATGCAGTTCAGTGCGGGGTGTGAAAGCAGAGAGAGACAGATTCAGAGTGCTGGGGTAAGACAGATTAGAGAGAATGCAGAGTGCTGGGGTGAAAGACCAGAGAGAGATGATGCAGAGTGGCTTGAGGGTGTGATAAGAGACAGAGAGAGATATGCAGATTGCTGGGGTTGGAAATGACAAGAGTGAGAGAACCCGTGAACAGAGTGCTGGGGTGAAATGACAGAGAGAGAGATGATAGAGTGGCTGGGATGAAAGACCGGAGAGTGAGAAATTGCAGAGTGCTGGGGTGAAATTAGACAGAGAGAGAGATGCGAGTGGCTGAGGTGAAAGACAGAGAGATATGATTGCAGCGTGCTGGGGTGAAGAGCAGAGAGTGAGAGATGCAAGTGCTGGGGTGGAAAGACAGAGATGCGAGTGAAGATTGCTGGTGGTTGAAAGACAGTATAGAGAATTGAAGAGGGCTGGGGTGTGCAAGACTAGTAGTAGATTGATTATTCAGAGTTCTGGGTTTGTGAAAAACCGAGAGAGACCATTTGATGAGTGCAAGTGCTGGTGTAATAGACAGAGAGAAGAGATGCAGAGTGCTGGGTGAAAGACATAGAGAGAGATAGCAGAGTGCTGTTGAAATAGACAACGAGAGAGAGAATGCATAGTTGCGGGGTGTGAAAGACGAGAGAGAGAAGTGCCTGTAGCTCTGGATCAGCAAGGACCGCTGCAGATGAGACCGAGCCTTCTACACCTGAACTAGATGTGGCGGCTCCTATGTACTATTTTTTGATTCATTATTCGGTGTAACACAGGTATTTTAGTGGGTCATTGTCCTGGCAACTAGCAACCGAGATACAGTTATGACCTGTAATTATTCTGTAATAACGATTTAATCTTTCTCATCTCACTATATGGAAATAGAACTGTTTATTTGATGAGTGGTAAACAATGTGAATAGCGACTTCAATAGCCCGGTAGTTGTTGTTAATTGCCGGAGCGAACACTTTGCCATGAGGAGCTTTCCCATCTGGCTCTTCATTACAGTTGTAAATCTGTATATATTAATGAGACATGTGGAGGAGTGGAGCGCCTGGGCACAGGGCGCGGGCCCAGGAAAGGTTTTGTGCCGCATACTGGTGTGACCTTGTGTTCCCCCATCGTTGGTCACAAACAGCAACAGGGCCACCATTGTTATCCCCCCATATATTTTTTGGATTTTTTACCCAATTTTTCGTCCGATTGACCGTTGCATTATGACATCATCATGTGTGGTCGATCTGCCCAAAAATCTGGTAAAAATCGTCCGGGCACCTCTTACGTGCCAGCACTTACTTTGGATGGGGACACTGGGTCCCCAACCACAGTAATTAGATTACGTGACATGTCCCCAGAATCTCCATATTCAAGACTATTACGATGCACTAGTCCTGATATGTAGGTGTTGTAGTTGCCTGTGGGTGTCTTATTTTCTATACTGCATACTGTTTTAAAAAGCGATTTCCTACACGATTGCCTGCGGTTCAGCTTTAAGGGAAGAAAAATGCTGTCAAACATGATGAACACGGCAGAACATTATTATGCCGGTGTAACGATTCCATCTGAGCTGAGCTCTGTCATGAATGTCAGTAAAATGCCAAGGCGTTGGTCATTGTGACTTGTCCGTCAGACGTGTGAGGGCCAAATTTATTAAGACTTTGCATTTAAAGATTCATAACACACATAAAGTGTGTCCCTAGGGGGTGCACATAGGTGGTCCTCGGGGCCCAGCTCTTGCGTACCGGCATTATTGTTACATCAGGTCATATGTGTACTAACATACTTTGGAGGCGCTCCGTGTCTGGGCGGCCGCCAGCTAAATGTTTACATGTATACAATTTATGTGTTCACTTGGATAACTGCAGGAAAACTGAATAACTATAAAGGTTGCAGCTAGGGGGGTGACACTTGGGAATGTTAAATCTAATAATCCCCCCAAAAATTTGAAGGGTGTTGGAGATCTGGATGAAAGTCAGAGTAGGCATTGTAAGGGTAAAATCTGACAAGAGGAAAGGCATTGTTGTGACAGCTGGTGAATTTGACTATGAAAGGATGACCTTTTGGACTGCAGGTAGTGAGTTCTTCAGGGGTTAGTTACTAAGTCAAGGGTTGTACTACTGAGGTATAAGAACTGGGGTTCAAACCCAAAGCCAGCTGGTGACCTTGTGGATGGAGACAGCTTATCGGAGGATCACATCAGGAACAGGAAGGTCCAGCAGTATCTACTACATGCAGGAGGCTGATGCAGAGACAACTGTGAGGGAGACCACCCTCACATGGGGTGACTACCACACACCATCTTTCCTGGTACTCATCTGAGGCGCTCCACTAACAAAAGTACTGTGGCGCCCCTGCATATAGAAGTTTGGACCCCCCATAGTTTATACCCCCCCCCCCCCCAGGTACTTAGTGAGGTGTATTTTGCCTCCCGATTCCAGTAATGAACCCGTAGAATCCCGTAACTGAGAAGCTCTGCCCTGGAGAGACGGATTACAGCATGGTTAATTCATAATGACGGGGTTGGTGAAACCTCTTCATGTTAGGGTGTAATTTAGGAAAAGCTCTACAAATTGTCGCCTTTAATAATGTTGCTTAATCAGGGTTTGTGTTATACCCCCGTGGGGGGGGGGGGGGGGGGGGGGAGGGGACTACTGCAGGTATGGGAGACGTCCACCAAGAAATGTGCGCGTGTATCCGGAGAGGACATGTACACATAGTATGATGGGGGCGACTACAAAACACAACATGGGAATGACAACAATAACAAATAAAGCAGAATAGAAGCTTCAGAAGGGATAAGTACATCAGAGTTAATCTACATTTCTCACTATTAATACATTCCTCTCTGGCACCAGGCAACAGGCTAAAGAAAAGGGCCAGTGAGATCTGCATGTAAGCTCTATGCTCTATATGGAAGCTCTATGCTCTGTGTGGAAGCTCTATGCCCTGTATGTAATCTCTATGCTCTGTGTGTAAGCTCTATGTGCTGTGTGTAAGCTCTATGCTCTGTGTGTAAGCTCTATTATCTGTGTGTAAGTTCTATGCTCTGTGTGTAAGCTCTATGGTCTGCATGTAAGCTCTATGCACTGTGTGTAAGCTTTATGCTCTGTATGTAAGCTCTATGCACTATGTGTAAGCTTTATGCTCTGTGTGTAAACTTAATGCTCTGTGTGTAAATTCTATGCTCTGTGTGTAAGCTCTATGCACTGTGTGTAAGCTTTATGCACTGTGTGTAAGCTTTATACACTGTAAGTTCTATGCTCTGTGTGTAAGCTCTATGCACTATGTGTAAGCTTTATGCTCTGTGTGTAAACTTAATGTTCTGTGTGTAAATTCTATGCTCTGTGTGTAAGCTCTATGCACTGTGTGTAAGCTCTATGCACTGTGTGTAAGGTTTATGCACTGTGTGTAAGCTTTATGCTCTGTAAGTTCTATGCTCTGTGTGTAAGCTCTATGCATTGTGTGTTAGCTTTATGCTCTGTATGTAAGCGCTATGCACTATGTGTATGCTTTATGCTCTGTATGTAAGCGCTATGCACTATGTGTATGCTTTATGCTCTGCGTGTAAGCTTAATGCTCTGTGTGTAAGCTCTATGCACTGTGTGTAAGATTTTCGCACTGTGTGTAAGCTTTATGCTCTGTGTGGAAGTTCTATGCTCTGTGTGTAAGCTCTATGCACTGTGTGTAAGCTTTATGCTCTGTATGTAAGCTCTATGTACTGTGTGTAAGCTCTATGCACAGTGTGTAAGCTTTATGCTCTGTGTGTAAGCTCTGTGCTCTGCATGTAAGCTTTTTGCACAGTGTGTAAGCTTTATGCTCTGTGCGTAGTGGTAGCCATAGCCATGATTTTCCGGCTGATCGACTGCCATGCATGTTCCCGCTGGTTGTTTGGAGGGATCACTTTGATGCAGGTGGCCAGAGGGATCACTTTTATGCAGCTGGACTGAGAGGGATCACTTTGATACAAGTTGTCAGAGAGAGATCACTTTGATGAAACTGGCCATAGGTAAATAAGTATCACTTTACTGCGGGTGGCCAAAAAAAGATCACTTTGACACAGGCGGTCAGAGACCGATCACTTTCACACAGGAGGTCAGAGAGTGATCACTTTGTCACAGGCGGTCAGAGAGCGATTACTTTAACACAGATGGTTTAGAGAGCGATCACTTTGACACAGTCAGAGAGCGATCACTTTGACACAGTTGGTCAGAGAGGGATCACTTTGACACAGGCGCTCAGAGAGTGATCACAGGTGGTTAGAGAGTGATCACAGGAGGTCAGAGAGTGATCACTTTGACACAGGTGGTCAGAGACTGATCACTTTGACACAGGTGGTCAGAGAGTGATCACAGGTGGTCAGAGAGTGATCACTTTGACACAGGTTGTCAGAGTGATCACAGGTTGTCAGAGTGATCACAGGTGGTCAGAGAGTAATCACAGGCGGTCAGAGAGTGATCACAGGAGGTCAGAGAGCAATCACTTTGACACAGGTGGTCAGAGAGTGATCACTTTGACTCAGGTGGTCAGAGAGTGATCACAGGTGGTCAGAGAGTGATCACAGGTGGTCAGAGAGTGATCACTTTGACACAGGCGGTCAGAGAGTGATCACAGGTGGTCAGAGAGTGATAAATTTGACACAGGCGGTCAGAGAGCGATCACTTTGACACAGACGGTCAGAGAGTGATCACTATGACACCGTGTAAGGGCTTGTTTCCATTGTAGCGTTCCCGTGCGGTTGTCCGCCCCCGCACACAACCGCATCCATTGGAAACTTCAATATAGTTTCTACTGGTGCGGTTGTGCGAGTTCGGGTGCGGATGCGGTTTAGGGCGCGTTTCTGAACGCTAGCTGCAGCGTTTTGAAACGCATTGGCTACAGCCGCACAGGAACGCTTTAATGGAAACAAAGCCTTAGCGTGGTCACACCTCCTGTGTATCTATACCATGTGTGTGTGTTGATATAAATATATATAACATAAATAATATAAGAACTATCCTGAGTATAGTTGGATATATAAACATGTTCTCCCATTTCTGTATAAAACTTCAACCATTCAAAAACTTTCCAGCTGACACGTATGTTGCTCCAGGGCTTCTGTTTAACTCCTTCAGTACCACCCGGCCTCCTCCTGGCCTCCATGCCGGAGCTCCTGCAGCTGTCACAGTTTTGGAGAGGCGTCAGAGAGTGACGTTATATAAACTGACCGATCTGTCCCCCCATCGCATGTAGCGGGGTCACCGGTGCCGATGTCTGTTCCTGAGATACACGGGACCTGTCATTCCTCTCCCTCACTCGGCACCCGGGGCTGTAGCTTATAGTTTATAAAACTGGTTATTTGAGAACTGCTTCTTGACAGAGATAAATGGCCTCCGCAGCGAGCTGGAGGACAACACAAATCCTGGGGCGCTTCCAGGAATGTGAATGACAGGTACAGGTCATTAACCAATCGCTGTCAGTGTGGTGACCTCTACGGCAAGGCCGCTGGGCTTGAACATGATGGACCTTGGATCGTGTAGACACACCTGCCTCTGTTCCATGTTAAGAGTCAAGAAGCTGCTTAGATCAGCAAAAAAAGGCCTTCAACATTCTATGGGATTAACTCCTACTAGCTGAACCATGATCTGGATGTAAAAGAACATGTATAGGCAATATCTGTAGTGTTCAATTGGACTTGCTGTGTTTGTTTCTTGAAGACGTTTTGCTAGTCATCCAACTGGCTTTCTCAATTGGGTACACAATCTTACTGGTAATATATATTCTGGGGTATAGCGCCAATCCATATAATGTGTTAACCTGCATGTCTGGTCTGAGCCTCATGGAGTTGTGAGGTATTATTAACCCGCTCAGGGTTCAAGTTTGGCTTCTCCGTTTTCACATATATGGCCTACTTTACGCTTCTCTGAAACCAGTCCTCCTCCCTATCCAGAATTTGTGAAGCTCCAAACATGCTTATGTAGTAACACCTTACCTTCATGAGGCACAGACACCCCATAATCTGGAGATATAAGAACATAGGCAATATCTGTAGTGTTTAATTCCAATTAAATGGACTTGCTGTGTTTGTTTCTTGAAGACGTTTTGCTAGTCAGCTTTCTCAATTCAGAGTGACTGTACACGATCTTACTGGGGATATATACTCTGGGGTATAGCTCCAATCCACATAATGTTAACCAGCATGATGTCTAAATCTCCTGCAGGTAGGTGTTACTACATGATTGGAGCTATACCCAGGAAGAGGTGTTAAAATGTCATTGTGTGAGGCAGACAATAGATTTCGCATCCACCCCTGTTCAAGCTTGGCTTCTCCATATATGGCCTCCTTCACGACTCTCCGAAACCAGTCCTCCTCCCTATCCAGAATGTAAACTTATGAAGCTCCAATCATGCTAATGTAGTAACACCTACCTCCATGAGGCTCAGACCCAATGATCTGGAGATATAAGAACATTTATAGGCAATATCTGTAGTGTTTAATTCAAATCAACTGGACTTGCTGTGTTTATTTCTTGAAGACGTTTCACTAATCATCCGACTGGCTTTCTCACTTCAGAGTGACTGTACACGATGTTACTGGGAATATATACTCTGGGGTATAGCTCCAATCTGTTACCCAGCATGGGGTCTGAGCTTCATGGCAGTAGGTGTTACTACATTAGCATGATTAGAACTGTGGGGTGTTATTAACCCACCCATGGAGAGGTGCTAAAATGGCATTGTATGTAGCAGACAATAGATGTCACCCCCCCCCCCCCCCCCCCCCCCCCCCCCCCCCCCCCCCCGCATCCCTGTTCAAGCTTGGCTTCTCTATTTTCACATATATTCCTCTTATTCCTCCTTCGCACCTCTCCAAAACCAGTCCTCCTCCCTATCCAGAATGTGAACTTGTGAAGCTCCATTCATGCTAATGAGACTCAGACCCCATGCTGGGTAACATTATATGGATTAGAGCCATACCCCAGAGTATATATTTCCAGTAAGATCATGTACAGTCACTCTGAATTGAGAAAGCCAGTGGGATGACTAGTGAAACATCTTCAAAAAATAAACACAGCAAGTCCAGTGGATTTGAATAAACACTACAGACATACAATGACCTGGATGAATGAGAACAATCAACAATAAAGTTTCATGAACTGCCTTCCAGTTAGAGCGTGAATTTTTTTTTTTAAATTTCAACTAGCTGATTTCAGTGACTAACAGTAATTGCAAAGTCCCTGAACATGGTGTCATCACCAACATTGCGGGAGGTGTACTATAGGAGCACCGGACCATAAAAAACGAGCGTGGCCGATTGTCCCTGATCGCAGACATAGAGATGAATGGACGTGGTTAAAAATCACGGATCCTTTCATGGATTTTTTTACCTCGCCCATTCACTCTCAGGTACGTGGGGGGTGGGGCAGGACATCTTGCCACTTCATGTATGCAGGTCCGTGCTGTGAGACCGTGGGAGATAGCTGGGCGGCACCGCGCCGCAATCAAACCGTTGAAACATGCTCTTACTCTTGTGTTCCTTAGACACAGGCCTTTCGGTATAAGTTGTTGAGCGGAGGTGGGGTGCTGTTCGTTGTGCTATTGCTTGGCCAGGCCTAGTTGTTAAGCGGGGGTGGAGTGCTAGTTGTGCATTGGCAACCCCCGCTGGCCGGATCGCTTTGCTGTGAGGCACGCGGAATATGCTTCTCATTCTATATTACGATAGGGAACCTCTTATTTTCCGGTCATATACGATGTATCGTGCACATGCACTGACAATATGTGCACTTTTCTCGTCTTGTTGGTGATTTTCCAGCTGTCAGAGAACAGATCTGCCGCAAGGCTATGCCTATGATCTGTTCTCTGACAGCTGGAAAATCACCAACAAGACGAGAAAAGTGCACGTAAGTGCCCGGCCCGGTGAGAAGATTGGCAGACCGAGCAACTATTGCATTAAGGGTGTTCCAATCATCGTCTTCGCTCTTGACACCGCAATTAAGTTGTCACAATATTAGGGGAGGATGCTGGTGTCAGTGATGGGAAAGACCTAGAGAAAGAGACCGAGACAAGTCAGAGAAACATACATTATATATATATATTATTCCTTTTTACCTGAATCAATCGACCAAAAATGATGGAAAATAAACCTAAAATCCATCAACCAGTGATCGGCCATTTTGGAAAATTTCAGTCCCACAAGTTCTAGGTATTTGTATGTATTTGTGTCTGATGGTATTATGGAGCGTGCGCACAGGGCTTTGGACTGGTATGATCAATTAAATATACATACAATCGTATTTTTAAAACGAACTAATTGAGTCTCGTCCTAACATCGATTGGACGTACCAGTCTAAGGCTCTGTACGCATTTTGAAATACATGGCCATTGATTTCAATGGCCCAGGCTTCACTGGTGGCACGACACGATGTGCATTTAGAAACGCCCATAGAGAATCAATGGATGTTACCAGAAAAATACACCCAAGCAAGCTCAAAATTTACCGAAAATTTTGAATGAATGGTTGTGCCAGAAAATGCGCAAAGATGCACCATTTTATAAGCATGCGTTTTTTGCGCAAAAGTAGAGACAGACGATATTTCACTGAAACATTGCCAACAATTGATCATGAATACAGTTTTTTTTCTATTGTCTTTAAACCATAGGATCCCATGTGAAGCCAAAACATCAACCCCTTACCCCACGTATGGCCAGTGGGCGTGAAAGTAGGCATAGTAGAAGTCAGCGGGCGCGGGGTAGCTGTATGGTCGGCCAGAGTAGTGGCCTCACCAGCAGTGGCTACACGGCAATTTTGGCGGGGCCCAGTGCTCAGGGCCTAAGGTCCACTCCATCAGAATGGTAGCACTGGTACCCGGCAGGATTTGGTGTAGAAGGATCTCCTGGTGAACCCTGGTGAAGGACAGGGGGCATGCAGGACCGTGTGTCCATGCACCCTCTCTGCTTCCTCTCCTTCCTGACCGAGCACCACCCCGGGGGCAGGACTCCCCCTTTTATCTGGTCTGAGGCATCATGGCCCAGCTCCTAAAAGGGACCCCTACCTGCCTCTAATAACCCCTCACCCAGACCTGTAAATCTTCCCATTTTAGCCAGGAAAATCAAATGTGTCTTTCCTGGCCAAATCCTGATTTAAAGAAATCCTGAATTTTTCCCGGATTCTCTGAAATCGTGCTGATCTAGCTAGGAAAGTGTGTTACTCTCCCTGCTAATGTCCCACCCCGCACATTATCAGCACAAGCGGGGTGGGACATTTGCAGGGAGAGTAACGCCCTCTCCCTGCTAGATCAGCCGAGAAGTAAGCCCGGCACCGGTGACATCACTTCCAGTACATGGAATGCAGAAGAACCAAGATCAGTATACCGGGAATGACGTCACTGATGTCACTTCCTGTATGTCCCCCGTTTATTTTTTTTTTCAAAGTTGTCAACTATACCCTCACCACTTCACTTTTAAGAGAAGGGGCCCCTTCTCCTCTCCCTCTGCTGAGCTTAGTGGGGGGAGGCGGGGATGCTGCCAGAGGAAAGATCCACCCCCAGGCGGGTCTTCTCTCTGCTGTTTGCATGTGAGCCAAAGATGATGAAAATGGAGGATAAAATCGAAAGATCTCTGATTGGTCAGGTTGGAAAATTTCAGTTGATTGTAGTGCGAATGATCTGACTATTTTCGTTGAGGTGGACTTTGGAACATGTTCACGTCTTTATCTTCATATCTGGAAAGGAATCAAATTGAAAGAATCGGTTTTGCGTCTATTACACTGTGTGGTTGTATAATGGATCTATTCTCCGTGTACTAGTTGATCACATGATCACAAGCCCCCGCAGTTGCTGTGTGTGGGAGGCGGAGGAGTGATATTTCCCCGCTGCGTCACATGATCAGTCACTTCTATATAACCCGGTTACACTTTATTCTATGGCTCGGTAATACATCTCAATTTGTTTTCATCGCCATTCGCGCTTCAGTAAATCTCTCATTTGTCTCCATTTACGTCTGATTTATTCCACTGCGCTTTGATTTATATTAGTGCTGTCATGGAATAAAATCACGTTTACTGGCTCTGGCTCCAGTGTGAAATGTGTATTTTGGAACAAAGGAGACACTTTGGTGCCAAGAGTGGGTGCTGCCCGCACAGCTGTCACTCATTCAGTTGGCGCACCGGTGCCCAGGGCAGCAATACACAGTGTAGGAACATACTAACTAAGGCTGAGGCTACACTACGTTTTTTCTGAGCGTCATGGCCGCATCTGCGTTACCCCCCACCTATTGTATACCTTGTTCCCCGACCTATTAGATTGTAAGCCCGTCCGGGCAGGGTCCTCTACTCCTCCTGTGTCATTACCTGTACCTGTGTGTTATACTGTGTTGTATCTCCACTCTAATGTATTGTACAGCGCTGCGTAATATGCTGGCGCTATATAAACAAATGTTAATAATAATAATACCAATCCTGGGCGCCCAACCCTTGATTTGTCCTTTATAAAGGGTGCATTAGGCACAGTGTTATTGTTATCACTATAGACATTATAACTAAGAATATATATAAAACATTATACCCCTTATCAAAGGCACGACACTCCTCTTAAATCAAATGGGCGTTTTCTATGTGCCACAGTGACCCCTGAATTTCATTGAATGTGTAAATGTGCCATTGACCGGCAATTGTCAAATACTGATAGCCGCCCCCATGTTTTCCTAATGGCCAGCTTACTAAAGTCCAGTCATGGAATATCACATTTCCGGGAGACGGACAGAGTTCATAGGATTGGCGCCTCCCAATTCATTTTCAATGGGTGCATTGTGAAAATTAATTGGGGCACGCCAAAGACGTGACATTTTGTACCGAACACAATAGAGACTCAGCCTCAGCAAGTAATGTAATGGGGGATGGGAAATGTATCTGTCAAGTACCCCAATTTATCTTGGAAAATACTGGTTTTCACCACTTTCACCCACCACCATCCCGAATTAGTATTTTTCTACTACTCCTGGATGGTGATGGGGAGAGGGGTGAAAACAAATATTTTCCAAAATAAATTGGGGTACTATACTGGGAATACTAATCCAGGAGGATGGTGAGAGAATGGAGGAAGTGAGGGTGGGGGGCTGGGAGGTTTAGTGGGCTCTGGGAGGTTTGAAAGGGGGCATCACCGGCCTGACTTGTCCAGAGGATGTGCAGAATGCAAAGTTATAACTCTTGTTGGGAGGATGTGCAGAGCATCACTTCCAGCTTTTGGAACGTGAAAGTGCCGACTTGCATGGTCACTTCCGGTAAGTTTTCCCTAATTTTGAAAAGAGAAAACTTGACAGGTATGGTGGGAAAAAAATTTTTTGCAAAAAAACTGAAAAAGGGTGAAATCATTTGTTAAAAAAAAACAACTTGCAACTTTTTATATATAATTTATTTATTTTTTTAAACATTTTAAGTTATATAATTTATTAAGAGATAAAATAAATGGACTCTTCGTTGTGGTGAACATATTACCATCCGATGAGGAACCCGCTCCAGCCCGAGGGCCCCACCGTAGTGTGGGCAGCTCCCGCCCCATCACGTCTTCTCAGCTGAAATGTTTACCATCACTAGATGTGCTGCGGAATATTAATGTTGTTTACCCTCCAGGGGCGAACTGATTTAAAAGCCAACTGAAGTGTCAATAAAATAATCCGAGCTCCAGCTGTCTGTGTCTCTGCTTGTTCCCCAATTACCAATCGCCGTCAGGAAGTTTGCCTCCTGCGCTGCATTCTTCTCCTGGGTAGTCAGTGTTTGCACAACGGCTATCAGCAAGGGGGCTCAGCAAGGGGGCCGCCATGTCCGCCATGGGATAACATTCATTTTTCTTTTTTTTTTGCTTTTCAAAGAGATTTTGAAGTTCTTGAAAATCCTAAACAGTATAAAAAATCTCATATGAGTGGATAATGTGTATAATATATATACATTTGAGGAATTTTGCCCAATAATTAGCTACAACATGTACGAAAGGGTTTCCATTCACCTAGTATTAAGGTCCCCATACACCTAGCCGGCCATGGCTGATTTTTAGGCCATATGATGTGCGTGCTCGTGGCTGTTGGTCGGTGGTGTTCGCGGGTGCCCACATGGGGCAACAGGGATCTTGGTTGGCCACAGAACAGACATGTCCGTAATCTCTGGCAGATGCCATTAATTTGACACACCCCTTGTATTCAATTAACGAGTTGTGCCAGTGGGGCCCTCTCTCTGCTCCGCCTTGCTCTAGCACTGCTGGCCGTGATTGTGATGCCCCTGATGTAGTGTATGTGGACAATAGCATCTATTACAAATAGAGATGGTCGAATTTTTTTTAAAAAAAGTTACACAAGTTAATTGCAAAGCCCCTATCATCACCAAACTTTCTGGAGATGTACAGAAGGGTTGGGGGTATACTACAAAAAAAAAGTATGTCTCAAACACAAATAGTTTTTGCATAAATTAAGTTCAAAGTCAAGTCAAAGTTTTGAAAAACGCAATTTCGTCTTTGTTTTTTAGCTTAATTGATGCAAAAACTCCATGTGCTAGAGCAAAACTTTTTTTTTCAAATATTTCCAAAACCCTTCTCTACATCTCCAGCAATTTTGGTGATACCATGTTCAGAGGCTTTGCAAACAGCTCACAAAAGTCAGTAAGTCAAAAATGCGACCATCTCTAATTACAGGTAGAGTTAACCCCTACCGTTTAATTAGTATGTGACGCAATATAGTGTATCATGTGACTGATACGAGTCTGATTATTTGTAGACACAATCTTGATGTAAAGTAGAACCCTCCTGAAGAAACAAAAATATGCAAAACGAGCCGAGAAGCAATGATTGTAACCAATAGACTTCATAAGTGAATGATATTTTGAATGTGTATGGGATTGTATCCCAAATTTTGATACACTGTTATCTGTAATTTACTATTAAATTATGTTGTTTTCATACTTTCTCTACTTTTGTGGAATGCCTGAAAAATCCCCTTGCCACCCTCAAAGGACCCAAAGGATGGGTGGGGCTAAAAGGTGTCAATATTTTTTGTGTATGCCCCAAAGCTTGGTTGGCCACAAAAAAGACATGTCTGTACATGTTTTTGAAAAAGACGTTGGTAAACCACACCAACAAAAAAGAAATGGCAAGCCTCTGGGACTTTAATGGCAAATAATATTAAACAAAGTTTAGGGTCGAAATATCAATTGAAATGGTTTATTCTATAAATAAATCATAAAAATAGTCCACAACCTGAACCAATGATTAAAAAAATGCAATTCATATTACATTCCAAACAGTAATAAAACACATTGTATGCCCAGCACTTCTGGTCTATCATAGGTTGATTGTCCAAAGTGATTCTCTCGACGCGTTTCGCTCATAAAAGTGCTTTCTCAGGAGAGTAATTAGTCCATGTTAAACGTGCATTTGGGCCAGAAAAGTGCTTTGTGCATACAGGTTCCTGTCCCTATAGATCAGAAGGGAGAAGAAATGTTTTTACATGAGTCAAATCAAAGGTTCCATCCATATTTGTCTATATATACACAGACTCTATTTCACATAACATGATCACAGAGGGACATGTCTACTTTATACAATTCTTATATGTTTATCACATCACATCTATTTAGGAAATCCACCTACCCTAATTTTCTGGTTCCCAACGGGTGAGGGCATCATTGTAGTGTTGGCGCCAAGGCTGCGTGCCCCAACACTACTATAGGCAAAATATCAAACGCGAAGGCTGTGTGTCTACTATGTCCGTACATGTCCCCATCCAAACTAATGGCCAGCACACAAAGGGTACCAGCCGATACTCTGAGTAGCGAAGTGCAC